>LPNL01000004.1:1128561-1290870 GCA_001749795.1 Hanseniaspora opuntiae
CAACTCGTTTATAAATATTTACATTTRTAGGTRATGTGTAMAYACTCTWTACWMTRCWTWYTTWYARTAYTGTTACTWAGYWMCAGTTRMTAAGTTAAMTAYWARTATATGTAAACATGACTAGTACATGRTAAAACAACGTGACYTGTAGTAAACAAAAAACACTATACCAATACAACTWATACGTTATTCAAAAATAACACATATATACCAAAAAAAAAGGAAACTMTTAYTCTTTGCACTTCTCYTGRACRTACTTCTTRATATCCTCAACKATGCYCTCTTTCTTCGCATTGACAAGCAGTATGATCAACCCATCRTTSGTGATCTCGTACTTTATGAAGCCCTCGTTCGGTATCGATATCTTCTCGTCAAAGGCATCAAACCATGTGTTCAGCTCATCYAGGTGACTCTCCCCAACCCTGATGTCAAGCTGCAGCTCATCCACAAACTCATGTGACACCTTCATGGAGCTCTCCTCTGTCTCGCTGCTATTCTCCTCGTCCTTCAGAACTTCTGCGTTGGTTTCCAACAAAACCATCATTTTATAGTATGTGACATTCTCCTCGCTCATTGTATATAATTTTATAGTATCAGGTTATTGCTTTATTTTTCACTTACYCATATGAAASTWTATGARWAGTAAAATWTRKAAATGTARTAACTTCAAAGTAATAGTGTACTYGAAATCMTYTTAYTGGGAAAAATACTRTAAAAACAAAAAAAAACAGAAAAAGAAAAAGAAATGTTAGCCCAGGGGAAAAAAAATAAAAAAACGTGACCWCACMAAACATAACCATCAATCCAACACWCTCATGACTCAAACCATTAAACAAAAATATATAATCAAAAACCATTGCACCTTATTTACATCTTTTATATAGCWGCATCCTCTTCCAACTTCTGCAAGTACAAACTGTGGTTCACCAGGTTCAAGTAGGAGTACATGAAGTTACTCAGCAGCACCTGCTGTCTCAGCTCCCTCTTGCTCTCAGAAAGCTTCATGTGCGACAAACGGTAGATGGCCCTTTCCATSGAAACAACCAGTCTGTGRTCAAACATRATGACTGTTGACAGTGTCAGTGGTGGTAATGGAAAGCCAAATGACGAGTCCCTGTACTTCATCGGCGAGTTGGGTATTTTTGGTCTGTGTACATCCGCAAAGGTCAGCTTTCGTGGGGGCAGAGTGTCCTGGTATTCATCCTCTTGTTCGATTAATACTGGCTGTGCCACTGGACTTACATGTCTTGTTACCACATGATCATACTTGAACAACTGTCCCTGTTCAGTGTCATTTTGCTTTTCAAACAGTCTAACCTTGACATGGGACACAACTGTCTGTCTCTCCTTGAAGGACTGTTCATTCACTTGTTCATCTTCTATTTCTTCATGATCACTCTCCAAGATAACAGGCGCATCATCCACATCATTGTCACTCATGTCAAAGTCCTCCATGAACATGTTCATGTCACTAGGACTGATGGGGCTCATCACATCATCATCAATCGTCTTCAGGTTGTATCCATCGGGCGTTGTCAGCTGCTCATCYTCAAGYACATCCACATGCGTTGTYTTATCASACAAAGCAGGGCGACTGCCCCCRGTTCCAGAAAGGGTTCTCTTTGATGAGAAAGAGGGCAGCTTGACTGGTGACGAGGGACTGCTTTTCAAACTAACACTGGCATCGTAGTCCAAGGACGTGTCCACRCTGATGGTCTTGTTACCCCTTTCATGGTCCTTCTTTCCATTCGYTCTGTTGAACTTGAATTTACTCTTTTTCAARATACTGTAAAGCTTGTTTTTACCCTTCTTGCTCTCGTCGGACTTTGGAGACACACTGCCTGAAGTTGAGTCGATGTTCTCCTTGTTCGCCTTCATGTCGCTTCCGTGGGAAACAACTGATTCCGGACTTGACTTTTCATGTTTTCTTTCACTGCCTAAATGGTTCAACACTGTTCCCTTGTTGGTCTCAGGTGTCGTTGGTATTTCAATGTCACCCTCCTCGGCYGTGTGCATGGACTGGGAGCTTCCAGATGACAACGTGTCATGGCTTGWTCTTCTGSTGKCAGATTGATGGTCATACTGGGCCATKGGCTKGTACTCGCCSCCMTTGTTCATTCCAACCTGCGTGTTGACTCTCAAGTTGTCCACACTGTTGGCTGTTTTCAATGCAGACTTCCCCAATGTATTCTGGTATGATCTTTCTCTGTATGTGTTGAATTTGGATCTTTGTATTYTGGATCCCTTCGCCATCTTCATTTCWTCCTTGTTGAAYGTTGASGCATACTCCTCCTTTTYRCTGTCAACACTCATCTGCTTGTCTTTACTTACATGTCTTTCAATTTCTCTTTGCTGCTGCTTCAGAACTTGCTTGATTGTCTTTGTTCTTGAAACATTTTTACTTATGCCCTTGTCACCTTCAGTTCCGCCTATAACGTAATCATCATCGCTGCCAAAGCTCTTGAATGAATCGTCAGAATCATCAGAGTCTTCAGAATCCCTGGATACCTCAAGCTCATAACTCGGTTGATAATGTCCATTTTTCTTTTTGTTTTTCAGGTTCTCAGACTCTTGCAAGAACAAGTCCAAACTTGTTGACTTTGCAATGTAGTCCTTAGGAGAAGTTGGTGATGTTCCTTCGTCATCGTAGTCACCATGWGCATCATGAATCCCTGCGTCGCCATAGAAGATGTTATCATTTTCAAACTCCAAATCGTCCTCATAATGGATCCTTTGGCCCTTGATCGACATGCTCAGGGATCTTGCCAGGGACACAGCATCATTGCCCGTGAAGCCCGCGTTGTTGGACATTTTTGTCAACTCCTCAGTGATTTCCTTCAATGAGAATCTATTCTTTATGTTTTCCCTGATGGACACATTTTCCTTGCTCTCATTGGAACTCATTGACATATCACTTGTCTCGTTGTCATCATCAGATATGAATGATCTTCTGAGTCTTGAGGGTCTTCTGGTCAGGGACTTTGACTTTGCAGCAAACCGCATCCCTGCCATTTCATTCTCCTGGAACGACTTTCTTCTTCGGATGGAGGCATCCTCCACATTGGAGCTTCTTGATCTTGCAACCTTTCCTGTATGGTTTCCCTGCGAGGGYGATTCACTGCCCTCAACAGACAGATTCTCAAGCTTGTTCTGCACATACTTCAAGTACCGTTCAGGCTTTATGCTGGGGTGCTTGTTGGCGGGAACCCAGAGCAGACTTGATGTGAACTCCTTGTCCTCGTCACTGACATTGTCTTCTTGATTATTGACAACTTCCAAAATGGTTGATCCCTGCTCCACCTCACTCCCCAGGTACTCAGCGGATGTGGCGTTGTAGCTTGTGTCCATGGAGGTCATGGTTTGGTTCATGGCAGAGTCGTTTGCATATGTGTTGTTCTGCAACTCCTCCTCACTGGACTCACAGTCATAGTCGTCGTATATGTCCAGGTACTGCGAACTGTCTATGGTCAGTCTCTTGCTTTGTCGCAGTTCCTCGTCCTGCTGCTCTATAAGAAGTTCATTCTCTGTTTCCTCATCAATGGACTTTGTATTGCCTTGTTTAGTGCTGCTGGTATACATTCCGGTATATTGGCCTTGAAACATGTCTCTTGTATCAAGATCATCCATTGAGCCAATGGACATTCTTTTGAGACTCTTTAGGGTCTTCAGCTCATCATTCAATGATTGGGCTGCTATGAACACTTGGGATTTTCTTTTATTTCGATTTGTGTTGGAATTTTCAGTGGACATTCTTGGGTATGTGTTTATGAGCTTGTTTATAGTTGTCTATATATATCTGTTTTTGTTGAATTTGATAGGTCAAACTATTGATATAATACTGGTTATATATATTCAATGCTCTTGGTTATATTAGATAAAACAAGATCAGATGATGTTTGTAAAAAACACATATAATTTAGTATATTATTTTCAAAATTATTTGTTTATAATTAATTTTTTTTTCTTGCTTATGATATTTTCTATGAGTGTGTGTGTTTTCCCTCACACGCACCGCTTAACTGTTCCGTTACTAACTATTTGAGTCTAGTGTTTGCCAAAGCACGTGACCACAGCTGAATAATCCAACTATTCCTCAAAAAAAAAAACTAAACGATTATATCTACCAAAATATATATGACAAAAAGACATACAAACCAAGCAGCAAGAAAGTCTTGTGAATGAWCTCATAGCCCCATTTAGTYTTCTTACTGATTCTATGCTCACAGAAGTACAGCCCTGTGGTTGTTATGCTTGGGAAGCTGAAATAATTACAGATGGAGTGGATGACTATTGAGTTSACAATTCTGCTGTACTGACTCTTTTGACTGTATATGATGTTGCTGATGTGACCAAACAASGATGTGTAAACCAACTGGGCAAGRCAACTGATGGTTATGTTCATCAGTGAATATGCATTGCTGTCATCAACATACAACTCATAGCCATGATGCAAATGAGCTATACCAAAGTACAAAACAGAGTTCATGAATATAACCTTGTTGTTGTAGTCCTCTTGCAAAACCAAAGTGAATATCAGTTCCTCAGTGATAGGTGCAAATAAACATGATCTTATGAACCAAATGTCACAGTTGAAATTGCCAAATGTGGACTTTAAAAATGACTTTGTTGTCTTTGCGGATACATAGTTTCCTATGGTTCTATCAATAATTTCTGATGAGTACAAGATCATGCCTAATGCAATGAAAGTGAAGATCTCCTTAACAAATGGCACAATGCTGTCTAAAGTGGGTATCAACCCATGCTGATGTTGCATTATATCWACAAATTGMTTCATGTTCATRCCAGCATCTTTGTAGCAATACAGATATAGATATGTTAGGGTAGTAGAAATCGATACAAATATAATTCTTGTCTTTATAACAAAGGGATCATCCCTGGTAAATTTAAGATGTTGTGTTTTGAAGCTATTGGATTGTTTCAATCTGTGTATG
The DNA here is from genome assembly GCA_001749795.1 of Hanseniaspora opuntiae. Taxonomy (NCBI): domain Eukaryota; kingdom Fungi; phylum Ascomycota; class Saccharomycetes; order Saccharomycodales; family Saccharomycodaceae; genus Hanseniaspora; species Hanseniaspora opuntiae. The sequence continues at coordinate 1,133,514 of LPNL01000004.1, forward strand.
AACAGGTTACTTAAGTAAATAGCACCTACATATATTATTGAAGATATTAAAGACCTAGGATGTTCTATCATTGTTGTATTGGTGGCTATAGTCTGTGGGTTCTTTCTGGTTTAATTATTATCTTGTGAAGGTTTGAAAAAAAAAAAAAAAACATGAGTAAAAGGAATATTCAAAGCACGTCACGTGAGTTTTGCATTTACTTGGCTTCAATACATTTGTTATACGTCTTGGTTCTTGAATCATGCAACAAAACATTGATTAATAGCATATACCATGAAAAAGAACGTTTTCGTCTCTTAGCCTATTTCATCAAGTTCTATCGTAAGCTAGAAATAACTTTGCAATAATAATATCAGGATCTGTGGACGCCTGTGGTAGATCTTGTTATGTTTGTAGTATTTCCAGAGATAAGCGCTTACAAACCACAGTTATCCGAACAGCACTTAACCAATGTAGTGTTATTTTGTTTATCTCCGAAAATGTATGTAGATTCCTAAATTGGGAATAACGACGCACAATCAGTAGAACCCAAAAAAAAAAAAGAAATTTTTGAAAACAAAAAAAAATTTTAATTTTTTTTCTAATGATTTTATTTCAACTGTAGATCTAACAATTTCTTGGAAAAAAAAAGAGGAAGTTAACGTAAGTTTTTTTTTTAAAAAAGAAAATGCTATTGAAAATATATTAACTTTGTATAAGATTCCCTATAGAATTTTTTATATCCTTTTCTTTGAMTCATACTACAACATCATTGATCTCTAATCTTTTCTTTTCAAAGATTTATATTATTAAATACCCAAGAAATTCATTAACTTCATTAACTATCTTAATAACTTAATCAAAGGTACTTCACAATTTAATAAATTATTTAATTTTAATAGATTACTTTTTGGTTTTTCTTCTTCTTCTTTAACATTTCAAATCTTTACCTTTTTTTTTTCTGTAAAATTCAATTAATTTAAMAAGATAAAAAAAAAAATAGAATAATAATCAAAGAAGCAATAGTAATAAATAAAATAATATTATTATACACCCACACCTTCATTACACCAAATTTCTTTTCTTTCATACCTTTTCCCCAAAAGATATCATTACTAATTTATAGAAATGCCTGCAGCCTCTAACCCATCTAACAACTCTGTTAGTCAATCAAACTCCTCTGTTTCCATCTTGGAAGATTACCAAAAGAACTTTTTGGACTTGGCCATGGAATCCAATGCTTTGAGATTCTCCAAATCCAGTGATGAAGACTTCAAGTTGAAATCCGGCAGATTATCTCCTTACTTCTTCAACTTGGGGTTGTTCAGCACCGGTAAGTTGTTGTCCAACTTGGCCACTTCCTACTCCATCTCCATCATCACCAACTCCAGAGACCAAAAGCTACCAGAGTTCGATATCATCTTTGGTCCTGCCTACAAGGGTATTCCTTTGTGTGCCATTGTCTGTGCCAAGCTAGCTGAAATTGGTGGTTCAAAGTTCGAAAAGATCAGTTATAGTTTCAACAGAAAGGAAAAGAAAGACCATGGTGAAGGTGGTTCCATTGTTGGTGCCTCTTTGAAGGGTAAAAGAATCCTTATCATCGATGATGTCATGACCGCTGGTACTGCCATCAACGAAGCCTTTGAAATCATCAAGGCCGAAGGTGGTGAAGTTGTTGGTACCATTATTGCCCTGGACAGACAAGAAATTGTTAACTCCGAGAGCGGTATGTCCGCCACCCAACTGGTCTCTGAAAGATACTCCATCCCCGTTATTTCYATAGTAAACTTGGGTAACATCATCAAGTACCTAGATGGTAAGCTTACTGGTGATGAAAAGCAAAGAGTTGAACATTATAGAGCCACATACGGTGCTTAGTTCATAATTCAAATATATACAACGAATATATTATCACTATTTACAACCTTTTGTTTTTCTTTTTAAAGCAGAAAAAAGAGATCATATATAGAAGTATATATTAAGAATAATTTATAGAGAATAATTAGCAAGCTAATATCATTAAWTTAAAGCTAATAAGCAAAGAAAGATTAAGGTATAAAACAGAAGTAATTTATAAAAAGGTTCAGATTAATGGTTCTTCATGATCCCCCCTTTTTTTTGTTTGAGGATAACTTTTAACAAATATTGCAAATTTCAATAATCTTTTCTTTTTTTTTTTTTTTAATACATATATTTTTTAGAATTTTTGAAAAAAATCCAAATCTTTAGAAAACAATTTGATTATTAATTCTCAAAGAACAAAACACCAAAAAGAATTAAACATAATTTATAAAATACCAATACTCATAAACGAWTAGATGTCGGCATCTGAAAAAAACTTGAAATATTTGAGAAGAGTGTGCTTTGTTGATGAGGCAGACTACAATTTGTTCAAAAACCATCTTATTCAGCCTTTACTCAGTAATCTAGATAATTTACAAGTTTTTCTGGAAAAAACTGTTGAAGACGATATCAATTCTTCACCTGGAGACTTGAGATATGGGATCACCTTTTATAAAAAAATGGATAAACAAATACAAAAGCATATAATATACAAGAAAATTTATGATTCATACCTGCCTTTCACTCATCCACATGAATACTTGATACTGATATTGAAACAACTTTTCAAAATCATACTTTTCGAAAAAAAATTGCAAGTGTGTAACTCAGTAGAAGAAAGCTCATTGATCAATGAATCGATGCTTGTTTTGATCAGATTTGTCAATGGGTTATTAGATTATTTCCAAAAATACAAATATGCACAGTCTCTGGTGAAGTTGGGTGAGTCTGTGAATTTACCATCTTGGATAGTTGAACTTAGACACAATGGTACACATGAAAGAAAGCTGCCGAACATGCACTTGATCAAAAGAGGTCTTTATTTCTCTCTCCATTACTTATTGGATAATTTTTGGAACATTAGCAATTCACTTCAAGATGAAATTTCGATTCTTGAGAAGGAGGAATCCAAGCCGATAATTGAAGACTTAAGAATTCAAGTAAACAAGCCTACAGATTATGTATTACTTCACCACAAGAGAAGAGCCAATGAAAGTTTAACAGAGCTGCATAAACAACTAGCGATTGAACAATGGACTCAATATTTTGAAGGAATTAGAAAAAACAAATATTTTCCAATAATAATCAAGAATTGTTTAAAAACTTATAGAAAAACTAAAAAGTCCAGTGCATTTAAGGCTGAATTTTCTCCCAAGATACCTGCATCTGCAGAGGAGAAGACGATAGCTTTTATAGAAAAAATGCGGATGTCTTGGAAAACTGCAAATGATTATGAAAAGTGCTCTATTATGAAAACACATTTTGAACAATTTGTGCAAACCCCAGTAACAAAAGCATTCACGCAATACTGTTGCTTGAATTTTTTTAAGTTTGATTTCTATTTTCTACAAGTTAGTGCTAAACATCCTAGATTTTCACAAAATATCAAAATGTTGGATGTGAACAAGGTTATAGGTACCTTTGAATCATCAGTGAAGAAATTTGATAAGATAACATTACAAAAAATAATTTCAGTTTCAGAAAAGTTCAATCCTACCAAAGATGTTACATTGGCATTAAAAGATACATTTCGAGAAAAATGCAAGGAGGATCGTAGAGAAACTGGTGATAATACATTGGTAGGCTCCTTCAATGGCCATACAGATAGACTTGATGCCCATTTAACAAAGCCACATCACGAAAATTATAAATTTGTGACTCTACCTGATTGGAAACCAAAACCATTTGGAGTATTATAGATATATATTAATTAGAACAAAATAGAAAAAAGGATTTTATTTTTATTCAAATAAATTTTCTTTTGGTGAAGATAAAATTGATAATGATAACATAAATAATAACAAAAGAATTAGTTCTTCAATTATTTTAACTTTAATTATTTTCATGAGATTACTAATCAGACATCCTAGGAAGACKTAAATTATCTACCGTTCATATGGCATACTAATTAGGTTCGTAAAGAGCGTATACCTCTCGTGGAAACTGCGAATGTAAGGAAACCATTTTTTCATCACCTTAGTAATTCATGAATAATTAACATTAAAATAATAATCAAACATCCCTTTGTTGGTTAAATATGATTATTATTATCAAATATCCACTATAATATTTCTTTTCTAATTTAATTGAAAGCTCAGAGACTATTGTTGTTGTAACAATGGCAAGAAAGGTCCAATCCATCTAAATTGACAAAACAATCTAAACTTTGAAAACCATGGTGTGAGGAATAAATTCCTGTTAGCTCCTTATCGTCATGGTCGGATCAGACAAGGAAAGAAGTAAAACCATTTTCATCACAGCTAAAAAATATAAAAGGAAAAGAAAAGAAAAAAAATAAATGTTACTTAATTTAATAAATCAACTGAGTTATCAAAGAGATTAAATAACAAATAATCTTAACTTTGGTTGTATTCTTTTATTTCTAAGTTGGTTATTTTAAGTTTTTTTATTAMATATATTGAAATTTTGAAGACTGTTGTAATACTTACAGWTTTATGATTCYATCCATTTGTCAACTTCTTTATATAAGGACGGAAAAAGTACCTCCAACGACGAAAAAAAATTTTTTTTTTTCGAGAAATTTTGGTAGTGAGAATCCTTAACTGTTAAGTCAGTTGTTTTCCTAAAAGGGGAATTCTCAACATCTGTTAAAAAAAAAGAAATGTGACAATATACATTTGGCTTACAATATAGTTGCGATGCACTGTCAATACACTTTACTGGATGATGCCAGACTGTTGCATTTTATGTTTTACTTTGTGAACTTGTATGAAGATAGAACAAAAAAAAAATTATATTTGAGTCCTTCTATAAGTAATACAAGGACATGGCTTGTCTCACGTTGTGTACTTGTTAAGGCTGTGAGTTAGCTTGGTAGCTTATTGCGCTCTTCTGTTGAAAAAGTATAAYCGGAGATAACTTTATATGATCCTCGCTTATCTCCTATAACAAAACGCGTGATCAATTACCTTTTTTGGAAATTGCTTAAACAAAATCTATCTTTGACGTTATCTTTTAAACAACCTCCAAATCAATCATCATCTGAAATGTACGTCAACAAATACTCACTCAAAATAAAGGGTATACACTCTTCGTATCTCCTTTTATTGAAGAATACACCCCTTCCCTTAATCATATCTGTTTAACTAAAATATGAATGACATAACTCAAGGAATGCTACATGTTTAAAAAATGAATGATACAAGTCAAATCAGGGATATTATATTATTTATTTCCCGCATTAGCACTTTTTTCAATTTTTTAAAAAAATTTTTTTTTTCTTTTGAAAATTTTGTATAAAWACTGAGAACAGGGGATCCCCTTTTATTTTTTTTAAACATGGAACACGCCTAGTATATGTTATTTAAAGATAAATATTAAAATATCTTTAATGTTTTAGTACATTCATTATCAATATCACAACCCAATCCAAACAGTTCAATTCTATAGCGATAATAGATTTATACTCCAAATAAAAATACAACTACACCTAACCAAATCTAAACGTTTTGTTAATCATTTCGTTTAAAATCAAAATCAAAGTTTTTAGTCATTAAAAATTCAAAGAAGTTTATTGTTAAATTTTCCTGTACATTCCTTTGATTTTATCATTACTATTGTTTTTTGTTATAAAGAAAAATAAAATACAATAAAACTTATCTCATATCTTCACTTCTTTTCTATCTTCTTTCTACTATCAAATATTAAAGTAACATAATCTCTCTTTTGTGTGTATTTTTCTTTTCTCTGAATTAGAATAAAAAAGAAATAAACAACATTCTAATCATAATTATTGCAACAGCTTCATAATATCTTGTCTTGTTTTCTTGATTAACCTTTTCTTGAAACTTAGCATCATAAAGCGTTGTATAATCAAATCCTACTAATTTTTTTTGTTCTTAGGTTCCAAATACTGTTAAAAAAATAAAAATAAAAAATGAACTCGAGCCACCCTCCTTCTAGAAGTCGTCCTTCTTSTTGTATTTTTGTTGCATCTTTATCTCTAAAACTTGATGATAAAGTGTTGTTACAAACAATCAAGCAAAATTTTCAAAAGTTCGGAGATATAAAACTAATCAAAGTTTTAAGAGATGCCAAAAACCGTCCCTATGCCTTTGTGCAATATTTCAATACAAACGATGCAGACGTTGCTGTTCAGTCTTCTAAAGGAATGATCTTGAATAACAGACCCTGCCGTGTTGAAAAGGCCAAAGTAAATAGAACTCTGTTTATAAAGCAATTAAAAATTCCTTCACCAAATAAATTCAACATCGAATTGGTAATCAATGAATTTAGCAAACATGGTGAAATTGAACAAGTCATTAGCATGGTGGACTTCATCAATCTTGTAAAGGAAAACAAAATCGAGCAACCCAAGGATAACGTTAAATCTCTTATCAAGGAACACGTTGATATCTTTCAAAAGGAACCTACAGGCTCATTGAATGACAACTGCTGGTTTTTACAATTTGCTTACAGAGAGGATGCCATAACAGCGCATGCTTTGTACCAAAACATAAAAGATGAATATCTAGTACATTGGGCGGAAAACATTGACTTGTCCAATGCTAGTGAAGAAACATACAACTTGGCTTATAAGTTCAAACATCTAATCAACTACGAGACAAACCAATCTACAAGCATACCTACACATAACACGAACTTGGAAATAGACGTGTACTCAATATTTGTTGGTCAATTGACACAAAGCTGCACTCATGAGGCACTTTATGAAAAGTTTTCCAAGCATGGGGCGATAACCAATTTGAAGTTGTTTACAAGAAACCCCAAAAACTGCTATGCATTCATCACATACAGCAACAATCGTTCAGCCGGATCTGCTATTGAGACAGAAAATCACACATATTTTAACAACAAGAGCATTCATGTACAATACAGAGAGTTGCAGCATGACAATGCTGAAAGCAAACACAAGCARAACAGGGCACAGCATAAGAAACAATTCAATGAGCCTACAAGTTGTACAGACCAAAAAAATTATGAAAGAAATGGCCAATATAACATGTATCAAGGCAACTCAAGAAGTAACATGAACAGCAGCGGAAGCATTTACTCACCCAACCAGCAGATCCCATATGGCTACAACGATGGTGGCATGCCTATGCTTTACAACTACTCGAACCAAAGCGACTCCCATAGTTCAAAAACAGGAAGTCTGAGCAGCTTGTACTCATCATCATCATCCACACCCAACTCCGTAATGTCGACTAACAAACTGTATCCAGGCAGCAACCCATACCAAAACATGCCCTACAGCAGAAATAGTGTTGATTTCTCAAAYRCATRTCCTGAWGAGAAAAAACCTGTGAGTTCCATGATAAACTCATTGTACAATGATGTTGGGCCCCCTATGTATYCWCCACMTTTTCCTTAAAAATRTCTAAYTATTGTTACTATCCGGCACGTGTTTTTTTTTTTTKGAAAAAAAGTTGATTTTAACATTTCTTTTTTTTTTTCTTATAATTTTGTATGTTTTCTCGTTTTTTTCTTTTTAATTCTCATTTTTCWTTTTCAAAAATAATTGCATGTTTAAWTGYAGTATTCAGTAATGGAATCAAAGGATAAACRATATATCAAACCGTGTTATTTCCAACAAACAAAAATYAATATACATAAGATACAATGGCTAAGGAATATAAATCAAAGGAGTATATCTCAGASAGTGATGATTCTGAGAATGAAGACTACATCAAATCCATCTTTGACAAGGAACTTAAAACATACAAAGTCACCAAGCTAAGCAAGATACCAACCAACCTTGAAAAGACCATCAGCAAGAAAAACAAAAACTTGGTTTTGCTAAGAATCCCAAAGAGCATAAACATAGAAAAGATAGAAATCAAGAAGACATTGGATTCCTTGGTGGATAATGAAAACAAGGTGAAGTACAATTTGATAGAGGATAACTTGGTGAACACCAAGAACTTGGAGTTGATTGGAAAGAAGACCAACGGAGACGARGTCATGGTGCCTTTGGAAAAGAAGAATGATATAAAAGTTTACAATGTCATTGAAAGCGTAGAGATTCCAAGCATCGATTACGATGCCTGCAGAGAACCTAGACAAGATGTTGTGCAACTAAGTGATATGAAACAAGAACATTTTGCTACAGGATATGACTCCAAGGATTATATAAACGATGATTTGAAGAAGGAAAAGAAGGAAAAGAAAGAGAAGAAGGAGAAGAAAGAAAAGAAGGAGAAGAAGGACAAAAAGGAAAAGAAAGAGAAGAAGGAAAAGAAATAAATATACTTGTTATTAATGTTTTATAAATACCTCTTATAAGTTCATGAGTTCAGTACTGTTCATTGGTTTAACTTTTATTTACGTCTTGTTATATTTGATATTAATTATGATGATTATATTGTTATTTGCATGAGAAGAGTGCTTAGTCGGAGATAAGCAGTGTTCTTTTCTTTTTTTTTTTTTGGAATTGAGTTGCTTGATTAGGACGGAATTGCCCAAGTACAGGTCTCACTTCGACTCTTTCCGTTTTGAGCTACTGGTTGTATGTAAAAAAAAAAAAGTTTCAGCAGTGATTTCTCCATTATACGTGTAGTATAAATAGAGAGCTTCTACACTATTTTTTTAATAAATAGAAGTTTATGTTAAGAAATGTTACACATTGAATTAGTTACAGAWAGATAAAATATAATAAATCCTAGATGCTTTGAGTGTATCTGATATACATACTGAACTTGTATATTGTTGTGTTATGTAGGTGGCATTTAGCGAAACTACTTATTGTAAACGGTACCTTGAGCATTAGAGTAAATAACCACAATCTATCTCAGATTGTATCAAACTATTTAAAACCATTGCTATGAGGACAGTACTTCGGTATAGTCCCATGAACTGGTGATGACCTTTTGTTTGAAACATTTCTTTTCTCTCTCTSTAACTTCATCAAACCTTGTGATGTTCCTTTTCTTACCTTTAACTCTTTATTGTATTAAGATCATCTTTTTATCTTTATTTTTTTGTTTACAATATAATTTGATACATGGAGAAACTATTCAATAATCCTTTTGTTGGTTAATGAACACACCRTGGTTGGAGATAAATGGGTGTAAAGTATCCAATTAAAATGGAGAACGATATCTTTGAAAWGCCACATGTGGGTATAATCTAAATGATGTATCAGCAAACGTAGTTATTTCCCATGAGGTGCATAGCAATCATTTTATTACATTTGTATCAATGGGGGTGTTTTTAACCCATTTTTGCCTTTAAGTGCTTAAACGCGCTTAACCTTATCAATTCCGCAGTAACAAATCTTCATTGTTTGTTTTTTTTATTTTTTTTGGAACTACCCTTCAAAGTTTAAAATACATGGAGATTTACACCTTCAGTAATCCTCTACTCAAAAAAAACAAAAAAAAATGTCAGCACTCTTACGATAAAAAAGCTGCTTGTGAAATCATAGATAAAAAATAAAGTGAAAGAAACTCTCTAMATCTWTCCACAACTCATATAGTGGTAGGTTTGGTTACTTTACTTATCTACAAACCAAAGAAAAAAGACTCAATATTTAGTCAATAATCATCTATCAGTCAAGTCATTTCTTTTAGGATTTTCCACTAGCTTTATATCACTATCTTATCTTACAAATCAAAGTAACTTGCTAATTTATTTCTTTCTTTTCACAGAATTATTATATCAAAGACAAAAAGAATAACAAGAGAACTTTTTTTCTTTTTTTAGCTAACTCATTCATTTCTGCCACATATTTTATCAATTTGGCATCAATCTATTCAAATTAAATCATTTATATCACCTGTACACAAAATCTTCAAAAAATATAATGATGTCTAACACAAGACCTAAGACGCCTAATCTCAAAGATGATGTTGACATGTCGGATGAAAACGTATACAATACTTTGCTGAAATCATGGAATAACGTTGTTAACACACCAAAGACTAAAGTCACTGATAACGACATTCCTAACGCTTCACCACAGCATTTTGTCACACCAACTAAAATATCCAACTTCAATATCAACCATTATCATAATGAAAACTTGGATGATCATGTGAATTATCAAGACATGATTTTAAATTCTACAGAAAGCTCTTGCTTTTCAGAAAAAAATGATACAGAAGATATAAAGCCACTCAAAAATCATAAAGATGATCCAAAAAATTTTGAAATGGAAAGATCTTACTCAACAAACGAGCTTTCGTTGAATCCAAAGGTTGAATTAAGCGCAGCTCATCTGAACAAGAGCATTTCAACAAACGATATCAAAAGGGTGGACTCATGTCCAAACAACTCTTCATTCATGTCTACGAAGACATTCAATGATAACATAGTGTCAAAAAACAAACTGTCCATCTACAAACAATTTAAAAAGTTCAACTGGGGTGAAGTAACCCCTACGAAGTCCAAGAAAGAAAGAAAAATGTCATTTGAAAGTGCGAACACTTTCAACCCATTGAACTCATCCAAAAGTTTATTGGAGAGATCAAACAGCATCACCGCGACCAATGGGCTGCTGGCAACCCCACTATTAAACCAGGAATCATTGAACTGGCCAGATTCAGGATCATTAAGTAGACCACAAGTAAGATCCAATGGGTCACAAGTTTTTCTTGAATCAAATGAAAACCTCTTTGACAACTCTCCTTATGATGATGAAAATATATTCAATTCGGACGCATTAAAGAAAAGATCTTGCAACCCAAGATCCAGTTTTTCATCAAGCTTGGATGTCTTCAACATGTATAACAATGACGTTTTAAGTATCAACGAAGATGGAACATTAAAGCCAAATGATGACTTTGTTTCAATCAAGTTTCTTGAACAGCAAAGAAAACCAAGTATCACTAGCAATTTCAGGGATGTTAATTACAATTATTTGAACAACCTAGAGGGAATTAATGTCACAAAMACMRCAAAGGTAAAAGAAAACAACTTATCACCAAGTGCAGTAAAGAACATGACACCACCGTTACTATTGAAAAGAATGAACAAGAGTTATCAGAWCCCAGCAAAAKCAAAGCCAGYAGATAAGGGAAAGATGATACTGTTAGAAATWCCATACACMAACGACAACTTTGACCAAGTGTTAGGAATTGCMAAAATAGTGAATGATTTGCAARGAAATGATTATGCCGACATTGACTGGATAGTGACGATGACTTACATTGTTGAAGCACAAGAGGAGTTGTTAATTAAGGACATGATGAACACAATGAGGATACCATGTGATGACGTGAAAAAAGTTATTARTGATTTACGGCTGCAAAATGATAAGCAATATTTGKTGAAGAGTTCAACAGGCAGTATTTTGAAGAAATATCCTGAGTTGAAACATTTGAACTTTGATCACATAAATTCCCTGAAATTAAARCTTCTTGACAAGCAGGCCACATTGTATGACATACGAAGCAGCACCAACTCCAGGTACTCAAGTGTAACAACTATCCATGATGGGGGAGAGGTGATTAAACAACCAATCATAGGAGACTTATCCGATGACATCTCAACAGTTTACAAAAGACAGGACAACTACGACAATCTTTCCATGACATCGCATCTCAATGCGCCATACTTGCCTGTGAATGGGAGCAACTACATACCAAAGCATTTGACTKTGCGATTGTTTGATTAYAAGCACTTCAATGAACGGGAGGATCTTGARGGATATTTGAGTATCATGAAGAGAGTATTCACSAACAAGGAATTCTTTTTGAACCTTTGGAACAATGCCAAGGATCTAATAGAYAACGACAACAGTACATATCATGAATACAACTTCAAARGCAAAGGAGAAGAGAATGGRATCACAGCAAAGGTTCACTTTTACAAGCCAAGTAACGAGATCCAGTTGGTGGTGGATGAATACTTCACAGCGTACAGCAAGAAAAATTATGATAAGTTCAGAAARTTRAGTTGTTCAAATGAGGAAGAAATTAAGAACAATGGAGGTAAAGAAAGACGTGGGAGTTATGTCGATTGTTACGACATCTTAACAAAGATATACCAAGGAGAAAAAACCACGTTATATGTWTAAGATGAATATGAAAAAGGTTCCCCTAGATTATTTTGAAAGGGGTTTGGCGAGATTACGAGGTTTAAAAAAAAAAAAAAAAGGCTCAGGAAATTTCTACGTATATATTAGTTTAATCATTAMACACCACTTAAGTTCTCTCTATACAGTAAACTTGWTCTTTCTCTCCTTAAAWWWTTTTTAAAAGACCAACTAGAAACGAGAGATAATCTATAAGAAATYATTCTTTACACCTGCTGTAGCATTTTTGCTTTTCTCTTATTATCAAAAGATAAGAACGMACACCCAGTAATCTYWARATAACCAAAYCAGAAWCTGTATWTCCCATAWCAWWTACATACWAAAAAAAATGACAGAACCTATAGTTGAAGAAGTCTTCGAGAGTATACACAGTGACTCTCCCATTGAACCTACAATTATCAACTTCTCAGACCTTGATGACATCAACACATACGCCAAAGAACACCCCTATGACTGTTTAATGGTTGTTAATGACCAGGACTTGGCCAGCACCCAGGATGAGTACTGCGATGTTGTTATTGATAAGGAGGTTGATCTGGACACAAGCATGGTGAAGGTATCCAAGTACACGGTGCTTCAAAGACAGGATTTCAAGAGCATAAGAAAGTACGTGTACAAGCGGGCCATCAATCCGGAAAAAGACAAAGCTGTTATCGAGTGTGCAAGATCAAACAAGGCATACACCCCAAAGGTCCTCCATTCGGAACACAACTGCGCTTACAAAATAGAGTATCCGGACAACTATGATTTCAAAAACGACAAGGAGTACCATTCCATATATGCAAACGAAGAACCAGAGACCCTTGAGAGCAACATGCCCGAGTATGACAGCGACTATGATTCCGATGATTTTTCTGACTTTGATGACTTRATGGACATTGATGCAATGGGGGATGATGACACAKTCRAAAAGTTYRATAAGATGCRAGAGAACTTCATGTTTGAAAGACCACATCTTGATGATTTTTTTTAGTATTCTTTAGAATACGGTTTTATCAACCATCGAATGGATATACATACACATATCATGGAGTTTTTTATTTATATACATTTTGTGAAGGAATTATGAATTAAAGTATGTTAAAGATCATTTTTATGCAATTAATATGTTTTTTATGTGGAGTTACCCTACCAATGGATAAAAGACCAACTTCCCGTTTGAGAAAGCACCGATTTGACTAAATAAAAAAAATTTTTTTTTTTCCACTCCATTAATTATTCGCCTTAATTCGACATTTTTTTATCAAATTTTATTCACTTAAATTTTAACTAAGACTTAACACATTTCAATYGGTAACGAAACAGCTCAACAAGATAAATTTATACAATYATAAMCCCGTAAACTACTCATATTACTACTTAAGTGGACCTTATACTATATAATCATTTATTTTTCTCTATAAYCAAACGAACAAAAGAAGAAAAATAACATATAACGATTTCATTGTGATTTAAAAGACATATTACAAATCATCAATCGATCACAGTTACCCCTCCTTAACTAGTCAATTCACAGAAGTTTTCTATACTCAAYACACGGAACATATATCACATAAAMAAATGTCTTCAACAGATCACTCAAGAGAACCTTGTCCGCTGGTCATCCTCAATGATTTGGGTGGTGCCTTTGTGATGGGTGGACTAGGTGGTGTCATCTGGCACGGTGTCAAGGGATTCAGAAACTCCCCCTCAGGCGAGAGACTCGCCGGTGCAAAGCTCTCYATCAAGACCAGAGCCCCCGTCAGTGGTGGGAACTTCGGTATGTGGGGTGGTTTGTTCTCAGGATTCGACTGTGCAGTCAAGGGTGTCAGAAAGAGAGAAGACATCTGGAACGGTATCATCGCAGGGTTCTTCACAGGTGGTACCCTTGCCATCAGAGGTGGCTGGAGATCCATCAGAAACGGTGCCATCACCTGTGGTATCCTGATCGGGTGCATAGAGGGTGTTGGGTTGCTGATCCAAAGAGCCAACACCCAGGTTCCTGTTGCTCCTCCAATGCCTGCTGAGCCTTTGGCTGCTTAGATGCTTTTTTTGAACCACACACTTTATTTAAAAAGATTAAACRAAATAGGAAGATACMTTCWTTTCTTATTTACTCTTCTTATCTGTATATAAACATAGTAAACTCTTTTGAAAAAGAATGAAAAAAAAATGAAAAAAAAATGAAAAAAATAATAATAATCGAACCTAACTRATGAATTGATATATAATCACRAAACCTTTTTTTTTTTTTGTCTTTYAWAGTTGTAAATTACCTAGTTCTTCACAACGTTCATTCGTTTGACTCTTCTTYGGAGATTCGCTTTTCCCGAAAATATCTTCCCTTTCACTTTCCAAAAACTCCATGAAATCCTTGTCCTCATAAAACTTATGGTTGTTGATCCACTTCCCTGTTATGAATGGATCTCTCAAAGCCTCTGTGGGCGTGTATCTTTGGAATGGATCTATATTCAAGCATCTCTTYAAAAACAGCATGAATATCCATCTCTTTTTCAAAATCTCCACCTTTTCCATATCGGTCAAGTGCATTAACTTRTGGAACCTGTGTAACATTATTAGCTTCTTGAAATCATCTCCGTACTTGTGATATTCCTTGCGTGGCTTCTCCAACTCTCTGGGGTACCCCAAATGATGGATTATTATCTCGTTGTTGCAGGCYTTCCATTCAGTCARGTCTATGTTGTACTCCTCAATGGTTTTCAATCTCGTGTATTGTARCTTTTCCGGATCAAARTGGAAAAACAATGTTGAGTACTTGGATCTGTCCAACATCCATCTGGGTGGCATCTTGTCGTTGATGTTCATGCCCACAACTCTTCTGATCAAGTCATACTCACTACGTCCGGGAAACAAGGGWATCCCCATGTACAACTCCGATATGACACATCCAACAGACCACATGTCAATGCCTGAGTTGTATGGCAACCCCAACACAACCTCRGGAGCTCTATAAAATCTGGACTGGATGTATGTGTAGACAGTGGCRTTTTCAAAGCATGAWGCTCCAAAGTCAATGACCTTYAAGGAGTTGTTTTCTATAATTGATTGGTTGTTCGATGTTGTTGATATTGGTGACTTCAACAAGATGTTTTCAGGCTTCAAGTCACAATGAATGATACTTGCAAGCTTCAATTCCTTTAACGAAGAAAACATCTGAGAGCTGAAACTGATGATCAAGTCCCAGTTCAACCCGTGAAACTTGGAACTTTGGAGCAATTCCAAAATGGATGGTCCCAGCAACTCAGAAACTATACACAAGTGACCCTTGTAAATGAACTCCTCAATGAACTCAATGAACTTGTTATCTTCTTGGTAGTTGTCCTTCGTGTTGGTCAAGATGGATTGTATTCTTTGAAGAACCTTGCACTCCATGAAACTTGGGATCATGCACTCCTCAGCAGCCTTGATCATCTTGATAGCTACAATTTTCCCATCACTAAGATTCTCACACTTCAGCACCTGTCCATAAGTACCCTTACCTAGAAGATCAATGATCTTAAATCCATTTCTTGAGGTGACTGATGGAGTTGACTTGTACTTGGTTAAGTTACGTTCATTGGGGTCATAAACACCTATGACATCACCGACATGTATTATGTGATCACCATTGTCATTATCACAGTTGTATGGATTGACATTGACGTTTGGTTGACTTGGCTTCACCAATAATCTTTTGGGGTTGCTGGCATTGATTTGATAGGAATATTTGGATGAGAAGTTCTTGAATGTATCATTCACCAGTGTGGTCTTCTTGTATAATGGATCATCATCCAACTTTATGCTCTTATCAATCAACAGAAGAAACTGGTCCTCATCMAATTTCTTAAACTTCTTAAACTTTAGATCCGTTGTTGACTGTTTCTTTACATAGTTTTTGGACAAGTTTTTATCCATTGGATCAATCATATCATCAATGTCCAAGTTGTCCGGAATGAAATCACTTGCCATGAACTGCTTGTTCCAGGATATGTCCTCAAAGGTGGTGTTTACTGGCGAGGCCATGTAGTCCATGTTTCTGTCGATATTTACACCTTGTGGATTGAAGTTCACATTTCTGAAAGATTGGTTTGGGTTGAATTTCATGAATGGCTGGATGGAAGAACGTCTATAATTGTTATTGTGTTGGGATGGCTTGTTAACAAACTGCTTGTTATGTTTCATTGGAGGACCCATGCTTCCTTGGCCGGGAGATAAGCTGTTCAGTTTGCTGCCTGTGGAATCAAGTTGAGTGCTTGACAGGTTAGGAGCAGTCTTTGGAACATATTGTAAAGAAAACTTTCTGCCCTGATGAGAATCCATTTGAAATGGACTTTGATTGAAAGTCATTGGAGCTTCGTTGCTCTGATACTTGAACATGTTGTTTATGTACTCATTTTGATAATTGGATGAATCRTTGGGGTTATTGATGAACTCACCTTCTTGGTAGTTGTTCAAGTTGGGACCAGCWATTCTTGTAGGAGGCACAACAATTGAKTGGTGCCTGTTGTTTGTATTGAAGATGGATGATTTCCGTCTGTTGATTTGCTGTTGTTGCATGAGAATATAGTGCTGTTGCTGCTTTGTTAAAAGCGATATGTTATTGGGGTTGTTGTTTGACATTGTGTATCTGTATTATGGTAGTTTTTTTTTTGGAGTAATCAACAAAGCGTGTATAATAATGAACTGAGGGTAGTGGATATTAATTATTATAATGAAGAGCTAAATGATGGTGTTTATTGAATATTATTATCTTTATTTTGAACAATAATGTACACTAGATTGTTATTATCTTATATATGTGTCTTTCAATAATCCTTGGTATTATATAAGGTGATATATTTTTTCTTGAAATAATCATTCCAGTAGCTCCTTGTGAACCTTTTTTTCGTGTGTAATCATCCATTATGCACTGGTATTTTTTTTTTTTGTCTTTTTTTTGTTGCTTAGGCCCACTGTTTGCCGCAGAACTGTCCTAATTTAGCATTATTTGGTTTTTTTTTTTGTGACGTATAAGGCCTATACATGGATTATGTGATAAGTCACGAAGGACAGCAACTAAGGCTATATGGATTGTACTGAAGCAAYATATGGATCARCTGTTCTRATCAAAAATAAGGTTTCTCTTAGCTTTTAGGTATTCAGAATGAAGGGTAGCTTGTTGTTGGTGAGTGATCACGTGAAAAGCACTCCATTCAACACACTTACACTTTTTTTAAACCCCGAAACATAAAACTTAAACAGAAAAAAACCCACTCCGAAAACCACACAGCAGGAGAAAAAATTTTCTTTTTTTTACTCTTGTGAATCAACAACAGTATTCATCTARTTTYAYTATTCAAAATATACATACAACAAACCATATAAACCAATAAAMCTTGTAAYWTATAGTCCAAAAAAATGAATGTCAGTACATCAACCGTTGCTTCCAACAGAAGAAGAATCAGAAAGCAAGCCAACGAAGCATTTGCAAACCCTCTAAACAGTATAAACAACTCCATAAACAACAACCTGAACAACATGGAAGAGGAAAACACTGGTTACTTGAAGTTTGGTGATGAGTTCAAGCTGATCCAAGTCAACCACAACTTAGAAGAGGAAATGCTAACATGCTTGAACCTATCTGAAGCCAGATTAATCATTAGAGAGTCCTTATTGGAAAGACATAAATTAATGAAGAATATCAAAGAACAAAACAACAAGAAGGATGATGATGAAGAAAATGTTGACTTCCAGTTTGAACAAATATTCAGCAATGCCCAGTCTCAGGAACAAGAATTGGAAAACATAGACAAGCTTTTGGAATACTCCACCGGATACACCAACTCCATTGATATCCAAACYGGKTCWTCCTCTCCAACTCAACAACAGCAAATCAAGCAGCAGCAACAATCAGGTAACAACAACAGCAGCGGATATGAAAACCAAGCTCTGAGACAGACTCTTATATACTTGGCCAACTTCGCCAGATACAGAGACGGCGAAACAGTTGGAACCGTAAGACAACTTCTAGGTAATGTTGAAACTCAAGACTTGGATTACAATGCCAAGAACATYCACAACATCGACACAACCACCACCTTGAATCCGAATAATAGAAACACAGAAGCCGAAAGAGAAAAGGAACTGCTAGGCAACCAGCTTCATCCGTTTGAAATTGCCCAACTAGCATCCTTGTCATGTGTTGAAGCTGATGAAGCCAAGACATTGATTCCTTCTTTGAACAAAAAGCTCCACGATGCTGATTTGGAAAGAATCTTGAGTGAGTTGAACGAATTGGAAACTTTATACTAAGTATACAACTGTTAATATAATGCTAACACCAAGAAAGAAAATCATATATAAGTTCTATTTTATTTACGTAGGAATAAATTATTGTCATCTTCAAACAAAAATCTCTTTCCTTCACCAAACTGCCACCATTCCTTCAGGCAACTRAATTCTTGAAGACCTTGTGGAACGWTGTAGTTAGGATCATCCTCGTCTGGAATGTTATTCAACTCTGGATCCCATGGTTCACACGAGCATTTTCTCAACTTCCGCGCTTCAAAGCTTCCCGGACAGCTGGAAAATGGATTGTGGAAGTATCCGATGTCATACCACTGGACCTCATCCACACCCAGCGTTTCCACAACAGCCAGGGTTCTCAGTGGAGCATCGCCCCATCTTTCCAGGTAAAATCCACCGCTTTGATCGAGGTACTCCATAAGGCTGTTGTATTCATCCGATCTAACCCAATCGAGGGAGATGACCTCAAAGTTTGTCCAGAAGTGACATCTGTTATATCCATCATCAGACCCCTGTATGAACTTGAACAAGTCCGCTTGCTCATATTTCAACAAAGGATATTTCTTGTATGTATCAAACAGTGTCGGTATGGTGTTTTCATACTCCAGTAGGGCGATTGTGAAGGCATACTTGGTGTTTTCCCTCAGCTCCAAAAAGGGATCGAAGTCACAGGAGTACTGCACCCCCGGTTCCATTCTCATTGTGTACTTGTAACTTTCAAAAAGGGGATGCTTGTAAAACGACATGCTTTGATACCGACACATGTTCCTGTAGCTTCTTGATCCACCATACAGCACATTGTCCATTTCTTGTTGTTCCCAGCCATCCTCCAACTGGGAAAGACTCAATGAGGGATTGTACTCATCTATGTTGTACAATGGGTCCCAAACGTCATTGTTGATCAGGCCGTAGCTGATTCTTATTAGCTGCCTGGCCAGGCGGTCAGACCGCTTGTTTACCCTACTCAGTGTGTAATGGCTTGTCTTCTCTATAAAGTATGGATCAAACGCCTTGTCATTAAGGAACACAAAGTCATAGTATGGATAAACAACCCTGTTCACATAGTTCAGAATAGTCTCACATATTTCATCGAGCTCGTAGTTTCGTATTAATATGTAGATTGTGTTTTGCTTATATTTCTTCAAGTTGTCAATGTTGTTGTCCAGAAATGGCAGTTCAGCATATATGTCATCCAATACCTCTGACGGGACATTATCAAAAGAGTTGTTGTATGTGTTTAACAGATTCAGTTCATCAACGTGAACATACCCGTAGAATTTATCCTGCTTCTGGAGTTCCAGCATCAGTGGATGGTTGATCCGCTCTGAATGAGCCTCCCACAGTTTATAAAGAGTTTGCTCATAATCAGTATTGAGATTGGTGAAGGTTTCACAGCTGGTGTCCAAGTCAAACGGCGTGAGTTTTCTTGCTTCTATAAATAGACAAAACAGGTATGCTAAAGCTAGTGGGATAAGCATAAAACTGGTATATGAGTTTAACAGCTGTTGYCTGATATGTCAGTATAATTCTTTGTTAGTTTTCTGCTTTATCCATTTAATAAATGTATAATGTAGATTATATATATCCAAGCTAAAATTGTTCACCCAAGAAACAACTCATCGCCTGTAAATTTATAAAATTGAGAAAAAAAAAAAAATAAATAAAAAGACAAAAAATATAAAAATCTTTAATAATAACTCTTCAATATAGATTCAACATTGTCCATAGGCAAACTTTGTGATTCCCCTGTTTTGATCACACTGCTTATGATGTACTTCTTATTCTTTATCAAGTTCTTGACCAAATGCTGCATGATGGCTTTGCAATTCTCCAAAATTATAACCGTTGCTTCATTGATGTCAAGTGACTTATCCTCTAAGTCTAGTTTATAGCAAACAACATCCAGCGATATGGTGTTTCCTGTTCTTTGCTCCTTATCATACTTGTTCAAACTGGTGGCAATCCACGGAATGACCACTGAAGTGTTCCTAACAATACTACTGACCTGGTTGAAAACATACTCTGGGTCTATATAGTCGATCTCAGCCTTTTCGATCTTGTATCCTTTTCCAAGCTTTTGTCTTTTACTATCAATCATTTTCTTTTCGATGTTCTCCTTGCTTGGATCATACAACTTGATGGTGTATGGCTGCTTTCTATGTCTTATAACTGTTGTGGTTAGTATTTTCTTTCTGAGTTCGTCTCCAACTCTGTGATCAAGCAAGATAACATCAAAGCTCGCCAAGGTCTTGGCTATCTGCTTGCTGGCTTTTAACTGCTTCAGTTGCTTGACCCCGTAAACTCTGGAAAACAACTCAGTTGATGTTTCTGTCAATCTAGTACTTGAGTTTTTATTCATATCAATGATTTTATCGTCTGTTGATGCTCTCTTCATGCCTGCCTTGACACTCTTTCCCTTCTTCTCTGAGAGTCTCTCTCTCCATCCTTTTGTTTCTTTGCTATCCACGTCATTCTTGCTTACTCTCAATTTCTTGTCCATGTATTGATCACACGCACTTAGCTTCTCTGTATAAACATCACCTGGATCCTTCACTATAAACAGAATCTTATCTTGTCCAAGCTTGCTGATCCTGTTGGGAACCTTGATGACCATGGGAATTCTGTGGTATCTGGACAGTGGTATGTTCGGTACTGGTGACTTCAAACTGGCTGCGGATTGAACGTTGACTATGAATGAAACATTGACCTTTGACTTCGGTACAACAGGAACGGCCTCATCTTGCTCAACATTTCCAAACTCATTCATCTTAAACGTGTGTAGCTTTTCCTTGTACTCTTGTTTCTTCTTTATGTAATCCAATTTCATGTGATTGAGCAATGCTAAGACAGATCTGTTGGATATGGCCAAATCTGGATCAACAACTTGTTCATCACTAGTGCCTTGTTGTGACTTATTCAATGCTTTAGGTAATGCCATATTCAGGTTATATGTATGGTTTTTGGCCTTATTGAAAACTATAATTCAGATTGTTTTAATGGTACATTTAATCGTGAACAAAAAAAAAAATCATCGTGAAAAAAAAAAAAGAAACTTTCTTCAATGACGTTCAAGGAAACAGAAGAAAATACCTCTTAAAAAACATCACACTTTGGGTGTATTTTAGCTTAAACTTGTTATATTAGATTTATATCATAAGCCTATATAGATTATAAATATATGTACATACAACATGTTATTCATGCATTGAAGATAAACTACTGAATTGGTAATAAACGTGAGTACTTTTTCAATTCTTTTGATATGGAGGGAGGAGGAAGATAAAAAAAAGAACAATAAACAACAACAGCACAATCATGAAACAAATTCAAAACAAAAACATAACAGGTTGTTTCATATTGGGACTTGAATTTTTAATTTTGTTGTGATTAAACTGCTTTTAAATCATTTACATTTCTGTTGTTAACTTTTAACTTATTCCAAGAATTCAGTGAAGTCTTCTGGCAATTCAGTGATTTCAGTGGAGTAGAACTTTCTTAATTCTTCTAATGGAGCAGCATCAGAGGCGGTGACCAAGTTGATAGCAACACCCTTTCTACCGAATCTACCGGATCTACCGATTCTGTGGATATAGTTTTCCTTGTTCTTTGGTAAGTCAAAGTTCATGACTAAGGAAACTTGTTGAACATCAATACCTCTGGCCAATAAATCAGTACAGATCAAGATTCTGGAGGAACCTTGTCTGAATTGCTTCATGATGATGTCTCTTTCTTCTTGAGATAAGTCAGAGTAGATGGCGGAAACAACGTAGTCGTTTTCCTTTAACTTTTCAGATAACATTTCAACTTTCTTTCTGGTGTTACAGAAGATAACGGATTGAGTAACGTTCATGGATTCGTATAATTCAGTTAAAACTTCGAACTTGTCATTATCACTTTCAGTTTCAACGAAGAATTGCTTGATACCGTCCAAGGTCAATTCAGCAGACTTGACCAAGATGGTGACTGGGTCGGTCATCAAGTTGTTGGCAACTTCAACAACTTCGGCTGGCATGGTGGCGGACAATAAGACAACTTGGGATTCCTTTGGCAACATGGTGAAGGCATCGAAGACTTGTTGGGTGAAACCAGCAGATAACATTTCATCGGCTTCATCCAAGATGAAGACCTTGATGTCCTTGGTTCTCAAGGTACCCTTGGAGATCAAGTCGTTGATTCTACCTGGAGTACCAACAACAACTTGACAACCAGCGTTCAAGGCAGCGTGGGTTTCTTCGTAAGAAGTACCACCAATACAAGCGTGAGGCTTGATGTCAGTGAACTTGGCTAATTCAGAGATAACGGTGTGGATTTGTAAAGCTAATTCTCTGGTTGGGGCTAAGATGATAGCTTGGACAGCCTTCAAGGTTGGGTCGATTCTTTGCAAAGCAGCAACACAGAAAGTGGCGGTCTTACCAGTACCGGATTGGGCTTGGGCTAAGACTTCCTTACCTTCAGCAATTGGGATGATGGCTCTCTTTTGGATTTCAGAAGGAGTGGAGAATTGTAAAGCGTAGATACCCTTTAAGATATCAGACTTTAAGTTCATGGCTTCCCAGGTTTGGTAGACGTGAACTTCATCACTTTTAGTTTCGGCAGGAGCAGACATATTGGTTGATTAGTTTATTATAAATTACCTTTGGTTTGATAAGAAAGAAAATGAAATAATATAAAGAATAACTAGATTATTACAGAAGTAAAGATCAAAGACAACTAATGATTAAATTCAAGAACATCGTTAAGTCTTAACCAAACGAATTAACTAACAAATATACTAATTGAATGTCATTTACATTGATTGATTAATAATGAAGTAGTTAATTTCTTGTACTTGTATTTTTTTTTTTTCTGAAGAGTATACCTACAATGAAACTTTACACTAAAAAAAAAA
Organism: Hanseniaspora opuntiae; assembly: GCA_001749795.1. Taxonomy (NCBI): domain Eukaryota; kingdom Fungi; phylum Ascomycota; class Saccharomycetes; order Saccharomycodales; family Saccharomycodaceae; genus Hanseniaspora; species Hanseniaspora opuntiae. The sequence continues at coordinate 1,156,724 of LPNL01000004.1, forward strand.
TTTTTTTTCTCAAAAAAGTTGATTCAGACAGTTTTTTCCACACGCAAATCAAATGGGCACTGGAAATTATTATCAGAGTGGAATTTAGACTCCATTAGGGAAAAAAAGGGGGAAAGCAGGCTATATTCACCAGATGGAGCACACGGGAAACTGTTGGTTGCTTTTTTTTTTTCAAAGTATATGTCCATAAAGGGTAATTAATCTGCTAGCCGCGTTTAAAAAGGGAAATAACCACKYACTGGAGATAAAAAATACCAGCAAAAAAAAAACACACACAAGATATTCTAACCCAAAGTGGTAAAAAAAAAACTAAAAAAAAAACAAAACACAGGCAAACCACCGCTGTATTTTGCTTTGTAAAAAAAAAAAAGAAACGAGAAATGGTTCATGTGTGACACTCTTATTTTTTTTGTAAATGGTATATAATGGGTTTAATCAATTCATCCTAAATAAGTAACTTATTTGAAACAATGTTCTTATCTCCACTCTCTAGTGTTTGCAGTTGGGAAGTCTTCATATTTAATCCATGGAAATTCAAAAGCAGACTTCTTTTCCATCTTTGGCTTTTCTGGTGTCTTAGGCGTTTCAGGTGCTTTTGTATCCTTAACCTCTTCTTGCTTACAAACATCTTGCTTTGTTTTATTAAARCTTGAATARTAYTCTGGRGCRACGTAATCCATCACAGGACTTTCCCATGGCTTSTCCATAAATTGAACAATCATGGCCTTGTTTAAAAATTTGTTTTCCTTGGACTGCTTTAGTGCATTGTTTGCATAGGTAAAGTATCCTGTTTCAGAWGGACTAGTCTTTTCCGGTGTTTTAGAGTCCCCCTTTTCTTGAAACAAAAAATACGTTTCACTTGGATCTGAATAATTACTATTTGACTTGCTGTCACCTCTAACTTGCACATTGTAAACATACGACAAATTCTTCCATGAGTTRGAAAATACATAGTTCAACAAACCTTGATCCAAGTTGTCATATAACTCCACCTCTTCAYTCTTGGAATTACACAACTCATTGAATGTTTTTGAGTGTTCAACCAACTCTTTGTAACTCAAGGCASTTTTGTTATTTATTGCAAAGACACCCGTGTTAAACATGTCAGGCCAAGTTGTTTCATTRCAAGCAACAATATCTTCAGAAATGTCCAATGAYTCTTCAAATAACAAATCCAAAGCCTTTTCTGTTTTAATGAAGCAATCTGAATCCAAATWAACAATGCTTGAATAATCTGGAATGATATTCCAAAGCTCAATCTTCAAAAAGAAAGCTTCATGATTCTCAGAAACTATAACCCTATCAAAGGCTTTTGTTAGCAAATGCCACTTGTTAATTTTCTTTAGTTGGGATAAAGTAGGCTTATCGATCAGTACCAACGTTTCATACTTTGTTTCAGCAATGGCTTTCATTTGCTTTAGCTTGTTTGCCAATAGCAAACTYAAAACCAAGTAATTATCAAATAATTKTTCATCAGYTTTTGTGATATCAAAGAATAAAATGGTAGCAACCGCGTGGTTAATTGATTTAGACATATTAAATAGTATAAGTAGTTACGAATAATATRTATAWKAASAGATGTTCTTGGTCTTTACAATGATAAATATTAGGCAATAAGTTAATAATGATTAAACCTAAAGGTTGATTTTATGAACAAGGTGGCGCCAAATTTTATAGTTGCCGTAAGATAAAACCTCATGATCMAATCACTTTGAYACCTAAAAGCAACAAAACACCAAAAAAAAAAAAAGGTAAATCAAAAGATAAGATAATTCTAAGAAAAAAACAAAAAAAAAGACCGAAATCAAGAGGGGTAAAAAAAAAAAGATACACAAAGCAAATCCATATATTGAACAATGCGTCTAACTATCTATTGGTTTAATTAATGTATTGATCAAACACTGTRTACTTCAAATGATTGTTTTATTATTCTTAATTCTTATTTCAAATTATAATTTTAAATTGCTTATATATATATAGAAGAAAAAAAATACTATCATACTCCTTTAAATACATAATGAAGAAACTTCAATGTGCAGACACCCACATTCACGCATGAAGAGGATTCTTCTGGYTTCGTGTTTCTTTCAAACTGTTTTAAACTGTGTTTACATATTTTTTCWTTTTTTTTTCCTTTYAACAAGWCAACTTAACGAGAGAAACTCCAGACGTTCTTTAAGACACCATCTTGTTGAGCTAATCTGTTGATGGAGTCATCAGCTTCACCGTTAGCTCTGATGAAACCAGATAAAGCGTAAGTGATGAATTCACCTTGGATGGCTCTACCGTTTTCGTCAACCTTAACAATGTTGATTTGAACGGAAGCGTGATCCTTGGCCTTGATGATTCTGTTGGAAGCAGAACACTTTCTTGGAATGTATAATTCAACCTATTTGTGAAYAATAWATGTTGTGATTTTTTCTTTAAGATAAAATATAATAATTGTTAGTAAATTTTCAACAAACTCTTTCTRWAATTTTTATTTTGGGGAGAAAAACATAAATGTTTCGYTGTGCTATGATATRTTCCYAAYTCATGTCATTAAAATCAACACCGTTGTTGAAATAGTTCTTTTGTATGGCCACTGTATGAATCTAAAGTGTGTGTCAACAATATGATTAATTAGAATATAACRATCATTTCAATAAATAGGAATAACCAAGTCTGACTTGTGATATCCTCTATATTCTATCATCCTTAATATGWTGAGGACTACTCAACATTGTTTGGAATGAACAAGAGTTGATTTCCTCAAGTCAGTTCAGTTTTCTTTTCYTACCAGATTGATMACCATGTACTACKGATTCTTTATTATTGCTACACATTTGAATAAACCTYKTTTTAAAWTTTCCAATAGCTATACATTTTTTCATAAAAAAGGTAACAACAWTCATTCATGTARCTGAAAACTCAAATCTATGCAAAAAATATTCATCCTTATACTAGAAATTTCAWCTTGTTAGAACTTGAACWCTWWTCYTCTCTTGAKATGKCCTCCTGGTATTGTTTATTTGTTCATCTTATWTMTKTGTGCTTTWTTTTCCTCWAAATTATYYAAAATTTRAAMATATTCWATTCAAWACTGRTTTTTGTTGTTTATWRTCCACTTTATGKAAATTCATTTGTATGTTACTGSGTATTRTAAARCTTCTKTGGTCCTGATCAACATCGTGGTTACACTATTWYTTGATGATTTTAGGTTGACATGRAATGKTGTTATATTATGGCACTTATTAAATCACTTCTCTGACACCTGTCTCAGGGTCTAGGRWTACATACTAATTCACCTTTATCGTTTTGCATTTTGGTACTGTTATAATGTGGTTGTTGGTGGTTTTTGAGCCTTTTAKTWACAAAASTTGAYGAAAAAAAAAACTTTTTGTTTYYTTTTTCTCTAGTWTTTYCACTGTGAAAAGCTGACCGACGAAAAAAAAATTACTAACAAAAACTSTTCCCACTAACTAGCGCTAACAAGCAAAAAATTTTCCTTTGATACAATTTTTTCTTCTGTTGCCSAAAAGGGAAAATTGGAAAAAAAACTTCAAATTTAAAAAATATTTTGTTTTCAAAGACTYAAARAATCAAAAATTATTACATTGTTAGCCATTAACTGAAAGTCATCTCCTAATGATAAATKTCAGTGCAGATAAYTCCATAATAAGTAAAAATGTTTGCTTTGTATAGTAGAAATAATACTGTATGTATTCAGCTGTGTAATTAAGTCATGCTTTATTAAGTTCACCTGTTATATTTTTTCATGAAATAAATAAAGTATGTRTTTTGAAATTCGTCTTTTTTTTTTACTTGTTGTACGTARAAATTTCCTAAARRAGAAAACCTAATAAAAATGTTATAAATTACAAAAAAAATATTTAAAAAAATTTGTAACAAAAAAAATAACAGCTATTTTTTCGWWGTTAAAMTAAATAAACGTGACTCTCTAAAAAAAAKTAAAAATAAATAAATTTAATCAATTCCTAGTATTYATTTCTTGGTCAATACTATAACAGATTCTACGTGGTGGGTTTGAGGGAAGAAATCAAATCCTGTTACATGATCGATTTGATACAACCCACCATTTTCTGTTTCTTTCAGGAAGTATTCCATATCTCTTGCTTGTGTGTTGACATTACAGGAAATATACACAATCTTCTTAGGTTTAWACTCACTTAATTGTTTCAAAAATCCTTGGTTGGAACCCTTTCTTGATGGATCCATGATAACTGTAGTTAGCTCATTTGGTGTATCAACTTCTTTGAAGATCTTTTCAGCATCACCRGCAATAAACTTACAGTTTTCAATGGAATTCAGCTTTGCATTCTCAGCAGCWGACAATGCTGCYTGYTCACTAACTTCAACACCCAGCACTCTTTCCATCTTGTCAGAACAACATATACCRATGAATCCAGATCCACAGTAAGCATCAACAAGATATCTTTTAGAATCTTCTTTGTTGTCTATCTCAGAGTTTTTCAAAACATGATCAATGACCAAAGGTAGGATGCTTGTGTTGATTTGGAAAAATTCATTRGCAACAAAGTTGAATTTTTTCCCACAAACRATTTCTTGKATGGTTTGTCTTTGGTTTGATGTAACTGATCTAAATCTTTGATCCTTKATTTGTTCAAAGGCTGGCTTTGTGGCATCGTCTTCTTTTGGCAAGACATGGTTTTCCTCAATATCCTTTRAAGTTGGCTCTATATCTGTTGTTTGTTCCCTTACAAAMACGTTATATTGGTTTTTCTTGAACGTTGGGAACTCCTTGACRAGCTTTTGCTTTGATACTTTCAACCCGTTATTGATCAAGTCAGTGGCGATACTACATGTTTCAATATCTAGTATTGATCCAAATTTGTTTTTCTCATGTAAAGCTGTATCGTTTTTATGTTCTTTTCTCCAATAATGTCTGTTGGCTTTATCAAATCCCAGATTTGGCAGTTCCTTTATAGGCTCGTTTCTTTCAATGGCTTCCAARGCATTYTTCTTTAARATRACTGGCAAARAYGCATGTGGWGTGATCTTTGTTCTGTATTTGTAYTTGTTTGGAGATTGRACAACATCCATGAACTTGTCACTATCCATAATYCCCTTGAATATGGATGGAGCAAAGTATTTGTAGGCATTAACTATTGTTTTCTTTTTTAGRTCCATYTGATTGTCATAGGAAGTGTGCTGGTAATTACAACCTTGGCAAATACCAAAGTATTTACAGTTGATTAGACTATTGTCTCTCATGGAAGATTCCTTGATTACATCAACTAGATCTGCTATAACAGCCATCTTTTGTGTTGTGTGGATTTGTGCATTGACAACATCACCAACAAGGCCAAAAGGCACTATAATAACCTGCTTGGTYTTGTTTTCAAAAACACTGTCAATCAACCCCATACCGTCACCTTGAGATGTGATGGCTAGGATTTCTACGTTTTCAACATATCTGTTATACTTGGCTACAGCTTCCTTTTCACGCTTTTTGTATAGTTTTGAAACCAAAGCATAATCATTCGTTACTTCTTCTACAGTTAAGTTSTGTTCAGCTAACAATGCTTCTATGTCMTTTTCTTGTACTTGTTGATAAGTTCCTATCTGAGAAAATGGATCAACTTCTTTTTTCATTTTCTTCATCTTGGGAACAGTATTCTTAACCTTTTTTAAAGGAGGTTGCTCTAYTTCAGACATTTGTGARTTTRWAAAGAGAAACGGGCTTTWTATTTGGGTATACTATTTTYKWTTTTKTTGTTAAGTTTTACCTTAAAGRATTATGRTGATGATAAGAGACTTGAGGAGTGAAAAAACTKTTGATTGCTCATTGAAATGWTATTTGTATTATCAAAAAAATAACAATCAAGTTAAAAAAAAAGAAACTTTTGAAAAATCAAAAAAAAGTCCACTGTGTAGCGCTTTCCCTACYGAACTTTTTTTTATACTTGTTGCGAAAAAAATCATATTGATTATTKTYATAYATGATCTATGTTTCTAATCTAWGTAAACATCTAATCAATGTTARTATTTTTAWTCATCTTATWGCATATSACCAAAATCAAAGAAGATCGATAACTAARACGACTAGAAMCTCACTRCATAACCTCAATTGAWTACAMMATGCATAACGATGACAAYYTTGAAAAGGACGAGGATGGTAAACTAGTTCTTAAAGCTATACCTGAGTCAAGCGACTCAGAAGAGTTCATTAACCCAAGACCTAGATCCAGAAGCAACACAGTGCTATCCCAGATGAGCTCCAATGCACGTATGAGAAAAAGAAGCCGTACTGACTCAATAGCTTCATCAATTATGGAGGCAGTAGAGCAAATWAAGGTGCAYAATGAACAAACTGATGTTGATACAAAGGATCCAGGCCTTCAATCTGATGAATACTACAAGAAGAGGATGACTCCATTYAGATACAGAGTAAGAAAGGCTCTTTTAAAATACGTTGAAAACGAAACTAGCCCCTTAGTTTACATACAAGAGCACTGCAGAAACTTATTCTTGGATGAATACTTCATATACTCYGCCAATTTAGGATCGCATTTTTTCTATGTCGTATGCTTACCAATGACYCGTTGGATACCCATCTCMCMAAATCARGACTACTCAAGAGACTTGATATACTTGCTAGCATTTTCCATTTACCTATCAGGACTCATTAAGGATTACTTGTGTTTGCCAAGACCTAAGTCACCGCCCATAATAAGAATTACACACTCTGAATACACAACCAAGGAATACGGAGCACCTTCATCCCACACTGCAAATGCCACAGCRGTAACTCTTTATGTTGTCATGCARTTGTGTTTGTCAATCAAACACTTTAGCTTGAAACAAGCACTTTCCTTTTTCACGTTGATATTCATGTACTACACCACTTTAACCTTTGGAAGACTGTATTCAGGAATGCATGGCTTCTTTGACTTGGAAAGTGGTGCTGTCATTGGGATTTTCACACTGYTTGCAAGAATGATAACCAAGAATTATTTAGATTACGTTTTGCTTCCAAACTCATCGTTCCTCTATCCAATTGTACATGTGTGGTTTGGATACTGGGTTGTGTTCTGGCACTTGCATCCAGTTGAAATGTGTCCATGTTACGAGGACTCCGTGGCATTCATTGGTGTTGTTGGTGGATTGGAAATATCTGACTGGCTGTGCACAAGGTTGGGTAAAGAATACTTGCCATGGGTACAATCCAARAATCTTGCATATCTTCTACCTTTACCAACTGGTGGCACAGAGAACGGTTGGATTAAAATTGTATCTTTAAGAYTGTTGATAGGAGTAGGGTTGGTTYTACTGTGGAAGGAATTGATAACTGTAATAATCACCAAAAAACTGTTCAAGCTAAAGACAACATCCATACTGTCAGCCAGAACACTCAAGCAGCATAAGATAAAGGAGTTTGAACCATTGCCAGTCACCGTGGTYCTTTTGAGATACTGGATCTATGCTGGCATTGCCATAGTTGCGTGCTTTGTGGCTCCTTTGGTATTCAGTTTATGTGGACTTTTATAATAGCCGATAATCGGATTAATTTTATTTWTTTGTGGAAGGCAATTGAAGGAGATGAAAAAAAAAATAGGGAATTTTTTTTACCGATTGATGATAAGATCGGCCCTTCAGCGGGGAAAAGCCTAAATAAATGGTAGCACTCGTGTAATAGCACTCAAAGCAACTGTTTGTGCWTGTAGAATGTATGGTTTGTGAGACAAGAAGAATGCTCTGCCATTGTTACTGTACTAATGATCAACTACAGCTGTACACGAAGCTATRATGGTGACATTAACGASATCTGCGCTGGAGTATACCCTCATCGTCTTGTTAGCTCTGTTTTTCTGACATAGTGTATATATTTGAAGTAATTGTAATGATGTTTCCTGACTGAACCAGYCACGGAGCTGTCTTGTTTACAACCGTACCAAGAGCATCAATGKATARCAMATTATGTAAACACWGGTTCGCTTTTAGATTGTGTCACATCCTTCGTGAGCCTTTCCCGAAGGCAAAATTAGCCTGAAAAAATAAAGTAAAAAACCAGGTGRAAAAAAAAGTAWACGAATAAAGCCCATGACATTCACTGGGAAAAAAAAAATTTTATGGGTTTATTTCTSTTATTTTCAAAAATTACTTTCAAATAATGTTTTRGATGTGYAAATMTTTTCGATATTGTTATACACCCTATAAYTGTAACGGTTTTTGAGTTRAGAAGAAAKATTATCTATACGTRACCAAAGTTATAAGAGTTAAAAAGGGAATTTATCCATATATCACACTAAGAAAGGTATCTACAGAAGAAAACGTGGTTCAAGCGAAATTTCATTCTAATTTTTCAATAACATATAACAAGCTTTCTTTTGCTKAAAAGACGGAGATTTATTAGCAATAATAATAGAAGAATATCTCAAGAGAAATTATTACAATCATATCCTTATTTAAGGTACAAAAAAGGCTGAAACAACAAGTAAACACTACACCATCAATACACCGGAATATTACATCAAYTTGACAAACAATGCATGAAGAAGAAGAAATTGACTACGAAAGCTTACCTTCATCTGCTCCTTTATCACACCAACTAGCTGCGGGGGCCTTTGCGGGAATAATGGAACACTCGATTATGTTTCCCCTAGACGCTGTTAAGACCAGAATGCAAGCCATATCCAATGTGTCCAAAAACGGGTCATTCATCAAGAACTCTTCCACTTCTCTGATCAGAACCATCTCCAACATAGCTACTCAAGAAGGGTCCTTGGCATTATGGAAAGGTGTTCAATCTATGATTATGGGGGCTGGCCCTGCTCATGCCGTATACTTTGCCACCTATGAAACCATGAAAGACAAGTTTACTAGCATTGCTGATAGATATGACAACAACGAAATTCAAAATCCCTATTTCAAGGACGAYTCCTCTTTGAAACTGGCCCTGATCACTGGTTCAGCTGGTATTTGTGCCACCGTTGCTGCAGATGCATTGATGAACCCATTCGATACCATAAAGCAAAGAATGCAACTACACAAGGTTGACCATCCTGGCCACAGCTTAGAAGCAAGTGCTGTCCCAAAGGCGAAGTTGGGAATGTGGCATTTTGCCAAAGACATCTATAGAAACGAAGGTTTACTGGCTTTCTACTATTCATACCCAACCACACTAACCATGAATGTGCCTTTTGCTGCAATGAACTTCAGTATCTACGAGCTATCAACAAAATATTTCAATCCTTCTGGACATTATGACCCATGGATCCACTCCTTATGTGGTGCCATAAGTGGTGCTCTTTGTGCTGCTGTTACCACTCCCTTGGACAACATAAAAACTGTTTTGCAAGTGAGAGGCTCTCACGTTGTAACTGTTAAAGAACTAAAGGAAGCAGACAGCTTCTGGAAAGCAGCAAAGGCCATACAGAACAATTACGGTATCCTGGGATTTGCCAGAGGATTGAAGCCTAGAATTATTTTCAACATGCCAGCAGCTGCAATTTCATGGACATCMTATGAATGTGCAAAATACTTTTTGTTCAARTCTGAATAAAAGCCTTAGAGCCGAGAATAAAGAAWTGATTTCAGGAACARGTGRGATTTTGTYGATCGTGYTCCACCTTATTTTTTAATTTTTTTAAATTTCATTTTTTAAGCACAGGGGAAATAAGATACACAACTCTAAAAGAAGTGAGCACTGTATAATTCTTGGTGGGTCATCATCACGAAATACTAAACAATGTGATTCCAATSTACTCAGAACTTTTTGAGGAAACCACAATASAATAGAATTAAATGAATATAAAATATTGATTATATGTGATATACTTGTAAATACTGATAATATATATTTCCTTTCATAATTTTTCAAGGTTGTTTCCCTCTAAGCCTATATCACGGTGATGGCATTTCATTGCTTCTATCAAATACGTTGAAATCATCCACCAAGCTTTTAACTCTGTTCTTATCAGCTGATAGTGCCGGTCCGTTCTTGTGTTTCAACAGCTTCATCTGTTCCTGTTTCTTTTCCACTAGGTACTTGTAGCCCTTGATATCATACACAACCGCTTTGTTGTATGTCTCGTCAACTGGTATGTATTCGTCGTAATAGCCYTCCATAAAGTCAGCCCAAGGCTCATCAATTTGATTTCTCGCTAGCACATCATCCGATGAACTGTTAATCCTGTTTTGTGTRTTGCTTGCAGCACTGAGATTTCCAGAGGTATCCGATGTCCTTGTATCATTGTTGGTTGTATCCACTAAGCTACCATTTCCAGTCGACCCATATGTAGGTCCCATTTGCTGATGAGATGGAAAACTGGCCAAGCTCTTTTTCTTTCTTATATGCTTTGGTTCCARCCAGTACTGATCYTTACCCTTGTTGGAAAATCTTAGTCCTTCTGTTATACGTGCATTTCTGGTTCTTGTGTCTGCTTTACTATTCAGCGTTGCCTTTGCTGCATCAAAGTTTCTATAGTTGTATTCCGTTCCAAAGAAGGTGTTATAAGAATCCACAACCAGGTCCTTGTTTCCTAAACAATCCTTCAAAGCGTATGTAAACGACAGTCTAGATGATTCTGGTTTCTTTCTGTATGTGTATGGCTCATTTGAAAATGCAACCAAGTGCCCAATGGCAAAAGGTATCATCTCCAAACACAAAAGAACGTTTTGGTAAATGTATCCCATGTCCTCCTCTTTCAAATTGACATGTTGCTTGAAAACTCCGAAATGTTGCAATATCATCAATAAGATGGATTGCCAATAACTGACAAAAATTATYAACTTGACACATAAAAACTTAGGCCAGGGGCCAAATTGTCTCAACTCATTATAWAGACATCTCCAGAACACAGCCAATTCATACAAGGATAATGTGGCTGAGATGTTGTATCCGATCAACAACCAAAACTTCAATCTACTAACCCAAACATCCGCATTTGTATCAGTCTCATTGAAGTCGACTACTAGATTACCCACAATGAAAAAGGGCTTTAACCAAACATACTGAAGAATTCCTCTCTTGATGAACAAAAAGTCCTTTGGATTGGATATGTCCACCGATGGAAGGATTTTCCCAATGAGCGGATGTCTAACTGTGCTCTTATTTTTCCATGCTGTTTCCATCAGGATTTTTCTTTCTCCACCCAGTATGTATATTAGGTATGTGAAGAAGGTGTAGATAATAAAGGACTCGTAAATCTCCTGAATGGGCTGAAGAAATATCTTGCTGTAAAATGTTGATATGATCCCTGAAGATGTTATGTATGTGGTTATGGCGAATAAGGGAACCATGAACAAAATACGGATACACATTCGTTGTTCCTGTGGCATTCTRTATGCCATCAGATGAGACACAATTGTGTAAAATGATATGACAACAGACAGTGCAGAAGTGAATGTGCATAATTTGAACAGCACATTGGATATCTTCCTTTCAATCATGATGCTCCAAAGAGTTTGTTTTGGGGATTCAGAAGTATTATCCTTCCCTTCAAAAATACTGTTCAATGAGTTAAAGCTATCTGGAAGAAAAAAAATAAAATAAACACAGATTACGCGGAAGATCATTATCAAAAAAACGGATATAATAAAAAATTAGTAAAAATGATGCTCACATTCGTTAATCACAACCTTTTTGTTGATAATAAGARTTGTTTTGCAATCATTCATTATGAMACTMATAKCTYTCTTTRAATTTAAAATTTATATTAACTTATACAAGTGGTACCGTAAATTAAGTACMARGTYTGGATAGTCTTTAAAAGCAAAGACAAACATCGTTCTATTTACAAATCTCTAATCAACTATCTTCATAGAGTACATGTCACTACTTGGTGCTGTAGTTTTTTTATGAGAATTAACAGTCTTTTTCACAGCAGAACCCCTTTCTTTTRGACCTTTTGATTTTGATTTTTTCSTCTCTACAGGTGGGTCATTSTCAACTTTCTTTTTGAGAGTKCTTTCAGTAGCTAGCTCAGGCTTAGCTGAGTGAACACTTATAACCCTTAAAGTTGTGTTGTCACCATACAACTTGCACTTTGCTTCAGTCTCTTCCAGGTAGTCAAAGAGTAATTGAATCAATTCACTTCTATGTCTTGGGGAAATTCTTTTGTTGTAACCACGGCTTTCAAAAAGTTTATAGATATCTTGCAAAAAGGTTCTCTCATTAGCTATTCTTGCATCACCTCCTATCTTGGATCTGGTGAATTCGGAAATTACTGGATGATGGTCTGTTCTGAAAAATGGAGAAGCCAAGTAGTACTCAGGTCCAAACACAAACTCTACCTTTTCATCAACACGTAGCGCTCTGTCAGCAATTCTGATCTTTCTGATCATATCCTTGGGTTGGCACTCCCAATTGACTGTCAAAACCTTGAAGCTTGGAGCTGACTTTTCTCTAAGAGCCTTCTTCTTCAAGGCATTCTCATGTGTCTGGATTTTTGCCAACAGCTCCYCACCTCCCAAATCTTGCAAGATTTTCTTCTTCATTTCTTCATTGAATTGCTGCACCGGCATCTCGTTTTTTGGTATGATCTGAATCACTGATATTAAGGCATTCTTTGGGAATGAAACGTATAAGTCTTTGTAATGGCCTATTTTCTTGAGGTTTTCTGGACTCAAGTTTTCCCTTAAGATTTTGATTCCCTGTTCATTCCAGTCAACAGAATTCAAAGCTTGGAAGTTTGTCATGAAGTTGGAAAGATGTGGTGCTTTCTGATTATGCACAAGAACGTTTTTAGGTAGTTTCTCAGATAAAAATGATACTACGTTATGTAAATTGTTCGGAATTTTATCCATCAAAAGATTGTATTTTGGATCTAAATCTGATTTAATCTTTGACTTTTTTGAAGAATCAGATAATGATGACTTGTTGAWTGGATTTTTRTCATTTGCTGGACTCTTTCTCAGTATAGGACGAAAGCCAGTGGTTGGATATTTCTTATTCTTTTGAGAAAAACTTTCAAATAACTTTTTCAAGCTATCCTCAGTGTTAGCTTTTAATGTGGATGATTGTGAGTTGCTTTCACCTTTATCTGATGATACGTTTGAGGGGTCTAAAGCTTCAAGTTCTTTTCGGAAGTTTCTAGGGCATTTTGYCACAGAAAAGTGCAAYCTGGCGTTATRTCTGATAACACTTCTTATCATTTGTTRAATATGTCTTTTKTTACTTGTAAKTGTAAGGGTTTGGTTGTCTTATTGTCTACATGTAATATAARTACACARTGAGGATTGCAAGAAGTGTGTAAAGTCACTAAAAGGCATTCATGAATCAGACATTTGATGTATTGCTCCTCTTCGTTTTTTTTCTCGAATTTTTTTTTTTTTTTGGCTATTGATTCGTTATRTCCGAATTCAATAAARCAACAGCTTAATACTCAATTGTGAACCATATGATCTTGYTATTGARGAATTAACCTACAACCACGAATAAATAATATTCTTTTAGGAGTTTACAKGYTTTTRAATAAACRATTATTGCTCAAGCTGTTTTGTTTTGTTCAAGGTCGTGAAAACCTTCAATTGATACTTTGACATGGATTRTTGWAGASSACWAAGYTTGACACGTGACGTGTTCTCRACGAKTTACGAATAAAACGTCCAAATGGTTTGTTCAGGTTTTGCAAAAWTCATYTACAAAATTTAACGCGTTAGCTCATCRTCTGGARAGAGACACCAACTACACATATCACATGTTGTTAAAGTAAAAATGAGTGATGATTATACYTCAACTGATGATGAAGTCATTGATGACTCTCAGTTCTTGACCTTACCTGAYCATCAGTCTGTTAAATCCAAGACTGTTATCTCAAAAAGTTACGAAACAAAAATGAGATCTCTTTTATTAAGCAAGCCAAATAAATCTCTTTCTGCTAACAAACTCCGAAAGATTTTGCTACCTGATGATGAAGAACTTGATGATGATGACGATGAATACATGGCTGACTCACAAATGGAACCTGTGGCTAAGGTCGTGGATACAAATACATTAGTGAATAATCATGATGCTGTCCCARCAAAGGAAGACGAATACTTGAAATACCTGGCTGATTACTATACAAAGGATGTGACTTCTCAAGATAAAGATGTTATTAACGGACATGTGCTTAGAAARAGAAATCTCAATCAGCTGCACATMTATGAACTAGACMGAATCAACTATGAGAAGATCACAGCCAAAATGGCAGACGCCAGGTATGAACAGTCAGATTATGATGATGACTATAATGAGCAAGAAAGTGTTTATTCCAATATATCGGAGGAAGATTCTGCAAACGACAGGTATCAAAACACATACGRAAGTAACAACATGGATTCATTCACATTTCCTCTTGATGAACTTAACAAAAAGCACAATAACAGTACAGTTAATGCTCCCTCRGTTTTTGAGGACAGTGATAATTCAGATGTTATTCAAATMTYATCATCAGATGATGAAGATTCAWTGGAAATTTTGGAAGAACGGATACTTCCAAACAAAAAAAGAGCTATGAAARCTAATCTAAACTTAAAAGAAARGCCAATTGTTTCAAGAAAATCAAAGTTCGATGTTAATAACAGAAATCTATGGGGGAAATTGAAAGAGTCTAAACCATCTATAKCAGATYRTATGCAAAAACTTGATARCATTCARTTTGACKTATCTTCCAGTGATAGTGATGATGGGCTTGAGGATTTCCTCAAAGACTTTCATAGGAAAGTTACTATATCAAAAGCTCAAAATAACATATATAAGCAGAAGTCGTCTAATGTTAAAAGACAAAATAAACCAGTTAGAACTCTAAGTAATAAAGGAACACCAAATAAGATAAAAGACAACTTTGAAACGAAAACAAAAAAGAAAAATCCAAGGAATAAACATCTTATTCTCGATGATTTTTTCCAAGCCCATTTAGAAGTTAATGCGACTGAATATCAAGAAAACGATGTTCAGCATGAAAGAAATCTTGACAATTCTGAAGAAGGAATGAGTCGCGATGTCGATAAAGGTGATGTATCTTCATACTTCTCAAAAAAATTTAAAGATATTAGCAAAAATACTTCTCAGAGTATGCTAGCACGCACCTGTGTTTTCAAAAGTCTTATGAATTTTAACGCCAATAGTCAAAACACAATYARYAGCACMGATTTTGAAMTAACATCAAAACAACTTMATTYTTTTAARTTGTCTATGTTTTCTTCTGAGATCAACTATGACTATACAACATTCTTAGATTATTTARRTGCATCCTCTAATATCRATGTATCATTGTTGACTACCCTGTTTGATCAAATCGCTGTTGAATCTAGAACAGTTTTGGTTTCACTCGCTAATGAGAAGACTAAAAGTCAAATGGTTCTAGTGTTTTATAAAACAGTTTGTATACCGCTCCTAGGTTTTCAATCTTTGCTGAGCAATAACCAACTAGAAACTAACGAAAAGGAAATTATAAAACAAATGAGCAACTTTATAGTTAGATCATTGAACAACTTGTTTAAAGTTCAAAGTACATTTAAAGATGCTGTGGAGTACTACGACAACTTTACTAAAGGCATTCTGGTAAAAACATTCTCAAAGTTTCCTAATGAATACAAAAAGATTGCTTACTACTACAGAGATAAAGGAGGCAGCTTTACTAAATATTCCAATGATATATTGTTTAAGGAATTAAGGGTCGTTGTTGATGTTCATACATGTTTAGAAATGGCTAAATCTATTAGAGACAATGCTGTCAGAAAAATATTCCTTAGTACATGCTTCTTAAGTTACGAAACAGAAAATGTCAACAAAGATAATTTACTAACATGCTTGGAGCTGTATAGTGTGGATATGTACAAGTTATCCTCTTCAGATTACYCCTTCGATAAAAGCTTCATATTTGCACTAAGGTCAAGCTATAGACTGGACATTAACTTCTCCAAAAGCAACTGCACATTGTTAGCTTTTAGGATATTGCTTAAGTACAGATTACTGTTTATTGAAGATAAGGAAATGAACGATAAAGTCATTAACTTGTTTAGGCCAACATATCMAGCGAAAGACGATACTATTAGTCAAAGAATACAAAAAATTAACATGTGTTCTGTGYTGTGTTGTTTAAACATGAATAATTTYATTCTCATTGCTAAAGATTTTTTAAAGCTGTTGAATTTTAAGGAGCTTGAAAGTTATCAACTACATGCATACTATAAAAAAACTAGTATAAGGAATGAGATTCTTAGAGATGCATTTGAGCAGTGTTTGAATCTTCACCAATATAGAAGCACTTCAGAGTCTGATCCCTGGGGCAAAGACTTTTACGAAAACATTGGCAAAATACTATGGGACGATTTTTATAACCTGGAATGGAACCTTCTGGGAGAGAAGCTTGTTAACAAATACTCAATAAACTTGTTTGTAGATTTTTTAGAGAAATTGTATTATAGAAATAAGCTARAAATGATACATCCCATCAAAACGATACTGAAGAAATCCATTGAGGTGGATGATGCTGTATCTTTGATCTATAAATTTTGTATGAAAACAGTTCTAAGTGATACATCTGTTGAACCCATTTTCATCAAGAACCTCATTTTTGGAAAACTTTTTATGTTTTTCAAAGTTTGTGATTCTGTGAATACTTATACCAAAGTCATTGAAAAAACACAAGGTGTTTTGAACTATGAAATTCTAGATTATAAAGGATATAGAACTTTTTTCAAAAAGAGTGCTGAAGATATCTCACCCATAGACTTTTATTACTCAATATCACAAATCAAGCTCACTGTCGATTCCATCATCAGCACTAGTGTAAAAACCAAGATTCTTGCATTTATAAAATTCATGATCATCAAGTGGTTAAAGGAAGAGTCTTATTTTCAAAAAAAAGATCACGAATTGAAATCTGGTATAACCTATACTGAAAAGTTTCTTGAAATTATTAAAAACTACATCCTCATGAGTAAAAACTTGTTGCTAGTTGCCACAACCATAGTAGAGGCGGTAAAAGACTTTTTTATAGAGTGTGAGTACAATGAGTTTGTTGAGGTCATAAATGAAATTAGACTGCATAATATAGATACTAATAATTCACAGCTGCATATTGTCTTCAGTGATGTGGATTTGCCATATAATAAGAGCACATATTCATATTTTGTTGATTTACTAATCAAATACAATATAAAGGATAAGAGACATGTTTTGAAGGAATATTTAAGTGGGATTAAAGTCAGTAAGGACCTGTCAAGTTACATAMATGAAATAAGTCAAAATGAAATAGGATTTGAAGCTTTAGTTCTGTATTTGTTGAAGCATGACATTTTTATGTTTGCCAAAGTTTATAAAAACTTGAAAACCCCACAAGCACTACTAAGAACAGAGAAGATACTAATCAAGTTTTTGAAAGATAAGTCTCTCAACATCACTATAGAACAATGGGACACAATAACTGACTTGCCCAGTCATAATCAAGAAGTGTTGAACATAAAAAACATCATAGTGAAATATACAAAGAAAAATAAGCTACAATGAAGGCCCAATATTTGGTTTCAGAACATTASATAATGATTTGATACATCTATCTTCACTATCATTTATATAAAAAAAGGCTATAATCCTGTTTATTATTTATTTATTTTTTTTAATTTAATTTATAATTCTATATACAATGAATTGATTATATATACCTTTTGGATATTGAATAAAAAGATGAACTTTACAGCAAAGCCCCCACCTTGCATAAAAGTATCAGTTCACTTAGTTATCCAAACCCATAACCATGGCTAATAAGGCCATTCTGACGAATAATCCGTATCTCATTTGTCTGAAGTAAGCAGCTCTGTGATCATAATCAACTTCTTCTTTAATTTCTGTAACTCTTGGTAATGGATGCATAACAATCATGTTAGACTTGGCATTAGCTAATARCTTGTTGTCAACAACATAAGTGTCTCTTAACTTYTCATATTCTTCTGGGTTTTCAAATCTTTCTTGTTGAACTCTAGTACAGTATAAGACATCAGTCTTTGATAAAATTTCATCAGTTAGAGTGGTAGATTCTAAACCTAACAAGCCAGCATCTGATAATTCTTTCTTCAAAGCCTTTGGYAATTGTAAAGCATCTGGAGAAACCAAGTTAATTCTGACCTTGTAGTGTCTTAATAATCTRCACAAAGAGTGAACTGGTCTACCGAATTTCAAGTCACCCATRAARGTAACAGTAATACCRTTGACWGTACCTAATTCTTCTCTAATAGTAAATAGATCTAAGAAGGCTTGTGTTGGGTGTTCTCTGGAACCGTTACCACCATTGATGATTGGAACTGGAGAGAATTTACCAGCAATGTGAGCAGACATTTCATCTGGGTGTCTCAAAACAATAGCATCAGAGTAACAACCTAAAGTTCTAATKGTATCTTGTARAGTTTCACCCTTCTTGACRGAAGAGGAAGAAGTGTTGATGTTAACAGTTCTACCACCTAATCTTTCCATAGCAGCAATGAAAGAAGAAGAAGTTCTRGTGGAAGGTTCATAGAAAATAGTWGTGATCAATTTACCCTTCATCAAATCCAAAACACCATCTCTTTGAACCAAAGATCTTAATTCTTGAGCAACAGCAAATAAGGCRTGGAAGTCAGATCTCTTGAATTGGTTGACAGATAAGATGTGTCTGTGTAAGAATGGATTGTTTTCTCTCATCAAAGTTTGAATGGCACCTGGTGCAGATAATTCTCTTGGTGGTCTTGAAGACATCAATCTTTGTTCAAAGGATGGTTGAGAGTCTTCAATAGCTTCTTCATTGATGGAAATGGTAGACAATCTTCTTTCATTGGAGAAAGAGAATCTCTTTCTTGGTGTTTGAGAGGCTGARGCTTCAGTAACTAAAGGTTGAGAAGCAGCAGCTGTAGCCAAGAAACCTGAAGCAACAACATTAGTGCTGCTTTCACTGGAAACTCTGTTCTTACCACATGGTTCAGGAGCAACTAGATCACCACTTAAAACAACGGTTTCGTCGTTAATGATAACTCTTTCAACACCACCAGTTAAACCACCTTTAGTGTATGGAGACCATCTCTTRGTGGATCTGAAAGTAAAGTCCAAATCTAATTCAACAGTGGCCTTTTGTTCAGGAATGTTGAAAATCAAACATGGGTTGTCATGCATCTTGGTGACAATATCATCAATGGTCAATCTACCTTCATTGACAGCAGTCAACAATAATGGCAAGGCATCCTTGACACCTGAACCAGTAACAGCCTTGTTTCCRGAAATGGAAGCAACCAAGCTTGGTAGAGAACCAATAGAAAAGACATCAATAGAGTCTAAGTTCTCCCACAAGAATTCTTGATCTTCAGCAGTTGGTAAGAAGACAGCTTCTGGGAAATCATCTTGAGTGACAAACAATGAATGAATGTTAACATCACAAGTGACATTAGAATGCTTTTGCTTAACTGTCTTGATCAAGGCTAAGTCTTCTTCATTAGAAACACCGGTGATGTGAATGGATCTGTTTTGTAAAGAGGCCAATAAGATGACAGAAGCTAAGTTGGAGTTCTTAGCATCAGTAATTACTGGTTTATCTTGAGGCCAGTTCTTCAAATGTTCAGCAAATAATGAAACCTTGCTTCCTAATTCTCTAGATGGCAAGTACAAAGCATTAACATAGTTGTCAACATCAACAACTTCATTGACATTGAATCTAGTAGCAGCAACAGTGAAGGCAAAGTCAGTGTAAGATGACTTAGAAACAATGGATTCAGCAGCCTTTAAGTTAACAGCATCAGTCAAGATTGGACCAGTAGTAGAAATTGGTAAGATTTGAGAGAAAGTGAAACCAGATTCAGCAGAGACTCTAGAAACCTCAGAAATCTCAGATGGACCGTTAACAACATGAGTGACATTTGGAGARTAAGTGGAAACATTGATTAAACCAGGAATGGTAACAGTTCTGTGAGAGGTTTGACAATCTCTTTCGGAAACATYYAAAGTCAACTTTCTAGATAAAGCTTCAACTAACAATTTAGCACACTTGACATTGGTGATCAATGGAACAGAGTAGTCAACAGCCATTCTTCTGGTTTGGTAACCTTTAGAAATGTAAGAAGCTGGTCTTCTGTATCTGTTRGCAGATGGCAAGTTGATGTATAAGTCAATCTTGTTTTGAGCCAAGTGTTGAGTCAAAGAGTATTCACTGYTGGCAGATTCATTTTCAGATAAGACTTCCAAGTATTGAACAGGAATTCCATGTTGAGAAATGAAGTCAGCAGTACCGGAAGTGGCAAACAACTTGTATCCCAAAGCATACAATTTCTTGATACTTGGTAAAATTTCTTGCTTTTCCTTGTAGGAACCAATGGAGAATAAGATGTTCTTCTTTGGAATCTTGAAACCAGTAGCCATCAAAGACTTCAAGTAAGCTTCATACTTAGAGTGACCAAAGGCAGCAACTTCACCAGTGGAGGCCATTTCRACACCTAAGACAGGATCAGCACCAGCCAATCTTGGGAAGGAGAATTGAGGAACCTTAATGGCAACATAATCATCAGGTAGCTTTTCAGTTGGGTAAGGAGTAACTGGTAAACCGACAATAGCCTTGGTAGCCATTTCAATCAAGTTGACACCAACAACCTTGGAAATGAATGGGAAGGATCTGGAAGCTCTGACATTACATTCAATAACCTTGATTTCGTTGTTCTTAGCAATGAATTGGATGTTGTATGGACCAGTAATGTTCAAGGCCTTACCAATCTTAGCAGTGGCAGTAACAATTCTATCAACAGTTTCCTTGGCCAAGTCTTGTGGTGGAACAATCAAWGTRGCRTCACCAGAGTGAACACCRGCATTTTCAACRTGTTCAGAAACAACATGCATGACTAATTCACCGTTGACGGCAACAGCATCCATTTCAATTTCCTTGGCATCTTCAATGTACTTGGTGATAACAACAGGGTAGTCTCTGGAAACTTCAACGGCTTGGTTCAAGTAGGATTCCAAGTCGTTCTTGGAGTAAACAGTGTTCATAGCAGCACCAGATAAGACATAAGAAGGTCTGACCAAAACTGGATAACCGACCTTTTCAGCAAAGTCTTCAGCTTCATCCATGGAGGTCAATTCCTTCCAAGCAGGTTGATCAACATCAATTTGATCCAACATTCTGGAGAAYTTGAATCTGTTTTCGGCAGAGTCAATCATTTCYGGATGAGTACCCAAWATCTTAACCTTTTCTCTGTGTAGAGACATAACAATGTTGTTGGCAGTTTGACCACCCATGGAAACGACAACACCTGAAGAGGATTCGATTTCRTAGATGTCCAAGATTCTTTCCAAGTTGATGGTTTCAAAGTATAATCTATCAGCTTCATCGTAATCAGTAGAAACAGTTTCAGGGTTGAAGTTGACCATGATAGTCTTGATGTTGTTAGCTCTTAAGGTTCTAACAGCAGTGACAGCACACCAATCGAATTCGACAGAAGAACCAATTCTGTAAACACCRGAACCTAGGACCATRACACCCTTGTCTTGGAAGTCAACATCRTGRGCAGAGGCGTTGTAGGTCAAGTACAAGTAGTTGGTGAAGGCAGGGAACTCAGCAGCAACAGTATCAATTTGCTTGACAAATGGAGTGATACCGTATTCCTTTCTCAATCTTCTGATAGCAACTTCGTTGGAGTTCAAGAACTTGGCAATTTGTCTATCATCGAAACCTAATTGTTTGGCTTGCTTYAARACTAARGCTGGTAATTTGTCTTGAGTGACGTATTTYTCAGCAATGTTCTTAGAGAATGTGTATAAACCGTACAACTTGTTCAAGAACCACTTGTCAATGTTGGTTAGCTTCCAAACCTTGTCAACGGAGTAGTTCAATTTGGCAAAGGCATTGGCAATGGCAAAGATTCTTAAGTCACTTGGGTTTTGCAATTCTCTGTCRATGTCTTCAGCAGTTTCCAAGGAAGCCATGTGGTCAACACTGTTGAAACCTAGATTGGCGTATTCGGTGGATCTGATGGCCTTTTGGATGGATTCCTCAAAGGTTCTACCAATGGACATGACTTCACCAACGGACTTCATGGATGAAGATAACAAAGTGGAGACTCTGTTGAACTTCTTCAAATCCCATCTTGGCATCTTAACAACACAGTAATCTAAGGAAGGTTCGAAACAAGAAGAGGTGGACTTGGTAACAGAGTTCTTGATTTCATGTAATGGGATGTTCAAACCCAACTTGGCAGCAATRAAGGCCAATGGRTAACCAGTGGCCTTGGAAGCTARRGCAGAGGATCTRGACAATCTAGCATTGACTTCAATGATACAGTATTCCTTRGAGAATGGGTTCAAGGCATATTGAATGTTACATTCACCAACAACACCCARGTGTCTGATGACATTGACAGCGGTAGTTCTCAACATGTTGTAGTCTTCATCAGATAGGGTTTGAGAAGGAGCAACAACAATGGAGTCACCAGTGTGGATACCCAAAGGATCGAAGTTTTCCATGTTACAAACAGTGATACAGTTGTCAAAGGCATCTCTAACAACTTCATATTCAACTTCCTTCCAGCCCTTCATGGACTTTTCAACTAAGACTTGAGGAGAGGAGGCAAAGGCAACCTTACATAAGTCAATCAATTCTTCCATGTTGTTGGCAAATCCGGAACCYAAACCACCAAGRGCAAAGGCAGCTCTGACAATGACTGGGAARCCAATCTTTTCAACAGCGGAGACAGCTTCTTCAACAGTGACACAGGCTTCAGATTGGGCACACTTTTCTCCRATTTCTTCCATRGCATTGGCAAACAATTCTCTGTCTTCGGTTAAGATAACAGTGTCAATAGGAGTACCCAAAACCTTRACACCCAAGGATTCAAATTCATCCTTCAAGGCAATACCAACAGACAAGGCGGTTTGACCACCAAAGGTACAGTAAATGGCATCTGGTCTTTCGTGTAGAATAACCTTTCTGACAAACTCTGGGTTGACAGGAACGAAGTAGACCTTGTCGGCTAACCCAGCAGAGGTTTGGATTGTGGCGATGTTAGGGTTGATCAAGATGGTGTAGATACCTTCTTCCTTCAAGGCCTTGATGGCTTGGGAACCAGAGTAATCRAACTCACCGGCTTGACCAATGGACAAACCACCGGAACCTAGGACCAAAACCTTCTTTGGCTCAACTCTTGGGTGTAGCAAGTCATTGTCAGCCTTTAGACCACCTGGGAAGACAACCTTACCGGATTGGATGGCTTGGATGAAGACATCGAACAAGAATTCGGTGTCTCTTGGACCTGGGGTGGATTCAGGGTGRAATTGAACAGAGAACCATGGCTTTTYGGTGTTGTAGATACCTTCGTTGGAGCCATCGTTGGCATTGGTGAAAAGAGGCTTCCAGCCATCTTCCAAGCTCAAGGTCTTAGGGTCAACAGCGAAACCGTGGTTTTGAGAGGTGATGTAACATCTTCCGGAAACTTCGGAGGTACATGGGATGTTGTGACCTCTGTTACCGAATTTCAACTTGATGGTGGATGCACCGGTAGCTCTGGCCAAGACTTGGTGACCTAAACAGATACCAAAGATTGGGAAGTTGGCACCGAAGTCGGAGTTCATCAATTGCTCTAGTTGAGCAGATAATTCAGGCAAGTTGGAAGGATCACCTGGACCATTGGAAATGAACAAACCATCGTATTCCTTGACCAATGAGACCAAGTTTGGTTGGTTGTGAGGAACAACGGTGATTTCAACACCTCTTTTCAAGAAGCATCTGATTTGGTTGTACTTCATACCAACATCAACACAAACAACTCTGCATGGCTTGCCTGTCTTTGGGTTGATGGCGGCTTCGTACTCAGCAGGAACCTTGTAGGTGACTGGTTCCTTGACAGAGACAATGGAGACCAAGTCCTTGACGTTTGGATCGTCCCATTCAGCAACGTTGAAGTCCTCAGGATAGCTGGCAATTTCCAAGGATGATTCAGGTTGAACCTTTAGGCAAGATAATCTACCGAGGGTGGAACCATTGGTACTCAACATCTTRGTRACCATTCTTGTGTCAACACCGTAGATGGCAGGAACACCTTCTTCCTTCAACCATTGGCCTAAGGAAGAGGAAGCTAAGTAATGGGAGTACTCTTCAGTGTAATGAGCAACAACCAAACCCTTGACATGGATCTTTGAGGATTCAAAGTACTTTGGCAAGTTGAACTCATCAAGCARYTGCTTTCTGTCAGGAACACCGTAGTTACCGACTAGAGGGTAGGTGATGACCAAGATTTGACCTTCGTAGGAAGGATCAGTGATGGACTCAGGRTAACCAACCATACCGGTTTGGAAAACCAGTTCACCAGAGGAGGAGGTGTTATCAGCACCGAAGGAATAACCTTGAAGGACAATTCCATCTTTGGTTTCCAAAGACATCAGTTTGTCTTTTGGATGAGGAGGAGTAATTGGGGGAATTACTTGGTTGACAGTTGAAACAGACATTATTTTGATTTTAATTTCTTTTTTTATTCGTTAGTTTTGTATTTGAAAGTGTAGTTTGTAATGAAGATAAGATCTTTCACGTTTTGATGAATATTATTGCTTGTAAACGACTTGGGGGAGTGGGGGGGAATGTTTTATTTTTGAAATGGTTTGCAGATAAAAAGATAAGGGGTGTTATTTTTCTATTTGGAGACTGGTTTATTTCAAAAAAGGTTGACAATAATGGAATATGAAAGAGCTATGAAAAAAAAAAATTTAAGGAAAATAATTTCGTTTATAACTAGGGGGTTTAAGAATTATGATTCAAGAGTTTCTTGGGGTTTTGCCATTACGAATTAGTATATAAACAAAGTATACCTATGTATCAAGACTTAAAAACAGTTAAAACATAGTTTTTCTTAGCAATTTTTGTTTCAATAGTACTAACTATGGGAGAATAAAGTAGGAAAAGGAATGATTTTGTAAAACTTGTGTGAGATGATGCGATGGATGGCTTGGTTTATATAGAGCCTTGGTTTAATCACTCGAAAAAAAAAATATTCCCAGTTTACTTTGACTCTTTTTTCTTTGTTGCTGGGAGTTCCTTAGAAAAGCGCGCAGAAGGCACTCTGGTTTAAGTATGAWAACACCCATGTAGACTTTCCTTTTTTTTTGGCTYTGAACAAGGGCAAGCAACWAGTCATCGCCCAAACAGGYAATMCGAGCAGTGGAAAAAAAAAAAAAGAAACGTGTGTGTGTGCAGGGCTTCTTTTGGTTTTGTATTCGCAGTGACATCAACTGGATACACCATTGAGCAGGTTCTCAACAGCACAAATACYTGTTGGAATGTCCACAGAATGGCCATCCCCTAAAATAATCATCAATGGATCCACATAATGCTTAATACACTATAACTTTAATTGTGATATCCAGGCATTGGTGCTTATCACCTGTGAAAATGGTCATCCCAGGCTCTAATCCCGCTAATTCCGGTGGAGATATGTGCATGTTTTCCTCAATTTCGTGTATTTCCGCCGCTCCTTTTGACTTATCCCCGTTGTATCTTTTTTTTTTTTCTTTCTTCGGTGACACCTTTTAATTGTAAAAAAAATAACAGAAACGAATTAATAATTAAAATCTTATCGTGTGAATATATAGTCATGGAATGTATCAGTCTTGGTGTAGCACAGCATGCTTCGTTTCATGCACAAAGTGCTTGGCTTGGTCTTTTCTCTTGTTCAAGTAGTGTAACACTGGGTCTCTTTCAACAACGCTTTGTCTTGTYCTACGTATGTTACTCAAGCTGTTGTCTCCTCCAAGGTCCTCTTCTTCCTCCTCGTTGCTCGCCATGTCACTCAGTTCATCTGACAGTTTGTCAGGTTCTTCCTCTCCGTCAGTGTTATCATTCACCACTCTGAAGTTTTTATTGTCAAGCTGTTGCAAATGGTCACTTGGTAACATGATAGCTCTATCCAAGGAGTTTGGTAGTCCTCTGTGTTTTCCTCTCAGCAGCAATAGAACCACTATGAATTTACTTAGCTTAGTGAACTGCGCACAAAAACTTGTATCAGTGTTTGGATATCCCAATGATAACCCCACCGTACCATAAGCACTCACTATCTCAAACAGAATTGTCCAGATGGCAAAGTGTACGTCATTAACGTCCTCTATTCTTCTTGATTCACATATACAGATGATGAACAGYCCCAAAAACAAAAACCACAAATCAAAAGATAACTGTCTTCTCAAGTGAGTTCCTATAAACGACGAAGCATGGTTTTCAATCTGGGTGTCATCTGGGCCTTCCTCATCCTTCACCAAAGGTTCGTGTATAGATTCATCTCTGCTACCAAAGCTTCTCTTTGTGTACTGTCTTTTCAATTTTTTCTTCAGCTCTCTAGAATCATGGAAGATACCCAGGGATTGCTCCTCGTAAACATTKGTTCTTCTGATGGATATGGCCAGTGGCATGACAGACACATACATCATCAACATGTATGAGACCTGAACGGCTGGCGACAGTTGGGAGATGTTTATTGTTGAGAATCCAGCTGTTCTGGTACACACAGATTGGTATAATCCATTTAGGACTCTGAACCACCCCTCGCCCAGTGAGCTTTTCAAGCTTCCAGATCCAAAATCTAAAATAATGAACATGATCCAATCAAAACCGTTCAGCACTATCAATATGAAAAACAACCACCATGTAGGTCCACTTGGGAATAGTAAAGTGAAGCATCTTCTGGGGTGATCCAACAGAAACTGTAGTGATTCCTTTCTTTGAGAAAGCTGAGGACTCATCTTGTTAGCAACCCAGATGATAAATCTTAGAAACACTGGAAATCCGGTGTTACCAATGATGATGAAAAACATCCCCCAGATCAGCACATAGGAACTTTTGCCAAAACTGGCCATGGAGTTGGGAGTTAAGGTCAATCCCAAGTCGTTGAAGGATGAAGCTGCAGTGAAGAACCCCCACCAGACTTTATTAATTCCAAAATCCTTCAGGGCCAGTTGAGCTGTCTTGATGGCATTGCTGTTACCTGTATAGTTATCCAGTGATTTTGACTTGTGTGCACCTATCCACGCTGTGTACAGCAAGGTGCCAAACAAGCTGAATCCTAAATAGTACCCAACTAGGTACTTACACAGAAGCTTCAGTGCCCTGTACTCCACACCACCCAGTTCCTCCTTCTGTGCATCGGTCAATCCCACAAACTTGGAGTTTCTGCCAATCTTGACATTACTTGTTGGGACTATCTCAAAGTCGACGTAATCATCATCGTTGTTGTAGTTGTAGTCAAGATCAATGTTGTCGTCGTCGTAGTCCTCGGAGTCGTAGCTCTCATCATCGTCCTGGTCATCGTTCGAGTAATCCTCATCTGACTCAGACGTGTCCGAATCATCAAACTCAACAGCCACATCGTCCTCATCATCACTCTGTTCGTAGCCAGTGTTGGCAACCTTCCCATTCTCCCAATCCATCCCATCATCAACAAAGGCTTCGTTGGACTGTGGGATGTTTTGGCTTTGTTCTGAGTTCTTGGAGTAGTCAGAATCCCTGTGGGTCATCTCTGATAAGGAACTCTTTGTGATGGTTCTTTGGTTCTCTGATGTTTTTTTCCTGTTGAGGTTGGAAACAGATGTGTTCATYCTAGGCAGCGACAACGCAGAGGAWGCCCTYCCAAAGCCCTTGAAGTTCGGTCTTGCCCCAGATCCGGYGTGGGAGCTGTTGTTCTTCTTCCATGATTTGTAGATCTGATCCTGGAACTTGGGATCACGGATAAGCTGCTCGATTTCCTCAGGACTTAAGTTGTCCATGTCCACTATCTCATCAATGCTTTGTACATTTTCAGGATTGGACATGTTTGACAACTCATAATCACTATTAAAGGATGCCTTGTTTGTGAGACTTTGAAACTTGTTCTTTAATTCAAGTTTACTTGCTGACATCGCCTTGTACAAGCTCATTCTTCTGCCTGAATTGGTTCTCTCCCCAAACTTTCCCTTCTTTGGTGACTTTTTTTGTTTGCTTGGTAAATCAAAGTGTAGCTGGGGTTCTTCRGCTTTCTCGCTTTCATCATCAGTTGATATTGGTTCCGACTTAGCACTCGYTTCGTCATTGACTTTCAACTCTCCAGTTGGGTTGTAGTGTGGATGGCTTTGGTTGAAGTAGTCAGGATCCTCATCAATGGGCAATGCTGAGTCCATATCCTCATCTCTGTCTATAGGTGCCTCATCAGCACCATCATCTACAGACATGCYGTTTTCATTTTTTCCAATTTCATCATCCGTCTTTGCATTGTCATCACTGATGGCATCATCCTCATCTCTATAAATAGCCTCACCTCTGAACAACCTACTTTGAAAATCCTCGCCTTCCTGGGTGTTTCTTTTCTTTATAGGCTTGCGTGGGCCCTTCGATGTACTCAACGGATCCAGCTGTAAGGACTGGACCTTATCGTGGCTCTTGCTGTCATTCCGCATGGTGTAATTTGACTTCACTGCGTTGTTCTGTTGTCTTTTTTGGATGTCTATGTCAGCACCGCCAAAGGTGACCTCAGTCTTCTTTGGTGGCTTGGCGAAGTCTATGACAGAACCATCATATGCATCGTTGTCTCTATAATTTTTGCTTGTATTTTTTCTTCCATATGAGCCTAAAGAKGTTCGACTCTTGGTCCTGGTGTCTGGGGATATGTAGCTTGTCATTTGTCTATCGGATCTTCTCCCACTAATCACTTTTGACAARGAAGGCTTGCTTGTGAATAGTGTTGGGGTTTGTGTGTTTGTGGACATCATGTTTCTATGCAAWAGTGTTCTYGTTCTTCTCGTTTTGAAGTTTCTCTTGGACCAGTCACGTATGCCATCAAAGTATCTTTCAAACCAGTACARTCTCACAAAAGCCAGCRCAGAGTGGATRAATATSGGAGTTGTCAAAAARCAGAACACGTACAAGCAAACCTGTTGCCAAACTGATAGTGTGTTYAAGTTRACTGTGTTCARMCCKCCCTGTGAKGTTGCRGATGCCGCAAGAAGYAARATRTCAATGTACTGTGCATCAGACTGTTTGGTTATGGGCAGCATCATAAGAGAACACAACAATGTAGTAAAAATTATGTATGCATAGTGCACGGCTATGAAATTAGGAAAGATAAGCTTGAAAATAGGTGATAAGTAATCACTCAGATTGGATATCACATCTCTTAAAACATGACCGAGTGATCGGTGTTCCTTAAATTGCTTAGTTGAGAAYTTCAGTACTGTTGTATTGGAATTCTTGCTGTTGCTTTTCTTACTAGAAGATCGAGTTTTCTTCTTGAAGTTAGTTGTGTCTTCCATATGTTATTGATGGTTTCTAGAATGTTACAATTATCTGTTCAGAGAWRTTCTTTAAGTATWAATTTATGTCTATAAGGTTTGAAGCTTTAYGAGTTTTTGTATATGGTSAGCAAKTRCACGTTAATGTTGTTATTTTGCYAWAAACTATGTTTTTTTCTATTTTTCACTAATGCATCATCTTCATTTTTTGAAAATTCATCAGAGTCTTGCAGAGACTCTTTTTTTCTGCCAAAAACAAAAAAAAGGGCCAAAAAAAGTAAAAATATAAAAAATTTTAAATGGCTCACGTGGATATCGCTTAACGTCAAATCGATAAGCGAAAGAATTGTATTATCCCGGTTTTGCAACCCCTAAGATTCTCTTGATCATGCTTAGCCTTTAAGTCTAACGTTACATGATTAATATTGAAGTTTTACAGGATAAAATATATAGTAATTAACTGCTCATCAAGCCACCTCTGTGCAAGGGAGGTATACTGTTGGACTCACTGCTCATCGATGTGTTGATGAAGCTGTTGTTTTCACCATTATTAGCTGCTTGGTCGCCTTCATGTATGTTATGCTCTATTTCATATTSGCGTATATTTTTTAGTCTTTCAGTGAAGAACCCTGACATGTCAACATCCTCATGTTCATACTTTTGCAACCATGGGTGTTCCAAAAGCTCTCTGTAGTAAGGTCTCTTTTCTGGGTCCTTTTGTAAACAGCAGTTTATAAAGTCTTGGGCCAGTGGAGAAAATCTCTCCTTTGGCAATGATGGTGGTTCACCATCGACTATGGCACTCAACTGAGAAAAGATGTTGTCAAAGGTTTCCGGTGGATATGGATATGTACCTAGGGCAACTTCCAGTAAAGTCAGTCCTAATGACCAAATATCACTATGGACCGTGTATGTGGCAGCATCCGGATTGAATGATTTGATTCTTTCAGGGGCCATGTAAGATTGACATCCTATGTTGG
Organism: Hanseniaspora opuntiae; assembly: GCA_001749795.1. Taxonomy (NCBI): domain Eukaryota; kingdom Fungi; phylum Ascomycota; class Saccharomycetes; order Saccharomycodales; family Saccharomycodaceae; genus Hanseniaspora; species Hanseniaspora opuntiae. Next base: position 1,186,901 of record LPNL01000004.1, read on the forward strand.
TTTTGGCTAAGGAGGCAACTAGGTTACCTGATACTCCAAAGTCACAAAGCTTTACGGTTCCTTCCTTGGCTGAACATAAAATGTTTGTAGGTTTGACATCTCTGTGAATGATGTTGTGATCATCCTTCAACACTTTCAGTCCCGATATCACTGCAATGGCAATCTTTGCCAGAATGGGTTCGGGAACACCTAAAGGATTGCCCCTTTCATCACAAGCACCCTTGCCTGAGTACAATTTATCTAGGGACCCACCATCCATGCACTCCATGCACATGTAAACAGCACCCTCAACAAAAAAGGCACCGTAAAAGTCAACAATGTAGGGACTGCTACACTTATGCAAAACATCCAACTCCATCAAAATCTGGCGGAACTTGCTTTCATCTAACTCCAATCTGACCTCCTTCATGGCCATGATGATCTGAGTTGGCTTGTGCAAAACCTTGGAAACGTTCCCGTAATTCCCTCTACCAAGCTCACCGATGTACTCCAGCTCATCCAGTGTTATGGAAAAGGATGATCCATTGGAGAAGTTTATCCCATCTGATGATAAAGACAGCTTTCCAGCAAAGTTCAGGGACCCGTTCTTGATGTTCAAGTACTTGGAAAAGTTAGCAAAGATCGAACCAACCCCTGAAAGAGACCCGATGCTGTTGTTTGGATTGGTGGTGTTCAAAGAGTCTGTGCCGTTTGTGTTCAATGAATTCCGGAGATTGATGTTTCTCTTGGTTGACAATTGAGACGAGTTGGCATTATTCTTCAAGAAGGATCTCATGCTATCGGTTGATGATATTGAATCTGTGCTCTGGCTCATGTCCACTGATGGTTTGCTTGAATGAACAGGCAGYTTCATGTTAAATTCACTTGGGTTGTTTCCGTTTGAATTGGTTGAAGATGTGGACAGATTTGACTTGTGCATTTTGGAWATATCCAGCTTCAAGCCCCTTCTGGCACTCAACCCCATCTTGACCTTTTGTTGGGATCTGTTTTGCATAGGTGTTGGGCTTTGCTGGTTTGAAATTGTGTTTGATGTTGGGAACTGAAAGTTGGAAGGCACAGGGGGTGCCTTTCTCTTTGGATTCATTTCTCTCTCAGATGCTTCTTTGTTCATTCCAAATGTTGTTGTTCTGAATGGACTTGGGGGCTTTGAAGAGAAATGTCTTGTTTGAGTAGGAGAGGATGACATTTTTCTACCTTTATCTATACTAACAGTGTTGTTATTCGGCAACTGAAGTTGACTACCTCTTTTGCTGTTAGCTTCATTTTCAAAGTCTGGTTCAGAGTCTGTTGTAACAATGGAGCTAACACTCGATGTTTCGTCATCAAATGTCTTCTTTCTAGGTAGCAAGCTGGACAGATTTTTGCCTCGGTTTTGTAAAAGACTCATTTTTTGAAGCTTCTTCTCAATAAGCTTACTGTTATGGTTGGCTGTTTTGTTTGCAATTGAGTTGTTGTCTATGTTTTCCTGTGGAATTGCAGTTGTTCTTTTTTTATCAGTAGGAAGYGGAGGGAGAGGCTTGTTGACAACATCTATAGGAGTACTTGGAGAAGAATTGCCAACAGATCCTCTTTTTTCTGGTAAGAAGTTTTCCGAGTGAGAATTAATAGGCTTCTCCTTTTCATTAGCTGAATTGGATGTGTATTGAGAAAAGTCCTCATTGCTATTGTTGTTGCTGAGACTTTTGATGATKTCTGTAGGCTTTTTAATACTGCTTGATCTCTTTAGATTTTGTCTTTGTTCATGAAATGCCAGCACTCTAGCTTGTATATTCATATTGATATTGTTTGAAGAAAGCGACTCTTCCAATTTTTGACCGGGGGCATGACTACCTCCCTCAAAATGTGTGCTTCTGCCTATATCTTCAATACTGTTGTTTCTGGAATTGTCTTTGTCTTCCTTAGCCTCTTCATTGACAGATAAATCATTGTTGTATTTTGATAATTCGTGTTGATCAATAGATGCTTTCTTTTTGAACGAAGCTGATCTATTCAGAATCTTCTTCTTAAGCTGACTAATATCTGATGGCGATAAGTTATTCGTTTCCATTTATGAAYGTTTAGAAACCTARATCARACAGTATTAGGTAAATGTTACTGTTGTTTGGATAGAATAGATAGGCTATAGGTTGCTGAATAAATGATCTCTTAGTGTAACCTCTGAAGCCATGAAGACCTTTGTATATTTATAGAGCAAAATCTATTTTAAACCAAAAAGAAATTTCGGGAACAAATTGGGGGCAGCTTGCTGTTTTTGTCAGTARCAATTTTTTCTGGATATMCCTTWGTACGAACTAGTTTCGGGTTTARCTTCAAAACGGGAAAAYATGAAACTGTAGATTTACCGCGGCCCGTGCAGTGAGTGATTTTTGGTARGCRAAGACTGRATAAAAAGGGCAAACTGTACAGCTGGTGGACTTCGTTAGGGTGTGAAGCAAAAGTACAAGATTGTGTGGATATATAGAGATTSGCTTTGATTATTTGGGTTAGTGATGATCAAAGAAGTGAAGTCAYAACTCTGTTTTTATCCTTWTCACATGTCGTAATCATGATATGTTCAAACCTAATGTGTATTTATATTTAGCGTGCTGTTTCAAAGTTTACTGCACAGCAAATCAAAAATAACAAAAAAAAAACGTAATGAAATAATTTTTTCCAGCATGAYACGTATGAAGAAGTTAACAAAAGGAAAACAGCTTAGAAGTGTATGAAAATCTTAACAGAGAATTTGAGTTTTTCTACTTCATTTATTATAACGTATTTTAAATGTTATACATGYTTATATGAAATTATGTCSGTAAATATAKGTTATGCTTTGAAAGTGTTTCAGTCCGATGTGTAAAGTCATCGATTCTATCGGAGAATAGAACAGCTTCTCTTCTCKTTTAAGTGAGCAAATTAATAATAACCACTGAACTTATGAATCCAAAAAAGTGCATGAACGCTTGTTTACTGAGTGAGATTCTTTCGCTTTCTGATCTATTCCTACTGAACGATGTCTTGATCTGTTTGCACAATCCAATAACCAGATTCAGCATTTCCCACGTTTATRAATACAGCTAATTGTGCTTAAGAATTGGTTATAAGTTCTATTGGAAAGAGAATGYGTATTGGTTTCTGGYATTAGTTTCTAATTTTCCTCCCTTTTTTGACTTTGTCTCTCTTGTAGATATTTTTGTAGTCCATAAGTCGTAATCTTGCRAAATCAAAAAAAAAAATTAAACAATTTTCACGTGTTGTCTTGATAATGACTTTAGCCGCCGTTAAATCCAACTCAATACTTYCCTATTAGATCACTCTTCCCTAAACAGCAAAAATACTCAAAATGGAAAAAATATGCATATTTTAATCAATTCCAATTGAATGCTGATGTTTGTTTTTTCTTCAAAATCAAAACAAACACTCTAAAAACTATCARATTTTTGCTTGCAAGGTTTCCTCTAAAATATCATTAATCTTTTAGTTCTTCAATTTTTTTTCCTACAACTATCAATCTAACACATACTATGTAATTTATGCTTTTTCTGAAATAGATACTAACCATTATCACAAGCTTTGACAAACCCCCAGTTATAGCTTTATATATAAAAAATGAATAACACTACGGTCTTTGATATTACTAAGGTTTCCATTGAAACATATGATGCTAAAACAAAACAAAAAGAATGGAATCACTTGTCAAACTTAAATCCTAATGTTCAATATGAAATGAAAGTTATTGTTGAACAAACTAATTTAGTATTCCAGATCTGTAATAAAGCAAACAAACAAGACATGCACTTAAATCTTAAAGTGAAGTGTCAAATTCATCCAGAAACCAAGAAACCTTATGTTTCATCAGCCACCTTGAGAATGATCATTAAGCCACCTATTATTGCCTTTAGATACAACATCAAGGATTTGGTGAATAATGAGATTATTTTAAAAAAGGCTCAATTTGGTATTCCCAACGACCTTTCTTTTCAYACAATGATAGATATATTAGTTGAAAAGGGAGTCACACTAAAAGACTCCAAAAACAGAGACTACAATCATGGCACCTTAACAAATCTTAACWTGRAAACCAACTATGACAAATTTGAAAGTCAAATTATCGAGTCTCAGCAACAAGATCGCACTTTTAACATTAGCAGCCCCATTGAACATGCCAAGCCAAAGCATCTTTCACCAGTGAAAGAAAGTTTTTATGAACCAACTGAAGACACAATTGGTTATGGGAATAAACAACCCAACTTTCAGCAGTCGGTTTTCTCTGTGTTAGAACCAAATGTACAAAATGGTTACAAAAACATGAATATGATTAAACCTTCTCAAAACTCACAAAAGCTTTATTATTCTAATCAAGGAGAAATAAAAAATCACCAGCAAAAGCAGTATAACTTTGCAGAAAACTTCAATTACTACGATCAGGTTAATGAAGAAGCTTTTCTGCCTCAGCAAARTTATAATTCTTTGAACAAGAATATATACAACAAAGACTTCAAYWAYCCCAATCAAGAGCAATCAAGCCAGAGAAATCACCAAGACTTCAATGTGAATGCCTATACAGCCAAAAACAATATTGGCACTGTYAACGGRCCAAATTTCAGTTATGCRCCACAGCATCCTGAATYGTTGTCTAGAAGATGTAGCTTTTACGAGGTTCCCGTAGACCAAATATACAACACACAAAGAAGAAACAGTGTCTTGGTTCCTATTTTACCCCAAAATGATATTCCAAGTAACGTTGACAACAAAGGTAAAGTCATGGAAAAGGAAGACATTGAAAATATGATGACGAGTGTGTTGAACAATGTATTGCCAAAAATTTCAGATTTACAAAAAGCCTCTACAAAAGATTCACCAATGGAGTGTAAAGACGTTTCTGTTGAAGTCAAGGCACCAGAGATTAATACAAAGACTGTGGTGAAAAATGTAGATGGTTTGTCTTTGGACTTTTTTTTATGTTTGGACAATGAAACTAAAATAGGTATTTTGAAGAACTTGGGCTTTTTCCAAGCATTGAAATTAATCAGTGGATGTGATGACAACACTCAAAGAATGCTTCATGATCTAATCAAAAAAGAACTGGGTGTGCCAATAAAAATTGATAGCATTTTAAAAGCCAACGATTATAGTCATTTTGCTTTAAAAGATTTAAACACCAGTGAGCAGTGTAATGCAAAAGAAAGAGACGATACAAATGCAGCAAATCCCAAGAAAAGTGCTAAATCAAAAAAACAAGTGCTAAATAAAACCCCAAGTACTCCAAAAAAAGTGAATAAGCCAAGAAGAAATGCTTTAAGCCCATCAACTGTATTGAAAGAGCTTGAAACTTGGGAAAAAATTGATGAAGATACTGTAGAAGGGGCTATTATTGGAAAAAGATTTTTGAGAAAGCCTAGAAAAAGCAGACTTCCAAGTATGTTTGAACAAAAGGATACTGTAGATTATGCCGAAGTCAGCTGTAATGAAACTCTGGTAAATCAAGAAAGGTTATATTACGGTTTAAAAGTGTCTAAAGAAATAAACCCAAACTTGGGCAAAAATGCAGAAACCAACGCCTTAAAATGCCAAAATGATCTAAATCAAAGAAATATGACTCTTGACAAAACCACAGAAGTTATCACTGGAAACTCATATATGAATGATATTGGGGACAGTAGCAGTCTTGTTGAGGATGAAGTATTCAATAATCATACAAAGTATAAAAAAAGTCATGAACTATTAAGGTAACTGCCTTTTTTAATAATATATGGTATATAATAGATTTTTAGTTAATTTTTTTTTCTTTTAAATTGCTAGGACTAATGAAATAATCAAAAATGGAAGAGACATTATTGAGGCATTAGCCAAGTTAGAAGACTTAGTTGTTGATGAAGTCTTGCTTACAGATGAAGAAGTCGAGCTGGATGAAGCTGAAGAGGTGCTTGTTGTCATATCCTGAGTTGAACTTGTCTTCACAGATGATGATGATGATGAAGTAGCTGATGTGGATGATATTGAGAATGCACTGGCTGTAGGACTAGCTGTAGCAGATACCGAGCCACTGGAGCCATAAGTGACAACTGTACCTGAAGGGAAGTCTGATGGATAGTAGTAGGTGGACATGGATGCAATGTCCAAAAGCTCGGTGTACCATGGAACAGCAGTAACAACTCCAGCAAACTCAGAGAAGGGGAAAGTCTTCATCATGGCGCTTTCAACCTGATCGTAATTGGACAATTGTTCAAATGCTAGGAAATAGTTGTTTAGGTTGTATGGAATAGTGGAGCTCTGTGCAGATACATAGCTTTCGTAGTCCGCATATGAATACTTGGTGAAATCCTGCATGAATGCAGCAACTAAGGGAAAGTCAGCTACAGCAGCAGCCTCATTGGAATCTAGAGAAGTAGTGGATGCGTCACAGGCAACAACAGCTAAGTATGTGATGAAAGCTAAATAAATGTTGGAAATCATTTCTTATATTTTCTTTTTTTAAGGAAATGTATTATTTGATATTTTGGTTGTTTATTATTTATTTTTCAACAGAGATCTAAGAAACAAATAAACATAAATTAATTAAATAAAAGAATCCTTAAACTTTTATAGAAAAATAAAAATTGATTGTTCTACAATTTCAGCAAACAAATTATTCTTAAAAAGATTTAACATATGTAGAATTATCTATGACCTAAGACATTCTTATATATCCAATGGGAAAAGCATCCTTTAAAAATTGTTGTCTCTGTTTTATCGAAATGATTCACTTTATTCTTTCTTATTTTTTTTAATTTAATTTCCTAATGCGGATAGCAATGGTAAGCAATTTTGGGTATATTTTCTTTTAATTAAACATTGGATCACATGAACAGTCCAAAGACTTGATACATGGATTTACAATATATATCATATAGTTTAAAGTCTCAGCAGTCTTTTCTTTGATTGATTTAAACTGGTTGTAAATATTTTTTTTTTTTGTCATTATTTTCATTTTGAATTAAGCAAATAAGAAACCGATCCAGATTCCTAAGGAAACTAAAACAGTGTTGCTTTGATATTTATTCATGTTTCCACTGTTTTTGGAAGTCTCTTGAACGGTTGTGGTTGCAGATGAAGTGCTGGATGCTGTTGATGAAACTGTGGATGAAAGCACTTGTGATGAGGATTGATCATCTAAACTAGAGGATGTGCTAGCAGATTGACTCTCTGAGGTTTGAGTGGCTAGCAATGATATGTAGGTGTTGACAATGGCACCAGTGGTTGATGTATATGATGCAGTGCTGCCATCACTAGATGACATGGTTGAGTCAAGAACTAAGTTGTTAGAATAACTTCCTGACAATATGCTGGACAAGTAGTTCTCTTCTCTTTTTTTATAAATATATTGTGTATTTACACTAAATTGAGCTGAAATAACTTGGATGAAAAAAAACAATATGATTGAAACTTTAGWATGCATKTTGTATGAGRGATGAACTTTGATATTATTATTGGWGAGAACCAAAGGARTATTTTTCTRGRTGCGAGWSMAGTRTARTGAGAYATAATTGWAATGWGATTYYAATGATGCTGGTTAWATATGARTGWAAAWCATATCRTTWAACATCAACAATCATATTARAAGATGGTACAAACGTCAATAAAACTTATTTCAGATTGATAATTTTAATTCAAACTCCATGWATCAAYATATRCTGTTTAAACATTTATTTTTTTAGATACATCTAGACWGATTCCAAAAATATCCGWTAGTGTATCAAAAGCCGGAAACTAGCACTAAATGWAATAGATAGAAAACAAATCCCGTTTACTGCATGAGCTTATATCATTTTCACCTRGCCTAAGTACAAAGTAAATGATGTTCCTATTTGTATAAAAATAAAAGGTTTGAAACATTAAATTCATTAATAAAGTGAAAATTTTCACCTATATATTTTTTTGTTTACGTAAAYATTTAGTATTTTTTCTTCACGATGTTTCATGTTACGAAACTTACAATACAAWTAGCCAGCCARGCAAAAAAAATGTAAAACACTATCTAGATYATGCTCTGTTACATGAYACTCYKGTATTGTCTTTATGTTTCTCTTTCTRTTACATACTCTAAAAATAAATYATTTCAAAGTCCGGCACTTTAAGTCAYSATRWTGTTATGAYTGGCAAATARCCAAATGTTTTWRYAAWKAAYYTGTATGGRCTCACGTTTTTTCCAAAACTCYACRTTTCCGATAGTKGRRCACTMTKTGCACGTGCYRTTCGTATATAAACTKTCKYTGAGCTTTTTAAATCCGACYGYAAGGTGTTGAATTTWTCCTTCTTTTTTGTTTCGCWGGTGGTAAATCACATCATTAATKGAATTATCGATATTCATYGACGAATTGTTCACATTRAATWARYACCTTTCTKTTAYTACAAAATRTGTATRAATAWTGAYTAWTGWAAGCTAAMATATAAAAAYATSTTGTAATAYTCATCAACAACTAACATAAAACCAAAAAAATACATTACATAATAACAGAAAATGAATAGCACACCACCTGGATTATACCCCATTGAATACAAAGTYATTAATTTCTTGTCCTACTATGTTCCATTCCTCAAGAATTACTTATACGACAAACTTTCAGCCAGAATCACACTGGGTCTTTTGTTTTTAGGAGCACTCTCAATAATCAATGAGATTTGCATAACTATTGATATGTTCTTTTTATCCAAGGCCACATATTCACAGTTAAAAAAAGTCAAGAACTTGGAGGATTTGCTTGACCATGAACTATTGGTTGATCCTAAGTACTTTGCCAAGGAAATTGAGGATGGAGTTGAACAGTTTGAAAGTATGGAGAACTTCTTCAAGAAACCAGTTCATGTATCTCACGTTTCTGTTTTCTGTGCAATCATTAATGGTAAAGACAAGTACCAACCCATTGTRGATAGACCACTGAAGTTTGACTTTGAGTTTGCTCCGGAAGACTTTGAGACCAGCAAGTACTCTCCAGACTATGGCTGTAACTTGTATCACCTAAAAACTAAAATATACCACTTCTTCAAAGATTCTAATACATATAAGCAACTGGACCAATCAGGAAATCATGATCTATCCAAGTTGAGTATATCCAAGAGCATACATTTATACAACTCGAAGGATGAGGCAATGGATAACGAAAAGCTGAATGAGCTTCCTCTATGCTTTTTGAAAATCGAATCTGGTGATAGATTAAAATGTGAAATCGTTATTCAATAATTATTGTTTTTAGCTTAAGGAATATATATACATCATAAACTTATTTTTTCACTGGAGTAATGAGTCCAAAATGTTCTCCACTACAGCATTGTAGGGATCCTTGTTAACATCTTCATCCAATCGAATCTTGTATTTGCCTTTTTCATAATCTTTAATATTAAATCCGTGTGTGTAGTGATCATTATGGAATAATTTTCTTCTTTTATGATCATATATTTTACAGTTTTTGTTTTTGAGTATTTTATGAACTTCCTTTGTTTTGATTTGAATGTATGGATCTTGACATTTATCTTCCATGCTTCTGTAAACAAAGTATAGTTCATGTAYGTTGTCSGGCATCCATACCGGAGTTTGGTTTGGATTRAATAAGTCATCYTGATTGTTGCTAGWGRTGCTGTATTCTGATGCYAAAGATAGTCTTTTGYTGCCTTTRAAGGTRAGCTGTGARAGACTRTCATTTARATTTTCAAGCTCTTTRTTTRAAYTTAAACCAAAGCCTAGTATCTCTTGCATGAAMAGTTCTTCTTTTTCAGTGGGCTCTATCAGGTGACTATGTATTGGATCTGTGTAGTTCAATGACATTGTATAGAGTAGATCGGATAATGTTGGWTCCTCTTTAGTGCATATTGATTTTGAGTAGATTAGATACACCACAGCGCATACCTTTGTATATTTACAAACACATTGGCAGGATGTAGAATAATTAATTTCTGCAGTTTGCTCAGAATTAAGGCTTCTTAGAGAATCATCAAAAACTTGACTTTCAAAATTTTCAAGGAAAGTGACACATTCTGAAAAGCCAACACTTTCATGCATCAACTTTTCAACCATTAGATYATTGTGAAATAGYCTATTAGAAATACTTGATGATCCAGTAGGATTTAAGAAAATRGCRTTACTGTCCGATGTCAACTCATTGATTCTATCCTTAAACTCTTCCAAATCACTTCTTAAGAACTTTATGTTTAGGTAAATCAGTTGAGCCTCAGCAAATTTCAATAAATCAAARTCTTTGCAAGGCAAATTGTCRAAGCACTTGAATATGTATGGTTCTTGATTTTCTTTGGCCTTGCTATTGTATGAACTTGTACTGTTACAATGATAAGAGTTATTAATGTCTTGATGATTGGTCATTTTAATATGTTGGTATGATGTTGTTACCTGTTATTGTTAAATGACTACAGCTTCTAAGATACACGACTTTCTCTTTCATATAATTTAGTCTTAATGTTCYATGAAGAACTTTATGTAAAATGATGAGACCCTTCAAAAAAACTAAGATAATGATTCTTCGAAAGATTCGTGAAATTCTTAGGGGAAGGTTRAAAAAAATGTAATTTCACCCGATAAGAGCATCYAACGTTGAGCCACACRCCATCATTCATTTGTTTACRYACGGTCATGTGACTTTATTAAAAAAAYAATAAAGTTTAAACTGTTTACAATTAATAAATAATTTTTTAGTTTTTAAGTTTTTAACYATTTRAAAAGTCAACATAAAATAAATKTGCTTAAATAAATTTGTTTGTTATTTGAAATGATAACAATAAATAATATTAAGTATRTTATARAGAGTTARAGARCAAATATCYAGAGTTACTTTTTCTTKTCCCCTCATTTTTTAGAAATATTACATAAYTTCCATAAATTCATATGATACTCAAGCAGCTCCATGCTATGGGTATTAACAGTTGGTATGATTTCTCCATAGTTCAACTCTGTGCAACATTGTGATAGCTCTTTATATGACGAGTGATCACTGTAGCTAAGCTTCCAGTATAYGATTCTATTCAACTTGTCCTGAGTAATAATCCATTTAGGAAGCTTTTCCAAATCCACTTCAAAGTTGTCATYAAAGATCAGATCACTGTTGAAAACCTCATCCAATTCATATTTTTTTTTGATGTAACTGTTATCATTAAAYTCCTCTAAAACTCTGAAGCAGTTKGATTTATTGAWAAYGGGCAACTCKTCAACATTTTCCATGTCTTGRAARAAGTTTTTCCAWTTGTAGAAATTCCATCCAGACAARGAAATRCAAATGGTTATCATYTTRCCAAACAACCTTTCCACATTAAAYARCTTYARTTTTTGTTTTATTTCTTTGGGATTGCCTATYGATCCTAGATATAAAACAGTGTCGTGATMTTTRAAGCTTTCTTTAAGATCATTAACAACATCAGYGCTKAYTTTAAAGTTTCCATTTTTGGGGAGGTTATACAAGGATCTAAAGCCATCTTTGTCCAGCAATATGGGACAGCCATTTAATTTGTTACTAAGACCTGATGCCAAAAACTCYTTTCCTATRGTGTAGGAACCCAAWACAATCAATGTCTTYAAGGATTTTTTATCAAAAGTGATATTTTTCACAAAYGTATCCAAAGTTCGCTGAATACGWCTTTTTTGAAACCAAYTMTCGATAATGGCTGGTTTTAATTTCAGTTGCAAAAAKTCAGAAACTTTYTCMAGCAACTCATCTTTGGGAGTGAAATTCCATACTGGYGATTTGTAAGTTGTGTCCAAGTATATTTTGTCAAAATAAGTGTTCTTAAGCTTTGGTAGCATCATTTTTGAGTTGTATCTAAAGTCTCCGGTATGAAGGACAGTTTCCTTCAGTTGACCCATATCATTGTAATATTCAAATAACAGCAAACATGCTCCGATGCAATGATTYGCRTTCAAGGTCTTGACYAAGATGTAACTATTTYCATCATTCAAGAATAACTTTAAGGGATTGTTTTTGCGAATAACCAAWATCCGACTGGTTATTGCCTCATARTCMTCCTCTAGYCCCTTGACTTTGGATTTGAAGTTGACTATGTTGAACTTGTAMAGAAACGGCAAGTAATTCTCCTCACCRAAGACAAGAATGGCATGTGGGTTTTCAACTAGCCATTTTTTAGAAAAGCCCACATGATGATCAGAATGAAGATGAGATATGAAGTGGTATATTGTTTGAGAGTTCTTGGGAAAGAAATCTATGGTTATTTTGTCTTCACATTCAGGAAATTGATGAATTCTATAGCTTGGAATTTTTTGAGAAGATTTGTTAGGTTGAATTTCTTCGTTTAATGTAGGTCTATAGACGTCCGGCTTTTCATTCAAATTTTTCAAAAGAATGGCCTTTTTTTCTTCAAACAAGTTTTCATCATACTTATTGGCAACTTCATTTGCATTGGCTTTGAAAAAATGACTATTAGTACAGGTCTTCAATGGTGCTTCTACATCTTCAGACTTGATCCTTTCTTCCACGATTATTAAATCATCTTCAAATCCACTCGATTCATCATCAGTTATCAAGCTTATATATTCTTCTTTTTTAGATTTTGATGTTAGTGTTACCTCATTCTTTGTCTTGTAAAAATCTGTTATATTTTTYTGCCKGATTTTTAAGCTGTCTTTACTCATATTACCRGGGTAARATACAAATTGATACAGTATATTTGAAATTATTCTTAAAATATAAATGTTAAAAGAAACAGCAAATGAAACATATCTCTTTGGTTGTAATCAATTCTTTCTTGGAATGGATAATAAGGACATTTTCAAAATAAAATAATTAATCTTTTGGTAATGTGGGTTTTTCTTCCCTTTTTTGTCGGAAAAGAGTCATGTGACCATCGGCGATATGAGTCGWTGRACATGCGGCTGACCTCTTAACTWYACAGCCATTTTTCCAATTTTTGAAKATCCTAAATAAAGATCAGATCATAGRAAACGCTACCGCGTATGATAATCAACCACWGTAAAAAAAAAACCTTTCAGTTTTTTTTTAAAAGGATAAGACCTWTTYCCTTCCCCACAGAATTAACTTCAATATTGAATTTTTGTTGGTTTCAGATAARAATGTGAACCWTTGAAACACACTGGCCTTGAAATAACCTATTGAAATATTAAGGTATTCGCTCATTAGTTTTATYTCYTCTTTAAAAATAAGAAAATAAACATATTATAATAGGGATTTGCTAACTCAGTAAACTTTATATATCTCGTGTCATAAAGGAAAAGTGTATTCCGTTATTAAATCTTAGATGACATATTTTGTATATATTTTTTTTTCTTGGAAAAACCCCATATAAAAGATTAAARGTGATTTGTATTGGAAAGATGGAAACGGTGGTTGGATGAATGCGTTCGCTGACAACTAATTACTAATCAAACAAAATTGATAAAGGAAACGTAGTAATATTTAAGATCCAATGTACTCGTTTATCCAATAGAATTGAATTGTTAATAGCTTATATATAATTTGTTAAAAGCCAGTTATTAATTGAATATTCAGCTTTATCAAGCCTTATTTAAATATTTTTTTAATTAAATAAACAAAAAAGAAGTTTGAGCCACACCACCAAGATACATCAAAGATCATAAAAGAGATAAAAGCGAATACATTAATGGTGATATTAAGCAAGAAGATAATTGGAAAGCTATTTTTGCCTGAAGTTTCTGTAAGAGAGAGCAAGCTAAAATCACAAGGGAATAGAAAAATATTCAAAAATTCGGATTTAGAAATCATAAAAAAAGAATTACTCCTGAACGCGTCAGCATTGTCACAATATAAAGATATCGGTTTGTTCATTGATAAAGCGCCATCMACTAAAAGTACAGAGTTTGAGAAAGACCCATACCAACTGTTCATAAAAGTAGAGGAAGAGCTTACACACATTCATAACACACCGAGAGATAGTGTTGTAGAACCAAGAAACATGATCTGTGAAAATAAAATCAAAGACAGTGTAAACGATGAGGGTATTACCACTGAAAAAGAAATGGTTTCCCCTATAGCAAATCTTTCAAGTGCCAATGAACGAGTAGCACATATCTTGAAGGACACGAAAAACTATAACAACAGAGATGTGATACTCTCGCAAACAAAACAAATCAGTGAAGAAGCATCTCCAGCAGCTTGTAATGATGTTCCTAAATTAACCACACAAGAAGGTATGTATTCAAAAACGAACACAAAACGATAATAATGATAATTATTGAAGTATTAAAACCTGGGTTTATATTTTATGGTTTCAATATTATCTTATGTTTTTTACTAACAATTGCCCAAAACAGTAACTTACTGTCTACTGATTAACTAAAGATTTATGCCCATTTGATGATTATTCGGGAATACAACGAAATAGAGATGTAAAATTTATAGTGATGTTAAAAACCTGCAAAAAAACTAACACCAAAAATCACTTGATTCCAAATTTATTTTTATACCATTTTTTTGTATTTGCGTGTGTACGGCATTAACCCCTGTGGAAAAAAAAAAAAAGAAATTATTATTTTTTTCCCTCTCATTCAAAGGAGTTCCACTACAAAATTAAATTTTAAAATACGAAAATAATACTAAAAAAATAAAACAGGAACTTGAGCAGATCAAATATGAATTCAATAGTAGGATCAACCAATTATTACTTAAGATTTAAACAAAGATATTCATTTTGAAAAAAAAAAAAACAAAAAATATACAAAATAAAATTTTTCATTTTTATTGTTATATTTTATACTTGGGTTTTGAAAAGTAATATTCGGTATCCTTATTAAGAGTAATCTAAATGACATTGTACATTTTAATTAAGATAAAGAAAACATTTCAATAAGAATCACCTAGAATTCATAACTTATAGAAATAAATTATACTTGAGTTAGTAAAGTCAGGAGAAGGGGGAAAAAATAAGCGAATCATTCTTTTTTTTTTCAAATTATATTAACCGTAACATCAAGTGCAAACAAGCAAATACATCAAACATTAATATAATWATTTTATAGATCTGTAATACTAATATTCAAGAAAAAACAAAACACCAAAAACAAACTAAACATTTTCCATAGATTCAAATAATAATATAATAATCAATCAAAGTTTATAATGGACAATCTTCGACAGCAACAAACAGGTGTAAGTTCAGAACAAATAAATCAAAGTTATCAGGCAGACAGTAATGATTTGGGCAGTGAAACAATTAATGCTCAAATTACTAACAACTATGATTCATCCATACCAAAAAAGTCATCCAAATTAACAATAAAAACAGTCTTTCCTGGCCACTCAGCAGAACGTACWCCTAAGCCAATAACCATATCYTACCCAAACACAGATGTTGTAGGACATGGTTCGTTTGGAGTTGTTTTTGTAACAACAATAGAAGAAACCAAGGAGAAAGTTGCCTTGAAGAAAGTATTACAGGATAGAAGATTCAAAAATAGAGAATTGAAAATAATGCAAAGATTACAACACAAGAATGTTATTGATTTAAAGTACTATTTTTATCAAGAGGACCAATCAAAGAAGGAACTTTATCTAAATTTAGTACTGGAGTACATGCCGCAATCCCTATATCAAAGAATTAGACATTATGCTCATATGAAGGAAAGACAAACGATGCCACACGATGAGGCACAAATATACATGTACCAGCTGTTCAAAGGGTTGAATTACATGCACGGGCGTTGGGGAATTTGCCACAGAGATATAAAGCCACAGAACATTTTGATCAATCCTGAAACATTGGAGTTGAAGATATGTGATTTAGGTTCGGCSAAGATACTCATACCAAACGACAACAATGTGTCGTACATCTGTTCAAGATATTATAGAGCWCCAGAGCTTATATTTGGCTCTGTACAATAYACAACGCAGATTGACATATGGTCAGCAGGATGTGTTATGGGTGAATTGATTCTGGGCAAGCCGTTGTTCTGTGGAACTAATGGAATCAATCAACTGGTTGAGATAATCAAGATTTTGGGTACACCTAATGTTCAGGAAATATTGGCCATGAACCCAAACTACAAAGAACATGCGTTYACWTACATCCAACCAATACCACTTCAGCAAGTGTTCAACCACGAAAAGGATTACYTGTGCATAGAGCTCTTGAGCAACACATTGAAGTACGATCCCTTTGAAAGATTCAATGCTCTGCAGTGTCTATGCTCATCATACTTTGACAAGATAAGATTGAACTACAACAACCCATTGATTCAAAAACTAAGACTACTGGATTTTGATGATGATGAGGAATTTGGATACTTGTCCAATGATGAGAAAATGATTGTTAAACAAAAGCTTTTGCCTCATTCACAAGGTAACTTTGAGTTTCAATTTTAAATATTTCTCCTAATTTGTTGTTTTTTTTAATAGTAATTGATTTTTTCTGTTAATTYATCATTCTTTATTTCTTGTTAATAATCCTGTATTTAATCTACAATTTATATATTCTATAATTTCTACTATTTAATAAGCATATATTTTCGTGTRTTGAAATTATCTTCTAAAAGATAGATTTTTTTTGTTAGTCACGTGTAGCTATACTGAGTTTTTGGCGATTGCCATGACTATCTAAAATGATAGGAAAAAAAAACATCAAACATAAACAGAATATTCAATTCGTTCTTTAACTAGAATAATGCAYACTCAAKGAAGATAGAGGTGATTTCGTCAAGCTTGAACACAGTCAATATGTGGYTGTCGTTTAGCAAGAACCATCACAATGCACCCTGAAAAGACAATGACTATGGTAGCTATCCGCGTATAATGTTTAAAAAATATGGATACTTCGCCCTACCGAAGTCAAGATTTTTTTCTGCATAATATTCAGGTGATTTTCCATGTTTTTTTTTTTGTTGAATTATTTTCTCCGTCCCRGTYGATAGCCAATATTCAATATATTCAACCTCAAGGAATAATACATGAAAGCAGTATTCAATTTTTTTGTATATTCAAYAATGAAARAATYTACTGTTTCATCACTTTGGTAGATAGCATAAGCCTAATATTAAACAACCACATACAACATATTCATAAATCCCTTTACATAAATTTTACGAATAGAAAGAAAACAACACTGATAATTAACCCTTCATCATCGGTTATCCATTCCTTTATATTCTTTGAACTATCATTCATCTATTCAAAGAAACCTGTATATTCCTTTTACTTTTTAGCWTCTATATAAAAAAATGATGAACTATGAGCAAAATGGCATAGAYCTTGTTGAGCTTGACTCCAAAATTAAAAAAAGGGGGTCTGCATCTTCACCAGATATGTCAAACTCTATAGATTCAATCTCYAAGAAGAGAGCATTAAGTGTAGAGCCAATATCATTYATAGAGAACGAAAAGCAAAGACTAAGAGTGGATCACCAGAATACATTGYTAAACTCTAATGCTTCAGATGACTTCTACAAGGCATTGTTTGGTCCATCACATCATACACAAAACACAAATTTTGACCTTATAAGTAAATCRACAACACCAAACTTTGCATCTGAAATTACTGTWGGYGAGTACATATGGTCAAGACTGGTCCAGGTTGGTGTTCATTCTGTTTTYGGCCTGCCCGGTGATTTCAACACCCATTTACTTGAAAAAATCAGCAAAGTCGATGACATTCARTGGTGTGGTAACACCTCAGAGCTGAATGCCTCATACGCCGCTGATGGGTACTCAAGAATGAAAGGGATCGGTGTTATATGCACCACATTCGGTGTTGGTGAGTTATCCTCTTTGAACGGTATTGCTGGTTCCTTTGCGGAACATGTTGGTGTGTTACACATCGTTGGCTCCCCTGCCCTATCAACACAACAAGAAAAGCTTCTGGTTCATCACACACTAGGAAACGGGGATTTCAAAGTCTTTCAAAGAATGTCTGCTGAGCTCAGTTGTTACAGTGTCATGATACAAGATGTTGATATGGCTACGTATGAAATTGATAAGTGTATTGTCAACTGTATTCTCTCTCAGAAGCCTTGTTACCTGAGCATTCCTGTTACCATAGTAAACGCCTTGATTCCTAGCAGTTCCCTGGATGTACCATTGATATTATCTGCACCTCAAACTAAACCGGATTTAGAAAAAGAATTGAACATTGTGGACAGTATAGTGAACAGCCTAAACTCTGCCAAGCAACCGGTCATTATTGTGGATGGTTGCTGCTATAGACACAACATCATGAAGGAAACAAATGAGCTCATCAATCTAACAACAATTCCTGTGTTTGTCACCCCTATGGGTAAAGGTGCGATTGATGAACAACTGCCCTCCTTTGGTGGTATTTACATAGGCACAATGTCATCTCCTGAAGTCAAGGAGTTTGTTGACAATGCGGACTTGGTCATATGCATAGGCTCAATCTTGAATGACTTTGCCACATCAACATTTCATTTCTATTTCAAATCAAAAAACATCATTGAGTTCAGCATCAATTACATAAGAGTCATGTCTGCCAAGTATCCTGAACTGAAAATGAARTCCGTGCTGAACAAGTTAATCAACAGACTGAATCATTTTGACAAAAAAGGATGCTTCAGATACGGGAAAAATGCCAAACCTGAAATCAAAAGGGAMATTTCTATACCGGTTCCMATAACATCACAAGCATTTTTGAATGATAACGAGCCGTTAAGACAATCTTGGATTTGGGAAGAAATATCAAGCTGGCTAAGACCGGGAGATACTGTTATTGCTGAAACCGGTACATCYTCATTTGGTGTTATGCAAACAAAGTTTCCTGGAAAATGCGTGGGTATCTCCCAAGTCTTGTGGGGTGCTTCTGGGTATTCCTTAGGATCTGCATTGGGTGTGTTAACTGCACAAGAAGACATTCAAAGAAGAAGCACAAGAAACATCCACAAAAGATGCATAGTGTTTGTTGGTGATGGGTCCTTCCAATTCACAGTTCAAGAGCTATCAACAATGCTGAAACACCACTACAAGCCTTACATATTCGTGATGAACAACAATGGGTAYACRCTGGAAAGAATAGTCCACCACTCCACAGCAAAGGAACCCACATACAACAACGTCCAGCCTTGGAATTTCAACATGATTCTCAACATGTTTGGTGGTAGAGTCAAAGGCACACCTGATACAGAAAATAACTTCAACTCAGAGAATTTCAAAGTGTCAACAGTGGGTGAGTTCAAGGAAATGCTTTYAAACGATGAGTTCTCAACTCCGGACAGACTCAGACTTATWGAAGTTGTCTTGCCAATGATGGAYGCGCCAAGCAATTTGCTCAATCATTTGAAAAAGTATCAAGGTTCATACTAAGAATTATTTATTCCAGCCAAAATTTATAGAGTTTATATTATTTTTTTGAAATTGCTTATCTCAATTTAGAGGTATGATAAAAATCTGGTGATCTTTGATACAGCTGTTATCAAATACTTTGTTTATCACTGATAAGACGTATTCTTATCGGAACAATTAAAATATTCGTATAGTATTGCTTCAATTTATTTGTAATTCTGAATAAAAAAAATGAATATTTATTGATAAAAAACATGTCTAACAGGTATCTCGTGTAAACGACAAATGTCAACTGGGAAAAATTTCCATTTTAGGAAACTCAATATGAATAACAAAATGGAATGAGTTTTTGCTTCAGTGCGTATTCAATTTCACTACCAACAACTATTCAATCTACTTCTACAACAACAACTATCAACTYCAAGAAAGTGAATGTTTAATATAAAGTCGGATAGAAATCCTTGAATAGGAAATTATATGAGAAAGATAGCCATGCATTGATCTATTTCAATGRCTGAATTGAAGGAAAACAAGAACAGCCAAGTTAATCAGTTGTTTAGAATCTAATTATTAATGAAAAGCTCTGAATCATATGCCAGGGGGTTTGTATATAAGAAGAGCTTYAAAGCCTTTTAAAMTTTAAATTGTTATTTGAATAGAAATGTTGAATAGAAAGACCATCCAATTAAACTACTATACAAACAATAATATTAACAAAAAAAAATGACTATTTCTCCAAAAGCTGACGACTCTCAATCATACGTCTTTCAATCCGTGGTTAGCCAAAAGCCTCCACAAGTCTTGAAAGGTGAGGGAATCAAGATTGTTGTCAAGAAAAACGGTAAGATCTATGAAGATATCATCGATGCTGTTACTGGYGCCGCTGTTGGTGCCTTGGGTTGGGGTGACAAGGACATCGCTCAATTCATGGTTGATGTGCTGCCAACACACACTTACACCTTTCCAGCCATTATTGGTAATGAAAACTCTGAAAAGCTGGCCAAGTTTTACATTGACCACTCCCCTAAAGGTGCATTTGCATCTGCGCTATGGTGTTGCTCTGGTTCCGAGTCCAATGAAAACGCTATCAAAATCATCAAGCAGTACTGGAAAGAAAGAGGCCAACCAAAGAGAAACAAGTTTATCTCCAGAGACTCATCATACCACGGGTACTCCATTGCAACTTTATCGATTTCCGAAAATGCCAGAGCAGATGAATTCTCAGACATTTTGTTGGATCCTAAGTTGACTCCTAAGATGCCTGTCTGCTATCCTTACAGACATCAAAAAGATGGCCAATCTGAGGAAGAGTATGTCCAAGAATTGATTGATGCTGCTGAAAAGGTCATCTTGGAGAATGATCCTGAAACCATTTGCTCAATGACTGTTGAGACTTTACCTGGTTCTTCCCTAGGTACAATCCCACCTCCAAAGGGGTATTTACCTGGATTGAGAAAACTGTGTGACAAGTACGACATCTTGTTCCACTTAGACGAAGTCATGTGTGGTACTGGTAGATCCAATCCAAATGGTGGCTTGAACTGTTGGGAAAACTTCTTGGAACCAGGCCAATTCCCRGATATYCAAACTGTTGGTAAAACCTTGGGTTCTGGTTACGTTACCATTGCCGGTGTTTTGGTTGGTCCTAAGGTCAAGGCCGCCTACGATGCTGGATCAGGTATGGTCATCGGAGGACACACATATGCTTCCCACGGTTTCAACTGTGGTGTATCCTTGAAAATTCAAGAAAAAATTATGAGCTTAGGATTGACCAAAAACATTTTCAACATGGGAAACTTGATGGGCCAAAAGTTAAAGGAAACATACTTAGGAAAGCACAACATTATYGGTGATGTTAGAGGTATTGGTGGTTTCTGGACTTGTGAAATTGTCAAAAGCAAAGACACTAAGCAATGGTTTGATAAGAAATTAGACGTAGCACACAGAGCACAAGATTGCCTATTTGAGGCTGGATTGAATGTTGTTGCCATGCAAGGCTGTGTTTCAAACAAAACAGGCGAAGGTGACTTTGTATTTATGGCCCCATCCTTTATTATCACCAGYGAGGATGTTGATGAAATCTTGAARAGATTYACAGCTGGTATTTCTGCTTTGGAACAGCAATTGATYACCGAAGGTGAATGGAAATAAAATAAGAAWAATGTTGCCTATCTTGKTATSAACCTTCAATKTCTWWMCAGCAAGRAATWTATACTAATRTATYRAATGAAYAACTYATTAACGATKKTTTMCATGTTTTTATTTTAACRGAGGTTTTATTGAAWATTTYRATATACTYGATTCASTTTTGTRCGGGGTGTATWTTTAAATCTCWCAGCCTCATATCATCCTTAAAAAGGAAACTCAAATCAAATGACTTGCGTTGTTATTCAAAATTTAAGCGAGCAATTTTGTTAATTTTTGTACACTTTTTTTTCTAGCTAAAAAAAAAAAAAATTGAAAAAAAAACCGGCTACTCACCGGTGCCGCTTAATTTAAATTCCAACACATAAGCAAAAGCCTAACGGTGATAYTACCTGAATTTTACAATTAATGTTCTTCTGTAGATCAGCTCATCAAATTGAACTTCCTATTTAGGAAGGTTATTTCAAGGAAGTAGCTTTAGAAAACGATAAGTGTAAATCTAATRAAAAGTTAAATTATTAARAGTATACCATTCGATTCTTCATGTTTTAGAAAACTATATAAGAAGCAKGTAATATTCAATTATAAATGAGATTTATATTATTAAAAGAAAATACATAATAAAGACCAGAATAAAAAAGTATATAATCTTTTAACAAAAAAAAAAAATGTCCGACTCTTATGTTTTCCAATCTATAGTTGCCAAGAAGCCAGCCCACGTCATTGGTGGTAAGGGATGCAGAATCACTGTTGAAAAAGACGGTGAGATCTACGATGACGTTATTGATGCCGTCACTGGTGCCGCTGTTGGTGCCTTAGGATGGGGTGATGAAGATGTTGGTAAGTTCATGGCTGAAGTCTTACCAACCACAACCTACACCTTCCCTGCTATCATCGGTAACCAACACTCAGAAAACTTAGCCAAGTTCTACATCGAAAACTCTCCAAAGGGTGCCTTYKCCTCYGCATTATGGTGTTGTTCCGGATCTGAAGCTAAYGAAAACGCTTTGAAGATTGCCAAGCAATACTGGAATGAAAGAGGTAACTCCAAGAAGAACAAGTTCCTTTCCAGAGACACCTCATACCATGGTTACTCTTTAGGTGCTCTATCCATYTCTGAAAATGCCAGAGCCGATGACTTCCAAGGTATTTTGATTGACCAAAAAATGTGTCCAAAGATGCCTGTTTGTTTCCCATACAGATACCAAAAGGACGGTCAAACTGAAGAAGAATACACCCAATACCTGTTAGATGCTGCTGAAAAGTTGATCATTGAAAACGACCCTGAAACCATTGCTTCCATGATTGTTGAAACCTTGCCAGGTTCTTCCTTGGGTACAGTTCCACCACCAAAGGGATACTTACCAGGATTGAGAAGATTGTGTGACAAGTACGACATCTTGTTCCACTTGGATGAAGTCATGTGTGGTACTGGTAGATCCAATCCAAACGGCGGATTGAACTGTTGGGAAAACTTCTTGGAACCAGGTCAATTCCCAGATATCCAAACTGTTGGTAARACCTTGGGTTCTGGTTACGTTACCATTGCCGGTGTTTTRGTTGGTCCTAAGGTCAAGGCTGCCTACGATTCTGGTTCCGGAATGGTTATTGGTTCCCAYACTTACTCTTCTCACGGTTTCAACTGTGGTGTTGCTTTAAAGATTCAAGAAAAGATCATAAACAATGGCTTAACCAAGAATATCTTCGAAAAAGGTAACCTAATGGGTAAGAAGATCAACGACTACTTTGCTGACAAGCACACCATTGTCGGTGATGTTAGAGGTATYGGTGGWTTCTGGACCATYGAGTTTGTTAAGGATAAAGCCACTAAGGAAGTATTTGATAAGAAGTTAGATATTGGTCACAAAATGCAAGACTTAATGTTCCAAAAGAAGATCAATGTCATGGGTATGCAAGGATGTGTTTCCAACAGAAGTGGTGAAGGTGACTTCATCTTATTGGCTCCTTCTTTCGTTATCACTGATGAAGATGTTGATGAAATCGTCAAGAGAGTTATTGACGGTATTGAATCATATGAAAAGATTTTGATTGAAAACAAGGAATGGGCTTAAACTTTGGTACGTCAGTAAATTAGGAGAACCGAAACCAGTAGATCAATCGGGTATTGATCAGTATATAAATAATTAAACCTTTTTCTTATTAGATAAACTTTAACTTGTTCTATAAACTTTTATTTTTATTYAAATGTGCAAAGTGTTGCTTAAAAGTTGAGTTCATTTGYSGATTGTTCAGTCTAACTTGTTCTAGAAGTATGTTTGAAATAAATTGCCGTAGTACATCATATGAAAAATCATGGMAGAAAAWATCAAATTGTTTCCTCCAAGGGAAAATCAAAAAATAGGAAACAGGACTCCGGAGTGTAACGGGTGTTTTTCGCCCTGATAACAGCGAAATCCTAAAAAAAAATTAAAAAATTCCGCGTTAAACGTTATCTGCTTTTAATCGGTKGTTCACAAAGTTCAGACTATTTAATCAGCAGCTGGATCAATRAATGTTCAACCTTATGCTTACTTCTWAAACAAGTTTTCCTTACAGTTCATTAATATGGAATAATAGTATAWAACCAGATTCAATAAATAGCTGGTCTATATAACAATACAATAATAACAACAACAAAAAATGTCTGATTCCGTAGTATTCCAATCCGTTATAAGCAAGAAACCACCACATGTCATTAAGGCCAAAGGTGTYTACATGACTGTTGAAAAAGATGGCAAGACTTATGAATTACTAGATGGTGTCACTGGTGCTGCTGTTGGTGCTTTAGGTGCTGGTGATGAAGAAGTTTACGAAATCATCAATGATGCTGCTAAAAAGTCTTTCTACACCTACCCATCCTTGATTGGTAATCARCACTCTGAAGACTTAGCTCAATTCTACATTGACAACTCACCAAAGGGTGCCTTTGCCTCTGCCTTATGGTGTTGTTCTGGTTCTGAATCCAATGAGAATGCCATGAAGATCATCAGACAATACTGGTTGGAAAAAGGTAACACCAAAAAGATCAAATTCATGTCCAGAGAAACCTCTTACCATGGTTTCACCTTAGGTGCCTTATCCATTTCYTCCAAYGGTAGAGCTGAAACYTTYAAGGACTCCTTGATTGACCAATCCAAGTGTCCAAAGATGCCGGTATGCTACCCATACAGACACCAAAAGGATGGCCAAACTGAAGAAGAATACACCCAACAGCTTTTGGATGCTGCTGAAAAGTTGATCATTGAAAGTGACCCTGAAACCATCGCTTCCATGACTGTTGAAACCTTRCCWGGYTCTTCCTTRGGTACAGTTCCACCACCAAAGGGATACTTACCAGGATTRAGAAGATTGTGTGACAARTACGACATYTTGTTCCACTTRGAYGAAGTCATGTGTGGTACTGGTAGATCCAATCCAAACGGTGGATTGAACTGTTGGGAAAACTTCTTGGAACCAGGYCAATTCCCMGAYATCCAAACTGTTGGTAARACYTTRGGTTCTGGTTACGTTACCATTGCKGGTGTYTTAGTYGGTCCTAAGATCAAGGCTGCCTACGATGCTGGATCAGGTGCCACTGTTGGTTCCCATACMTATGCCTCCCATGGTTTCAACTGTGCTGTTGCCYTGGGTATCCAAAAGAAGATTATGCGTGAAGGCTTAACCAAGAACATMTTTGAAAAGGGTAACAAGTTGGGTGCCTTGTTGAAGGCCAAGTTCTTGGAAAGTGGAGAAAACAACATTGTTGGTGATGTTAGAGGTATTGGTGGTTTCTGGTCAATTGAATTTGTTAAGGACAAGAAAACCAAGGAAGTCTTTGACAAGAAGTTAGATATCGGTCACAAAATGCAAGACTTATGTTTCTTGAGAGGATTAAACGTTATGGGTATGCAAGGATGCCAAGACAACATCAAAGGTGAAGGAGACTTTATTCTGCTAGCACCTGCCTTTGTAGTCACTGATGAAGATATTGAGGAAATTGTCAAGAGAGTATCTTTAGCAATTGAAGACTGTACTGAATTATTGCTTTGCGATGGTTCCATCAGCGATGAATTATTTTCATAGTCCACTAGGAGATGTATATATTTAAAACATGTTAACACGAAGCATTTGAAGTTTTCCCCTGTAATAACTATTTTCTCCGTTTATTAAAGCCACTCGTGAATAAGCGTGGCATCATGAGAATGTTCAAAACTCCAGGAAAAAAATATATACATAAAAATAGAAAGTGGAGGGCGAAATGTGCGTTAATTTTTTTTGTGATTTCCCTTATCAATGTGTGTGAGCATATGACTCTWAACACWYAGGAAGGAAAATCGTGTGAAGAATRGTTGTCATTTGAACTTTTGCWAAAARACATGWAMTGATAATTCTMTGRAAGCCAATAGACYAARTTTRATATAAAACAACAGAAAAACATCTGATACCCCAACACCTGTTTCTTATCGTTATATCAGACAATAAGATAACTAGYTTAAAAAAAATAAATTAATAGGGGAAAACGAAACATATACATATAACTACAGCAAATAAAGTACCTCTAATTTTACTTCTAGAAACTTYTTTATAGACCCATAGAATCTACTTTAAACTATTTGCCATATTATCTTGTTATTTMAAARYCTAAWTTTCCATARCAAGTTRAAATAAATAARCACAATTTYGTTRAAGCARTAAAYAATTGAAAAAAAAAAAGYTTAAATARARACAYAYATTTGATAAATCATAAAGAATCAAAATGGGAAATACAGCATCTAACTTTGATGAAAGTGGTCACCAAAGATCGCCATCCTTTAGCAACAGTTCATCCAGTGCCTCTACAAGAAAGCAGAGTGCATCCATATCCATAAACAGCTCAAACATACATCCTGAATCAAGAAGTGTTAGAAGTCAAACTTTGGGACAGAGTCCCGATTCGTTTTCAAACAACTCTGCCTCGATTGCAGGAAGACAACGAAGATCATCATCTTTGGTAGGCTCGCTTTTAACRGGAGGTTCTCGAAGAGCGTCACTTTTCAAGGCGAATCCGGGAAATGCCAATGATTCAAAGGGGAAAAGTTCAAGTGTTGAAAAGAACTTGGCAAAGCAAAACCATTTTATGAACTTGGTTGTGAAATTCGATGAGATAGTTGATGGTGGGTTTTTGGCTCCTTATGGTGTTCATGATGATGAAAGAAAATTGGACTACAATGACAAGATCGTTAGACAGCTAATAGTGGACAGAAGACTACAGCCCTTTTACATACCCCTTGAGGATTACGATGATTACGACTACAGTGACTATGAGTTGCTGAAAGTTTTGAAATCACAGCTGCTTCATCAGCCATATCCTGAGAATCCGGAAAAGTTTGAGGATGTACCGGGAGTGAAGGGACTAAGCATGTCTCAGTTAAGTGACAACAACAACATAGAAACATTTGTTGATCAAACATTGACCAAAAACGAAAAGAAAATCCAACGGAAGTTGATTTTCAGTGCAAGATTGTATAAAAGAAAATGCGTATGGCAAGAGCAAGAGAACGAGCGTTATTCTGAGGCCAAGAGAGGCCTGGGAAGCAATATAGTGATGATACCCAGCGATGAGCTTTACTTATCCTTGTACAGAAATGGAGAGGAGTGTCCTATATGCTTTTTATACTATCCAAAGAACTTGAACATCAGTAGATGTTGTCAGCAGCCAATATGTACTGAATGCTTTGTACAGATAAAGAGAAAGGAGCCTCATTTCAAGAACAACAATGGGGAAATCACGACAGATGTAGAGAATATCCGAAGCGAGGATATACCTGACTCCTCAGATGCGTTGATAAGTGAGTGTGCATGCTGTCCATACTGTGCAACACCAAACTTTGGAATAACTTACGCCCCACCGCCAAAGCAAATACGAACTGGGTTGGGTGCAGAGTTGAGGCCTTGTGAATACAGAAACAAGTTAAAGGACAACATGGTTGATAAAAATAGTGAGCAAGACACAAAGTTRATTACAAGCAGACCTAGAACGCACTCCTTGCCTGCAACGCATGACTCTGTGGTGACTTCTGATAGCATAAGACCTGATTGGGAAGTTAATTTGCTGAAGACCAAGATGAGATTGAAAAAAAGATTCGCCAAGGCCACAACTATCCACATCAACAACAGATTGGTAAGCTCCGAGGAGGAAAAGAAAATAGAGAAGCTGGAAGAGGAGATGTTGGAGCAGGCCATAAAGCTAAGTTTGCAAGACAATCAGGCCAAGGTTTCTCAATAGGGTGTTGTTTTGATGGTCTTATATATTTAATTAATGGGATTTTAAAAATTTTAAAAAAAATGCACTTACAAGAGGAGATATGAAGAGCAATCTGTTCGGAGTTAGCAGYRTTTWTAATGGGGGCATGTTCAACACGTGATCTCTATCTAATGACGARGTATTTTTTCACACACCAATCGATATCAACGAGAAAATTGTGCTACCACGAAAAAAGTGTAAGTATGTTTTTTTTTTTCCAAAAGGGAAAGTGTCTATGAGTGCTCCAGCTTAAAAGGGAATATTTTTTTTTCCGTTGTAAAAATTTCCCCAATAGGCAGARCAGTCCAATAGAGCGAACGAGGAAGGCATTCACGCTCTAGCAGACAGGTAACGCTGAGAGAACAAAAAAAAWTTTTTTWTTCTTTCTTTTTTTTTGCCCACTTCATGATTCTCTTTTTTTTTCGATTTTCCATTTTAYTTCAGTAGTTAAYTATAWTGAACATATTCAGYGKTTTMATTGRAGAATATGCAAAAACCCAAGGAACTAGTCTGCTAAACGCTTAAATCGATTACTCTACTATCCACACATAATGTCCACTGAATCCGCCTTATCTTTCGCCACCTTGATCTTAGCCGATGCTGAAATCGAAGTMACCTCCGAAAACTTATTAAARTTAGCCACCGCTGCTGGTTACGAAGTTGAATCCATYTTCGCTGACATCTACGCCAAGGCCATYGGTTCCCAAGACATCGCTGCCTTGTTATCCAACTTCTCCGCTGCCCCAGCTGCCGCTGGTGCTGCTGGTGCCTCCGGTGCCGCTGCTGGTTCCGAAGCTGCTGCTGAAGAAGAAAAGGAAGAATCCGCTGCTGAAGAATCTGATGACGACATGGGTTTCGGTTTATTCGATTAAACAGTTGATATATATAACTTATAATCTTCATATACTTTCTATTAGTAGAATACCTTTTTAATTAAAATTTATTATATTTTTTCTTTTTTTAAAGATCGATAGCTGTTGATCTAACAATGAGCATTATGCCTGTAATCATTCAATGGTATTCTCTCACTTGTTCATGTTCTAAATTAATGTTATTAGTACATTTCCACTAATTGAACAGAGGATTGTGCTAGTAATTAGAAGACTTACACGTGACTTCAGCAGGAAGCCCAAAAACCAAAAGGTTCATCTGGACAATATACTACGAGAACTTCAAACAGAAAGAAGCAAATAAGAAAATATACTTTTAAATTATCATTTTTTATATTTTTTGTTGACTTATAATTTGGGGTTTTGATTAGTTGAAAGTGGCTAAATAGATAAAATATATATTATTCGTTCATCATTTTTTTTTGTAAAATTGTTATGATTAGATTTATAAAAATAATTGAAACTGATAAAGGATTTTTTTGTCCTCATCGATTTCATTCCATTATCTTAGTTTAGTTTATTTCTTCTTTTCAGCTTCAGCGGCAGCTAATTCTCTAGCCTTCTTTTCTCTGATACCGTGGTATTTCTTTTCAGATCTAGCT
Source organism: Hanseniaspora opuntiae (assembly GCA_001749795.1). Taxonomy (NCBI): domain Eukaryota; kingdom Fungi; phylum Ascomycota; class Saccharomycetes; order Saccharomycodales; family Saccharomycodaceae; genus Hanseniaspora; species Hanseniaspora opuntiae. The sequence continues at coordinate 1,216,031 of LPNL01000004.1, forward strand.
AATCTTAAGGTTCTGAAAGCAGTTTGTTCTGGAACAACAACTTCTCTAGCTTCAACATCAGTGGATGGTTGAGCAATTGGGAAGGAAGCAGAAGTGGATAAGACTTGTTCAGCTTCAGCCTTTTCACCGTTCTTGAAGATGATGATCTTGGCTAAGTATTCTTTTAATCTTTGGACGTTAGCTTCGTAAGTTTCAGTGTTTCTGTTTTGTCTTCTGAAATCAACAGCAATACCGATGGTTCTGGCGTAAGCTGGGGTTAAACCAGCAGCCTTAACTTCAGCTAAAGTRAAACCTCTACCAGCTCTGACCTTTCTGTTGTACTTGACAGTTGGAGCTCTGACAATTGGTCTTAATAAGTCTAATGGTCTTGGAGCAATTTGAGCAGCCTTGGTGGCTCTTGCTTGTCTTCTGGAAGCCTTCTTACCAGCTTGGTCAAAGTGAACTCTGACTCTTTCTTGCCAGTGCTTTCTGAAGTGGTTCTTCAAGATTGGTAAATTCTTAGAGATAGCTGTTTATGAATATTATTGGATGCTTGCTTATACTTTGTTCTTATTCCACAAATTAATTATAACCATASATGATTACAATATGATGAAAGTATGAAATAAAATAATTATTTAATTGTTAGTAATTTTTCTTTATTCRATTCAATTGTGTGTTCCTTCTTCAGAGACAAATCCCTGAAGCAGGAAAAGATTATGTCGATAATTGAACTTTTTAAAACTAGAAAWCCTCCACATGTTTACGTTATAAACTTAGTCTCAATGTCGATATTATTGCGTAAAGCCATGTTTAATGTATATCATTAAAATAACTTYGTTTGTTCCTAATCRAGACGCATTTGACTGTTCACTCTTSTTGAGTGYATRGTTTATATTACTCAACATTCATGTTCTTCGTTACTATTGAATTTTCCATTTTTTATGTTGACTGTAAATTTGGATTTTGTTCCTCACATAGAAAAAGCTGTTGTTATTACTTATAATACTTCCATCAAWTATTAATAGATACTATTATATGCTATGCACTCACGTAATTACATCTACTGAATTACAATGTATTTATGATGTTATTTCAACTAATTCATATTCAAGTTTCTTCTGTTTCATTCAATAACATTTCCAATCAATCCTCATTTGTTAAGCGTATACTTTRYTCACTTCMATTTACCTTCTCTCTAGTATATCCATCTATATTGAGAGTTATCATTGGTATTGAGACTATGTCTTGGACTTTCTTGTTCTTCAAAGTTTGATTATCACAGGTTTAAAGGCTTGGCTTCATAGGTACATACCCATTGTTTATATTGTCTTGATTTACTTGGTGCTGTTTTTAACTGTCTTTAAATTARTAATAATAACTCTTAAAATGTWTTTAATAAATTAATTTAAGAATATTAACTCTAATAATGAATTTTTAGTCAAAGAATTGTTACGCCTTAGCAATTGTGAATCGATATAACAAAASTAGGAGAAATGCAAGAGAGAAAAATGAAAAGGAAAGSAAGACTAGAAAAAGTGTACGAAAAAAAATAAATATTTCGATCACAGATGAAGCTGTAGGAGATATTTCCAAGAAAAGCGCTTCAAAAGTTGTGTTWCCTAAAAGGGAAATTMGTTGAGAAAAAAAAATTSAAGMAGAAWTTMAYATTWTTTTTWATATGYGAYAAWGWRCRATTTTTRTWTGCYTTTTTTTGRTGRTAACGWRCGTKGTSAAATRTAAATKTTGTTATATCMTAGATTTTTTRCTARAAAATTTCCAAAACAGGAATYTTTTTGGTTATAATTACTTGATAACTTCTGGCTTWRSCATATAKMATTCATGACTTTATACATAAAAAAATATTTTTTTTGTTACATTTTTTTTCTGAATATTATATGTCTGATYRRTATTTTTTTTGTTACATTTTCTTTTGAAAAATAATTTTTTTCAATTYTYYTAWAAYWARTTTCCTATTTTGTATACTTGTRRAYATWMKTTTTTTTTATGSRGRAGGAACTRCATWTTTTTCTGTCTAAWGAAATTWAAAATAGAGMGAGARTGAATTTCAAAATGGATCAACATCATATATATTTTTTTCACTATCAATACGATGTTATGCTTATAARTCTCATGTTAAACGCTCACAATTAWTATTACACTCATTTTWATKTYATTGATTTTTCCAAATAGGATCASATATTTTYTTTACYCTTTTTGTACTCTAAGTTTTYYATTTTCTTTTTTAGACAGAGATTARTTTTTTGCCTAGTTAAATGTTTTGTTGCCTAAACTAWCAAATAYAGTGGTGTTCGCCTTAGCATTTTGAATAAGTTTTTCTCCTTCAGCTTTRGTTTTATTTTTGAATTTTCAATTTCTCCTATTCGAATTTTTCTGAATTTTAGCTTAAGCTAATATTATTTCGTTGCACGCWTATATTATTAATAATCCTAATTGACCCTAATTTACTAAACCACCAAGGAACAACCTAGATATAGTCATAATGAGTGCCGTCGCTACCCCTGTTCAAAGTGTCCAAGTATGTAACATAATGGAATACAACATATCCCTATGAGAATTCAGAATACAAACAACGAAATRCAAYCACACACGAAACATAYAATCCATACTACTATTGTAAATACCAAATACATGACAASMTAGATCCAATTTGAAATGCCATACAGAAGATTTTAAAAGACTGGAATACTGAAGAGAAATAATATAACCAGAGAATTAAAGAACGAATTTCAAAACCAATAAATGTAAGGAGTATACAATAATGTAAATCAAATACATTTGAACTATCCCATTCAAGGAACTAAGTGGATTCTTTAATGAAACATGCAAGGATATCAAGTCAGGAAACACATYAATTYGTATACGAGTAGATGTAKTTTTTTTTTGATTAATGACAACTCATAATACCAAACATGGTGCATTAATGTACTGTTGTTTTTATTGTTTATTGTGATTATATCAGTTTGATATYACTAAGTTTTATTGAGACATCTATCTTTTGTGTTCAATGTTGTTACTTTCCATTCGATATGTTTTTTTCGATAACAATATGGTTATCAAAATCTCATAAACATTAATAAGTGATAACAGACACAAGTTTATTGATAGTTATCATTAAGAGGAAAGTTATATCAAAATATTGAAAAGTTTATAAATCACCTGTTATTTGTTTAATAAGGATTAATAGCAAATGCATATTATTTTCTGAGGAGAAGAGATTTGGTAAATGGTGTTGTTATGAATGGATGTTTCATTCGTGTGCTTGTTGATTTACTGACGATGTATTCAAAGGATTTGTCYTCAACAGTTYTTATTGAAGARATGTAATAATATAAAKTCAAGACTTTTAATTTACTAACAAATATTGATTAATTACACTTATTTTGTAATAMATAAACYCCAAAGAAAACCTAACATTTATWATAACAGACTTTCGGTAAGAAGAAATCTGCTACCGCTGTTGCCTACGTTAAGGCCGGTAAAGGTATTATCCACATCAACGGTGCCCCAATCACCACTGTTGAACCAGAAATCTTAAGATTCAAGGTTTACGAACCATTATTGTTAGTTGGTTTAGACAAGTTCGCCAACGTTGACATCAGAGTCAGAGTTACCGGTGGTGGTCACGTTTCCCAAGTTTACGCCATCAGACAAGCCATTGCCAAGGGTTTGATCGCTTACAACCAAAAGTACGTTGATGAAGAAACCAAGAACCAATTAAAGAAGGCTTTCACTGCTTACGACAGAACCTTATTAATTGCTGACGCCAGAATGCCAGAACCAAAGAAGTTCGGTGGTAAGGGTGCCAGATCTAGATTCCAAAAATCTTACCGTTAAGGAATTTTCAGAGAAAACAAACCAACATATACTCAACAACAAAAAATATCACAAAAAAGAAAATCAGAAACAAGGTATCTTACACTTTTCAAAATGGAGGATGTTCCTGTTTTGCATTTATTAACGAAATATTACCATATCTTTCGGTTATGTTAAATGTGAAGGTTTAATTTTTATACAAATTTTTTATWTATAGATAAATTTGAATTATAATAAATCAATAAGAAAAGACCCATTGTTAAGATCTTATAAACAAAATAAAATCATGTTATTTCTTTATTTTTATTAACCAAGTTAGGTAACTTTTGTAATGATGTTSATCAAATTCTGTATAAGCTTATAATTAAGCTCTCCAGTAAAATTCTCAAAAAAAAAAAAAAAAGTATACATTCATAAACTAAACATGAATTAATAAAATTATCTATAAGTTTGATGTATTCAATAGCTTGAATATAAGAAAATTGTACCTATTTATATATATTTAATTAAAGGAAGAGAAAGAATTGTACAAAACAAGCACCTAGTTGTTAGAGTAAGTGGCAGAATCAATACCAGTTTCTTCTGGATAGGCTTCCATCTTAACATCAAACTTGTCTTGGATTTGCTTCAAGACTTCTTCATCCTTTTCACTGGAAACGAATGAGATGGATAAACCCTTGGTACCAAATCTACCAGCTCTACCGACTCTGTGAAGGTATTGGTCAGATTCAGTAGGCAAGTCATAGTTGATGGCCAAGTTGATTCTTTCGATATCAATACCTCTACCAAAGACATCAGTGGCAACACAGATTCTCTTTTCAAAGTTCTTGAAGGCTTGGTAAGTGGCAATTCTTAATTCTTGCTTCATGTGACCATTAACGGAGATGGCTGGGAAGTTGGATATGTTCAACAACTTGGTTAGTTCTTGAGCTCTCTTGGAGGTGTTGACAAAGATGATGACTTGGTTGAAGTCTAAGTCATCCAARATTTTGGCTAGCTTTTTGTTTTTGTCCTCTTCAGAGATCTTCCAGTAGTATTGTTGTAAACCGTGTAAAGTCAACTTGGATTGGTCATCAACAAAGATTTCCAATGGGTTTTGAAGGAATCTTCTACAGATAGGTTTGATTTCATCATTCAAGGTGGCAGTGAACATCATAGTTTGCTTTTCTCTAGGAGTTTGTCTGAAGACATCTTGAACATCTCTTCTCATGGTCAAGGTTTCCAAAACCTTGTCACATTCATCAATGACGAAGTGCTTTAATTTGGATAAGTTGATTTTTTTCTCTCTTACAAGTTTTGCAGCTCTACCAGGAGTGGCAACGACAATATGAGGAGTGGTTTTAGGGTCGGCAAATTCCTTGACATTGGCCTTGACATCAACACCACCGTAGTAGACACCAGTTCTGACTTCTGGCATATACTTGGAGAATCTTGTGTATTCATTCTTGATTTGGAAGGCTAACTCTCTGGTGTGACAAATAACCATTACAGAGATTTCACCATCAACAGGTTCGATTTGTTGTAAGGTTGATAAAACAAAGACAGCAGTCTTACCCAAACCTGACTTGGCTTGACAAAGAACATCAGTACCGTGGATGGATTGAGGGATGGTGGCTTGTTGGACTTCAGAAGGATGTTCAAAACCACAATCGTTGATGGCTCTGGCTAATTCAGGCTTTAGCAAGAAATCCTTGAAACCAGTTTGTAAACCTGTTACGTATTTGTCATTAGACTTGTCATCATCGTTATTTTGTTCATTAGATTCTGTGGATTGAACTTGTTGGGCTTGTTCTTCGTTATCAGAGTATTCTAGTAAATCCTCTTCATTGGTAGGAGCAGTGGCAGTGGCAGCGGACATTATTCAGTGGTGATTTTTATATGTATGTTATTTAGAGGAAAAAAAAAAGAGCAAGCAAGAATAAAGTTAATATGGAAATTGGTGTGTTTATAAACCCTTTTAAAGACTTTTATTCAATGTTCAATTGTTGATTTTTGGTTACTGTTAGTTTTTTGATTATATGTAATATATGTTTACCTTTGTTATATTCTTTCTGTTAATATGAAAGTGTGTGTGTGTTTTCGTCGCCCATGAAATTTCTTCAACACGAAAAAAAAAACAACGAAAAAAAAATTTTTTTTGTCGGAGAATGCAATTGTTGAGGACACATTCTTTGTAGTGTTTTGGTGTGAATGTCACGTGTAAGGGTGTCTCAATGGATTCTTATACCTGAATGATCAATGCTAACATATTCAGATCATGAATGGGCTTTGAACTAATTTGTCGCTTCCTGTCTTTCTAGTATTATAACGTAGGAAGTTATATGGATCATTTTATAGTAGTTATTTGGTGGCCATCACGTGCACACTCTCAAAAATCATATGAGATTGGTAAAAAAAGAGACCCGGTACACTTTGTTTACAGTGACATATCGCCTTTTGGAAACATTCACCAATAGATCAAAAATACCATTGATTGTTTTTATTTTTTTTAAAAATTCACTAAACAAATACATCAATACGTTTTGAAATCAGTTTCTTTGAAAAGATCTGATGTATTGCGGATTTCAGCTTAGAAATKATCTTAATAACGGTATACGTTTCCAACCAACATAAAACCAGTTCATTTCTATATATAYCAAATCAATCCAGGTGGCTAAATAGAACAGGGGAAAAAAGTTTAGAAATCATCTCCTTTCCTTGTTATACATACTTTATTTCWTYACAGTTGTTCTTCACATTTCTATAAAAAAATGCTTTCTTCATTCTCTGCTCTAACAGAGAATAACAAGCATCTCAAAAAACATATATCAAAGTTCCCACTATTAAAACAAGATTTAAACAATTTTAATGTAAATGAAAAAGCAAACTTATTCTCAAACAACATGAATAGTCCTAGGTTAAGCCAGGACTCCACACTGGTATCATATCAGAACCTAAAGCCAGCTTTTAGCAACAACCAACAGACAATAAGGAAATTTTCAGAATTAACAGCTGTTGATCATATAGATAATTACAATTATAATGTAGTCAACTCAATAACGGAAAACATACTGGCCTTATATGCAAAGTACATTCACTATCTGAGTGAATATAGGTCATTGGGAGAAGTTGACGATCTACAGTACACAATTTTATCATCCAAGTTTTTCCAGACAAATGTATCAGACATCAACTCCACACGTCGTGTCTTTTCCATACCTCTAAAAGAATCAATAATTAATCTGAAGCCTAAAGTTAAACATAAAAGTAGCGATATAAAGGACAAGCTGCTGGAAAAYAACATCATTGAACTATCCAGCAAGTCTTTGAAGTCAATGCACCAATTGGACACGTTGAGCATGGTCATGAAAATTCGAAATATCTTGAAAAATCGGAAATACCTAACTCCCAAAAAAATGGATTGTTTAATCAAACTACTGGATCAAAGTTTGAACTTCAACACCAAAATTCTTCAAAACAACCAGAAAAGCTATAAAAGATACCTCACAAACTTCATAAGCAACCTCGATTYCTTCAACTACAAAGTCGAATCATTCAACAAGAAGGGAACATCACAGCAAATTCTGAGAAGCTGCATAACACCCATCATGATGAAACTGATCATGTCCATTGAAACATTGCTGGAAAACAACATCAACTTGAGTTCTGAATTCTGGAGCTTYTACGTTCCCATGTATTTGGGCCTGGACACAAGTGGGTTGGRAAGATTGCTGCATTTGAACTTTGATATAAAAAATGTTGAATACTTGATCAAGTTCAGAAAGTTGACCCAACTTTTCTTGTTGTTGCTGATTCCATCTAAGAATGATTTATTGAATGCTGCAGGCTTGGAAATATGGGAGTGTGTTATTGAAAACTTTAAGTATTCCATGAATGACAAGGGCTACCTGATATCCAAAGTAGTAAATATGTTTAATGATATAAATCTGCTTATGAAAAACGGAAAGAACATGCTTAATGATCATGACCTTTTAGACTGGTTTGAGGGGAAAAATGTTGGTAATGAGAGTTCAGAGTTGTCTTTGAGATCAGATACTTATGAGTATTCTGAGTTGCTTCAAAGAATCCCACAAGACGACTGTAATGAAATGAATGATATGGAAAGTAAAGATGAGCACACCTACGCAGACATACAATCTACTCTAAACAAAATCATGCTTTCCATATCTATGAACTCATCCATTTCCAAAATAGACAGTGAAATCACCGAACTGCTAAACCAATGGACATCCCTGAAGTTGAACAACGGCAGCACTTACAACAACAGCGAGAAGCAACCCAAAACACCTGACCTCAACCATGATCCCTTCGCGGAGTATGTATCAACACCCAGAGAGAACGCGGATGCCTCTTTTGAACAATTCTTTGCTGATGAGCCAAGAAGGGAAAATACATTCATGGAGAATTTGAAAACACTCAGTGATGTAGAGCTGAACAACAAGCTGCAGCTCAAGCTCAAGGAGCTGCATATAGAAAACATGCAGAACCAGGAGGACAAGTTTAAAAAGGCAAGTCAAATGCACTTGAAACAGATCAATTTAATAGACAAACGAGAAAAGCAGTTCCTGAATCTGAAAGAAGATGATATTTCCTCTTACTACCAAATGGATTATTCGAAAGTATATAAGTAAWTGAGTAAATAAAAAAATYATCTATGGATTTACATAGTATGTATGTTTCAATATTCATARACGGAAACTTCCTCTATGCCRTCAGCAGGCTTWATGTTAGATTCTGCAATCCATTTCTTGGATCTGTTCAAAAAGTCCTGCTTACAAGTTGTAGGGTTTGAGTTGTCAGCATCCAATCCATTTTTCAATGGGGAGAACTCTTCCTYTCTGGAAACTTCCAAACAACCAAACTCCTCAATGTTGACAAATGGGAAAACATCAAAAATGAATTGTTCTAGCTTTATTCCATTAGGTTGATCAGGATTGACCTCTGCGTTGGTTTCAAAGTCATAGCATGGGATCTTCTTGAATGCTATGTGGTATGGCAATCTTTCGATCCATGAGTCCAAATGGTCTTTGAATAAAGAGATGTGGTAATAGTGGTTCACTATGTTTGCACATCTGAATTGAAGTAATGATGAATCCTTTTGATCCAGGGCCTCGGCCATTTCCTTGTTGATCTCTGAATACTCTATAACAGCAGGCTTATTGTTTTTGGCAACAATCAAGCCTACCTTTTCAGATGGATCTGTCTTTCTTACACTCTTGGTACATAGCTTGAAGTTGTTCTTRATTGCATAACCTATGAACACAGGATCGGCTATCTTGACCAAGACATTGTCCACACAGTACATGTGRATATGCTTAATWCCCTTTTGTAACATATCATCCAAGATATGGTTATCCTTRATGGCCTTGTATAGTCCACCATTACCATCAGGTGATTGGATGAAGGTCTTKTCCTTGGACAACAAGAACTTGTCCCCRGATTTGSTCAAGGCYGGTAAAGTCCCTTGGTTGAATATYTTRAATTGTTCCTTGGCCAATCCAAAAAAGTTATTTTCATTCAAGAAGTCATGTGTCTTTTGGTAGGTTGCTGGAGAGGTCATGATATAAAATGGGATATTGACTTTCTTATYRAACTTTTCATRRATTTTATTTTGTAAATGTARYACYGATTTGAGCTGRATTTCAAATARRGACTTGTATTTGTTAAGTTTGATGTCATACAATCCTTTAGGATCCTTGGATCCCAATCTTGTTCCTTGTCCACCAGCCATTAAAATAATGGCCACTTCGTTCTTGGCCAACGCATCAAGACCAAGGCTTTCAAATTCCTTTAAAGAAGGGTTGTTGATGGTRGATTCCATGCTGCTGTTTGGGAGAGGCTTTATATCTTTTGTTAGTGAATCTGAGTTTGCATTCAAAGACACTTCTAATTCGTTCAAGGCATCTTGGCACTTGTCAATTAAAGTGGAGTACTGACCATCTTGGTTTGTAAGATCATTGATGATYTGTTGATRGGAAGACATTGTTATAATATTGGTGATTTGGTATGCTTATCAATACTGTTTCTTGGTGTATSCCTTTGTGTGTAATGTAGCTGWACCATGTGTTTGAAGAATGGTGTAAACAAAAAAAATGCTGWATTGGGTATTTTCTTATGTTTGCATTGTCGGAGATAACCAATAYCGTTGAGYATRCAGTTTTTGTGTGGCTTTCATRAAAAAAAAATTAATGGAAAAAAGAAGCCAACAGACAGAACAACTCCACCTTAAGAGTCGTCAGAGTTRAACKTCTYAYTTTCATATYCARAAARTCAATAGTCACTTGTATGGCAAAGTGAGTTTGKTTATATTMCTTTGACATATACGACAATAATCAGTCAAACAACAGAAGAATCATTCTTTTATATATGAAGATAATAAACAACCAAAAATAAATACATAATATAACATTAAAGTTAGAAACAATAATTATCACCAGTTTCTCTATYATTCTTTAAAAAAATATTCAYACTGATTTAAYTTRCATTWWATCACAYAATGWCTGATAATCACGATCTGAACAAGCCAATGCAGAGGGTCATTCCAATCAGYATTGACAGATCATTCAATCATATTCTGGATGACGTCCACATAAACGACAAAAAYCTTCTCGTCAACAGTGATACCAACAAACCATACATAGACAACAAAATTGTTTCTACAAAGTATTCTTTAACAACTTTTGTTCCTAAACAGGTGCTGTTTCAATTTAGAAAATTTGCCAACTCATATTTCTTAATYATCTCCATTCTTCAGATGATACCTGGTTGGTCAACAACAGGTTCATATACAACMATCATCCCTTTACTCATATTTATTTCCATATCGGCGCTAAGAGAAGGGTACGATGATTTTAGAAGATATCAATTGGATTGTGTGGAGAATAAAAAACTCACTAATGTTTTGTTCATAAAGGGCCAAAACAAATCATATTCAAATGTGTTAAAGGTCAAGAAATTGAAGTTTTGGCAAGATTCAAAATTGTATCAATCTTTAAAATCAAAATTATTTACCAAAAACWTAMACGATACAGATTCAGCTGTCGATAAGATATGTGATTTTAAAAATGTTYATAAAGATGAGGATGTATTTTTCCGCAATGAAGACAATTCAAACAACAACATTTTCTTCATGGCAAATCAACTTAACAATTCTGATTTACAAATAAAAAAAACAGAATGGCATAAYTTAAGAGTTGGGGATTTYATTATCCTATCAAATAATGAAAACATTCCTGCTGACATACTAATTCTATCATCAACTAGCATAGACAACAACCAGATCTTTGTTGAAACCAAAGACTTGGATGGTGAAACAAATCTTAAGGTCAAGAATGGACATTCTGAACTATACAAGAATTTATATGGATCYTCTTCGTTACAATCATTCCAAGCCAAAATTGAAATTGATCTTCCTAACAGTGATTTGTACAACTTTCAAGGAAATTTAAAGACCTTGGACAACAACACGGGAGATTTCAAAACATATTCTCTTGATATGGATAACATTTGCTTAAGAGGATCTGTTTTAAGAAACACAGATAAAGTTTTGGGAATGGTTTTGTACTCTGGAGAGGAAACAAAAATCAGAATGAATGCCATAAAGTCACCAAAAAACAAAGCACCAAAGCTTCAAAAGGGTATCAACATGATAGTTATTTTCATGGCTTTATTGGTTTTATCCATGTCCTTGTTTTCATTTTTGGGATTYAAAATAAATGAAAACAAGTATGTATTCAATAATAAAGCYTGGTACTTCATGGATCATGGTGTGTCAACAGCAGCYTCAATCATGGGGTTCATCATCATGTATAACACYTTAATCCCGTTGTCCTTGTATGTGACYATGGAACTAATCAAGTTGATGCAGTCCAAATTAATGGAATGGGATATCGACATGTATTACAAGCCTGCAAACATATCCATGGAATCAAGAACCGCTACCATCCTTGAAGAGCTGGGTCAAGTCAGCTACATATTCAGTGACAAAACAGGTACACTTACRGATAACATAATGATWTTCAAGAAGTTTAGCATTTTAGGAACCAACTGGAAACATTGTATCAATCCAGATAAAGTTGATCAAGTGAATGCGGATTATTCATTTGTTGAGAGACTACTTCCAAATGATCCTTCATTGTCGTCCACGTCCAATGATTCCAAGAAAATAAGCACAGAAGGTAGAACCTCCATAGACTTCAAAAACACCGGATCAACCACATATTCAGGAAGACCTAGTATTGCMTCATTCATAGAAAACAGATATTCTGGCATGCATARAATAAATGAAGAAGATGAAAACAGTGATTCAAAGCCRCAATTGGAGTTRRATGAAAGCATAATCGATACAAGTRTTGTCAGATTCTCCAACATATCGGATTCTCCAAATCTAAACAAGACAGGTAGCAGCGATTCAAACATGATCAAGCAACCTGAAATAAAGTCAACATCTGCATTGATAAAATACATTCAAGAGTATCCTGATACTGTGTTTGCCAAGAAGGTCAATTTTTTTTTGCTTTGCTTGTCCTTGTGTCATACATGTTTACCAAAGAAACTAGGTCGGAAATCAAACGATAACGATAACATTGAGTATCAGGCAGCATCTCCTGATGAATTGGCGTTGATTATAGCAGCTAGAGATATGGGTTATGTGATGATAGATAAGTCCACTGATGAGATCCAGATTAAAACATAYCCTAATGGCTTTGATAGACCTTCACTGGTTACAAAGTTCAAAGTCTTGGAAGTTATTGATTTCAACTCTGATAGAAAGAGAATGTCTGTTATTGTAAAGAAAGAAAATGATCTTGATGAGGAAATCTTGYTAATATGTAAAGGTGCKGACAATGTAATTCTAGAAAGGTTGGAAAATCAACARTTGACATCCAGCAAAATATCTGAGAGCAAGACAMATACTGAGGATAGAAAGCATTTACAAAATGAAACSTTACTAGAGCAAAGAAAGTCTCTAAGTGCTCAGGCCAGAGATTCAGTGTCAYTGTTCAAYTCRGGAAAACTTTCTGGYATMCACAGAAAATCYTTGGCATTGGCTAAAATTGATAGTACCAACGRTAGATYATCAAATCTTAGTGTTCCACAACCTCCTGATGTTGCATCAAGAGCAAGTTTGTCACTCAAGCAAATGAGAAACAGTATATCYAGAGTTTCCATGGATGGAAGAAAGTCAGGTGTCATTCTGGAACAAGCCACAGGGGATATACCCAACAACATTGATGCCTTGGTTGAASAGATTGAGAAGAACACTCAAGCTGTTAAGAACATAGCGCTTGAAAGCAAAATAGAGCATCATAGAAATCAAATGGCAAAATACAACCCCAGAATGCTGTCCGATGTTTTGGAAGAAGACAGAAAGTCCAAAAGAAATTCCCTGTTGAATCCTAGGGACAATGAMTTCAAGAGGGAGATGGAAACATACATTGGTGACAACAGCTTGACCATGAATGATGAGTATGTTCTTGAACGTGTTTTGGAATCCATTGAAGACTTTTCGACCGAGGGGCTAAGAACATTGTTGTATGCATACAAAATCTTAGACAAGGATACTTACTCTGCTTGGTATGAGARGTATCAAAAGGCCAAAACCAGTTTGGAAAACAGAAAGGAAAACATTGATGCCGTTGGTGGCGAGATTGAAATAGACTTGAAGTTGCTGGCTGCCACTGCAATTGAGGACAAGCTTCAAGAGGGTGTTCCCGAAGCCATAGAGAAGTTTAAGAGAGCAGGAATCAAGATGTGGATGTTGACTGGTGACAAAAGAGAAACTGCAATCAACATTGGGTACTCATGTAACTTGATCTACGAGTACTCTTCAGTTATTGTTTTGGACAAAGACGATGTTGACATCAGTGCAAAGATGCTCACTGCCTACAATGAGATTCTCAATGAGACGATTGCTCATTGTGTGGTTGTTGTTGATGGACAAACGCTCAAGTACTTACAAAGTCTAGAGAGATCCATATTTTTTGAYTTGTGCATGAAGTGTGACTCTGTTATAGTTTGTAGGGCATCTCCTTCCCAAAAGGCTGACATGGTGAAAACAGTGAAGCAAAAGGACACTGATGCAGTTACTTTAGCCATAGGTGATGGTGCCAATGACATTGCGATGATTCAAAGTGCGGATATTGGTGTTGGTATAGCAGGAAARGAAGGTTTACAGGCTTCAAGATCATCAGATTACTCAATAGGTCAGTTCAGGTTTTTGCTAAAGCTTCTTTTGGTTCATGGGAGATAYAACTATAGCAGAACTTGCTTGTTTGTTTTGGCCACCTTCTACAAGGAAACGATGTTCTATTTRGGTCAGATGATTTACCAGAGATGGACAATGTTTTCGGGAACTTCCTTGTACGAGCCTTGGTCATTGAGTATGTTCAACACTCTCTTCACGTCATTGCCTGTTTTGTGTGTGGGGATGTTCCACAAGGACTTAAAGGCATCCACCTTGTTGGCAATTCCTGAGTTGTACACATTTGGTAGGTTRTCTCAAGGATTTAACATCAAGATCTTTTTGCACTGGATTATTTCCGCTGCAGCCAATGCCTGCTTTATAACATTCACATCTGTYTTTGTTTGGGGGTCCAGAGCACTAAAGGATAATGGTATTTATGCATTAGGATTCATCAACTTCACTGTTGTTATATTCTTCATAAATATAAAGTTACAGTTCATAGAGATGAGAAATCGTTCTCCTATTGAGTTTGCATCCACYATTCTTTCATGTGGTGGCTGGCTGCTGTGGAGTTGTGTTTTGCCTGCCATATACTCTGACAATGTCATGATATATGATGTTAAAAGTGGACTATATGAGCATTTCGGTACTGATGCGACCTTGTGGGCAACAATGTTTGTGGCAATCACCATTTTGATATTGTTTGATATGCTAACCAAAGTGTGGGTTAACATTTTTTCACCATCTGATGCATCTGTGTTTGCACAGCTAGAAAAGAACGATGAGGTTCGAAAGAAGTTAGAATTTGACAGTTACATGGAGTTGCAACAGGGCTGGACCTGGGAAAAAGACATCAGTACTGTCAAGAGGTACCAAAACAAATTGAAAAATAAATTCCATCACAATAAAGACAAGGAATGTTAYAAAGATACAGAGATTACAAAGGACAGTAGTGAAAGTAATCATGAAATCCAAGACATAACAAARRTAGAATCAGAAATTATTGAACTAGARGCMAGTTCTACTAAGGAYAGTGACAAACAAGGCAAAGAAGCGTAGCAGAAGAAACACTCTATTAGGTAGTTTGAATCCACTGGGAGATTCCAATAAAGAGCAATATAAAACAGATCCRTCCAGCTTTGAAGTGTTGCCTAGTGGTAAGATAATTAGAAGAAAGGCAGTGGTCAAGCCGAATGCAAGTAATGAAGGAGTAGGAAGTAAACTGAACAAGAAACTGAAGTTCATAACAAAGAAAGATGAGGAACTAGACGATGCAGATATTCAAAGAATCATTGAACAAAGAATGAAGGATCTAAATGAAGAAGAAGTTTAGCTTTTTGTTTAAAAATAACTGTCGCTTTGGCTCTTGGCATATTCAAAATGAAACCAACTATAAGTTTAAATCACCAGTTTATATATTTTTAACTAATGTTCGTTTATTCAATTGAGCACAAGCACGTGAAATTTCTAATTCGTCAACGATTTTTTACCGGCAACAGCGAGAAGGACAAAAAAAAATTGGTAAAATGTTTCAGGAGTCGTTTTTTTTTTCAAAAGGTCTTCTGGAATGTTCTATCAGATTAAAAAACACACACAACAGCACCCCATAAAGTCATAGGTACAGTTGATAGTATAGTCTACATTACAGTCAAATWATCCACAAGTCTGTCATCTCACTCTATCTTTGAATAATCTAAAACTCKTTGAACAAAAACACCCATACTAATGTCTTCTGAAAGCAGTAGACCTAGTGTCACTAAGCAACAAGAAATAGTAATAAACAGAATTCACAAGTACACACTATCAACCTACAAGCACGCACCATATGACTACTACAAGATACTGGACCTGGATCACAATGACAGACACAACATCTCACAAAACGATCTGAAAAAGACATACAGAAAACTGGCCATAAACTTACATCCTGACAAAAACTCTCACGATAAGGCACCTGACTGCTTCAAGCTTATYAACAAGGTATACGAGCATCTCAGTGATGAGCAGAATAAGAAGAGCTACGACATTGATGGGATAGATTACAGTAATAAGAAAAATTCYGCGCCATCGGGGCCTTCCTCCTTTGGTGCCAGAAGAGGTGGTGCTGGACAATCACCTTTCTTCAACCAACACTCRCACAATCCATTTTTCCAACAGAACGCYGACTTYGATGAGCTTTTCAAYATGTTTGCTGGTGGCGGTGGTGGAAGCTTCCAGACTTTCCAGTTTGATCCGTTCAATGGTGGCTTCAGAAGAACAAATATGGGCGGGGCTCCRAGATTCAGACAACAACAACAGCAACAAGAGGAAGTTGCAGAAGACGGCATGGTTTTCCTGAGGGCWATAGCCCCTATTTTGATTGTTTTACTAATCAGCATTCTGCAAAGAATCTTTGGTATCTAGTGGAGCCAATAGCTTTATATCCGAAACGCGTAAATATTTGAAACGAAAATTTTTTTTTTCCTTAATATTTTTTTATACTTTTTTTTTGCTTCTTTATATTGGAAAGCCTTTTGACTATAGTTGTATTTTCAACTGAATGAAGTGAAAGAAGAACCACAACTGATTTCAGCTTCRAAAATAGAGTAGTTATTACATAAGTTTTTCTGCTATYTACTTTCAAAAAATGAACGGCGATGACAAYGTCTCTAAGAAGAGACACATTGAAGAAGAATCAAACGATGTCTCAGCTAAAAAGGTGAAATCTTTGAACATTGATCATTCTGTGATGTCTGAGCCTATAAGCCAAGATATCAKAGCAATCAACATGGAAAATATTTTAGATGATAACACTCACTATACAAAGCATGTGTCTAAAGGGTACAAGCAAAAAAATGATTTGTCTACCCAGTTACCTAGTGCGAAAGCAGATCAGGATATTCTTGACAGCTTAGAAACTACACCAGAAGACACTGTGGTTAAACAAGTTTGGAGCAGAAAACCGCTTGATCAAAAAAATCTTACTCATGAATACTTAGGTGACATAAATTTCCAACAAATTGATTCTCAAGAGTGTTATCACAACAACGAGTCTGCTGTAAGATTTTATGGTGTAACAGACAATGGTTATTCCATTATGTGTACAGTCACTGGATTTCAGCACTATCTATACATTCCTTCTCCTTATGGTAACTTGAAAGATCAACCAGATGCACTAAAGAAKGAACTGGAAGTTTTAATYAATTATCTGAATGACAATTACTTAAACGGTAACAGCAGTGGTGGATCGGAGGGYGATGTATCTGCTGAAAAGGTTACCAARATTGAACAATGYTACAAGCAYAACATATGGGGATATCAAGGTGAYTCCAAAYTACCATTTTTGAAGATATATTTGAACAATCACAGTTCTATTTTYAAAATAAGAAAACAGTTTGAAGACGGTAATATAAATATCCCTGGGAAATTTGTCTACGGAGAAAGAATGACCACTTTTGATAATATTGCTTATATGCTAAGACTGATGATCGATTTAAAAATTGTTGGTATGTCTTGGTTGACCTTGCCTAAGAAYAAGCACAGATTTGTCACCRGCCACAGTAAGATTTCAAAYTGTCARATTGAGACTCTTATYGAYTATAAAGACTTGGTTGTTCACTCAGCYGATGATGCTGAATGGTCCAAGTTTGCTCCTTTGAGAATATTGTCATTTGATCTTGAATGTGCYGGTAGACCRGGTGTTTTCCCAGAACCCTCTGTKGATCCTGTGATTCAAATAGCTAATGTTGTGAACGAACAAGGATCYGCCACRAATGTSCCATTTGTYAAGAATGTTTTCACTGTCAACACCTGTTCTGCCATTTCCGGAATTGAAGTGTTCTCYTACAAAAAAGAAGAAGATATGTTAATGGCATGGAAGGACTTCGTTAAGGAAGTTGATGCTGATATTATTATTGGATACAATATTGAAGGGTTTGATTTACCATATTTGCTGGATAGAGCTCAAAGTTTGAAACTTGATGCCTTTCCTTATTTTGGTAAGTTGACTAATGTTAAGAACAATTACAAAACTTCGACATTTACATCCAAAGCGTTGGGTACAAGAGACAACAAAATCATTAATATTTCAGGAAGATTGCAACTTGACATTCTGGCTTTTATCAGAAGAGAGTATAAACTAAGATCATACACTTTGAATGCGGTATCTGCTCACTTTTTGAATGAACAAAAGGAGGATGTACATTATTCCATCATTACAGATCTTCACAATGGTGATGCTGACACCAGAAGAAGACTGGCTATCTATTGTTTGAAGGATGCCTTGCTGCCTTTGAAACTGCTTGAAAAATTAATGCCTTTGATTAATTACACTGAAATGAGTAGAGTCACAGGTGTTCCTTTCAGTTACTTGTTAACAAGAGGCCAACAAATCAAGGTCATATCTCAAATCTTTAGAAAGTGTCTTTCYATWGATACCTTAGTTCCTAATTTAACTGGTAAGAATGGTACTGATGAACAATACGAAGGTGCTACAGTCATTGAGCCTATAAGAGGGTTTTACAATATGCCGATTGCAACTTTGGATTTCAATTCTCTATACCCTTCCATCATCATGGCACATAACTTATGCTATACCACATTGCTTGATAAGAACTCTATAGCAAGATTGAAGTTAGTCAAAGATGAGGATTACATTGTAACTCCTAACGGTGATTGCTTTGTGAAGGAACATAAGAAGAAGGGTATTTTACCTGAGATTTTGGATGAACTTATCAAGGCCAGAAAGAGAGCTAAGAACCAAYTRAAATCAGAAACTGATCCCTTCAGRAAGAAAGTTCTGGATGGTAAGCAACTTGCTTTGAAAATCTCAGCTAACTCTGTCTATGGTTTCACTGGTGCCACAATTGGTAAGCTGCCTTGTTTGCARATATCCTCATCAGTCACCGCCTTTGGTAGAGAAATGATTTTGAAGACTAARAAGTATGTTGAAGATCAYTACACCWTRAAAAAYGGWTATAAACACAACGCCGTTGTTGTTTATGGTGATACAGATTCTGTTATGATTAAGTTCGGTACCGATGACTTGAAGGAATCCATGGCGYTGGGTGATGAAGCGGCTAGAGCCATTTCTAAGATTTTCAAGAATCCTATCAACCTGGAATTTGAAAAGTGTTACTTCCCATATTTGTTGATTAACAAGAAAAGGTATGCAGGACTTTACTGGACCAACCCAAACAACTACGATAAATTAGATCAAAAGGGTCTGGCTTCTGTCAGAAGAGATTCGTGYCCTTTAGTTTCCTTAGTGATGAATAAAATGCTGAAAAATATATTGATTGATAGAGATGTTGAGAAAGGTATTCAGTATCTGGATCAAATCATTAAGAGCATYTTGCAAAATAATATTGATATATCAAAGTTGATTATATCCAAGGCTTTGGCTCCTAACTAYACRAATCCTCARCCACATGCSGTWCTTGCCAAAAAGATTGCRAAGAGAGAGGGTACTGGTCCTCAAGTTGGTGATAGAGTTGATTATGTCATTGTAGGTGGTAACACCAAACTATATGATAGAGCTGAAGATCCCCTGTACGTTTTAGAAAACAACATCCCAATTGATTCCAAATATTACTTGAATCAACAGTTGAAGAATCCTATAGTATCCATAATTGGGCCTATTATTGGGGAGAATAAAGCCATAGCGAAATTCAACATAACAGAAATAACTATCACAACTGGTAAAACTGGTGCATTGATGGGATTCTTGAAGAAAGTCAGAACTTGTCAAAGCTGTAAAAATCCATTGAAAAAGGACGACAAGGGTCCATTATGTGATAATTGTTCACAAGATACCGGAAAAATATATCTAGATAAATTGATCGAGGTTAGAGAGATGCAAGATCGATTCAATCAGTTATGGACGAAATGTCAAAGATGCTCCGGATCTCTGCACAATGAAGTTCTGTGCTCAAACAAGAATTGTGACATCTTTTACATGAGAATTAAGACTAAAAATAGTTTACAGGAAAAATTAGAGACAATAGCACAATGGTGAGTATTCAACACTTATATATACTACAAAAAAATGTTTCATCAAAATCATTTAAAATAACTTATCTAAACAGTTTATTTCTTTGTTGGGAAAGATAGGAATCTTGGTGTTGGGAAGGTGTAATTCTGCTGATAATTTTATGGTATTGCGATTGAGGAATTATGTCATTGAACCATGGATGATTAACCGCATCCATTACAGAGTATCTTTTTTTAGTGTCCAGTTGTAGTAAATTTGAAATCAAATCCAAGGCAACATCAGGTATATCGTCCCAATAAGGAGAATAGAAGGCATACTTCGCTTCTATGATTTGTTGCTTCATGGATGGCGGTCCTAGCTGATCACTGAAAGGTGGAAACCCACACAATAAAATATACAAAACCACACCCAACGACCACATGTCAGTCTTTTCGGTATATTCGAGGTTCTGTAAAATCTCGGGACTCACATACCCAGGAGAGCCACACATGGTCTTTGTGGCTACGTGGTTGTTGATTTGACTTTGCTGGGTTCCTCCTATGAACTTAGCCAGTCCAAAGTCTGCTAGTTTAACAGTAACATCAAGTTCCTTGTCGTCCCATGGACCCAACTGAACTTGTTCACTTATTGGCTTAGATGAGTCTTTGTACTTGATTTCCAAAAGAACGTTTTCAGGTTTGATATCTCTGTGAATGATATGATTTAGGTGCAAATATTTGACACCCGATAATAGCTGTCTAAATATATTCTTTGATTCATCGATGCTTAGTTTSCCCTTWTTGACTATTCTGTTGAAAAGTTCTCCACCATTTGCATACTCCATTACAAGAAAAGTTTTGAAAAATCCTGGCTCTTTAGGAATAGGTTCAATAAATGTGTCATAAAGCTTCACTATGTTGTCATGCTTTAGTCCAACTAATATGTCACATTCTTTGTCGAACTTGTATAAATCGTCGATGCTCTGTTTATAAAATTCTTTGATGGCAGCTTTCTTTTTTGTTAACTTGTGTATACCTCTTTTAACCACTGCATAATGTCCGTTACCTAGTTCTTCCTGAATTATGTAATAGTCGTTAATGGATTTGCTCTTTTTGGTGTAATTGACTTTTAATTTTACCTTTTCCCCCATTAACAACTCATCACCGTTGTACAATCGATAGTTTTCCTGGTTGTTGGTGTTTTCGCCATTTATTTTGGTTCCATTTCTCCCAATACACTTCACGTATAAAACATCTGTAGAGTTTTTTGTATCCATACTAATTTCTAAATGCACAGAAGAAATTAATAAATTGTTTATTTTTAATGAGCATTGTGATGATCTACCCACTTTCAAAATTTTGTTTTCATCAGACAAAAAGTAGCTTCTCTTTATTTCGTAGTCAACAGGAGATTCAGAGTCTCCTACAGAGGTTAATTTGGCCACTGTATCATCAATGTTCTTGTTTTCTGTTGTTTCTTGTAGTAGCTGAGTGGGTTCTTCTTTTTGTGTAGATTGAGCAGCCTTGTCCTCAATTTTCTTCAGCTTTTTGGGATCAATCTGATATGATATCTCTTCAACCAAATTCTGGTCATTTTCATCGTTGAATGATGCTCTTCTTTTAGTGGACATGGTTCAGATAACGGTGTGTATCTAAATCTGTTTTGTGTTGGTTTTAGATCAATTTATATTTTTTTTTGGTTCATTTAACTAAAAAAATTGAAAAAATATATATAAACATCTTCGCTATGGTATCCTTTAGAATTATACACATTTTCTCCACAATGCTTCAACCTCATMSTATCTCCGAAACACRYTTGGAAACATATCTTCATTAATTWTCCAAATCGTCAATGAAATCATCACTGGACTCATAGACATCCCAKGTCATGTCTARCACCTCTTTCTTGAATTCATTCAGATTCCTGTTGTTTGTTGGCGGWGCATAATCCARGTAGCATTTGTACAAGTATTTCATGCATTGGATACTGTCAGCCTTCCCMCTCTCGTATTCGCAGCCATCCGAACTGTATTTGCTGTTWACTGTTTCTTTTTCTAGTCTGTTCTGAGTATCATTCAAATACAACGGCAGATTCTTCATTTTAACAAAGTTAGTAGCAAAATCCCTTAATTTCCAAATCAGTAAAAACTGACTTTTTTCCTTGGATATTTCTGTCTCCTCTATTCTTGCAATATTATAGATGGTGATATTCTGTTGGGGATAGTTAAATGCTGTGAACAATGTATTGTTGATAAAAAATTTAAAAACATCATCATTGTTCCAAATATTTGAAGTTCTAACATGTGGTAAAATATCGCCCACTTTAGATGTTGCTGAGTTTTCCAGTTGCTTTTTTATCATACAGTAATATATGTAATGAAGCTTYTCAACATCTTTGTCTACACCAGCTTCATCAARGCTCTTTAATATTGCCTCTGGATCTACAGTTGGCCAATCAATATGAAGCTTTTCAATTTTATCCACAAATTCCTTTTTCAATTTATCCAATTTCTTYCTTAGTTGTGGAGTTCTTGTTARATTGTTGAATGCTCTTGATTCGTATATCTTGCTTACCATGTTAATYAAAGGTATAGTATCGTTCATTATGTATCCCAAGTTCAARAGACTCAAYAAATACTGAACTAATACTACCTCATATCTTCTATTGATTGGTATYTTTGTRKTTTTTATGYTTTGATAATCKTCYSTGTACATCAGRCTGCTRTCATCTTCGATTTGATTGATTTGAACATTTAGACCTCTAATTAGATGTGGATGTAAAATGTTGATTAACAACTTGTCTTGCAAAGGGTGTTGATGACAATCATATAAATCTGCTACTAAACTTATAGTGATGTTATTATAGAKTGCCCAGTTTAAACTTTCATAAAGAATAGAGTCTTTACACAGCATGACGTCCCCCATTGGGAAATACAAAGAAGARTAGCTAGGATTGATATTTAGTCCTAGCACACCAACTTTGTTGAAAGGGACCCTRGCTTTATTACATTTGTTTCCGTTTAGTAATCTTTTGATGGGATAATTCCCATAATTAAAATGCTTGATGCTTTTTGAGTCGTGGTGTTTCATTTGAATGTAGTTTTTTAAATAAGGAAGACATAAAATCAGCAAGTTRAATGACTCTCCACTTGTAAGAAATAGTAAATTATCCAATTCTCCATCAAACATATTCATCTCKTTATCYAGTYKTAAGAAGAYATYTTGAATWCYTTCAATAATTAARTCKATGTTGCTTGAATCTGTACTTATTGCTGGTAYATCTATCGTAACMTTCTTGTTTACACKATYAGSAGCMTTGAGAATGTTTCTTAGGTTCTCATCAGCAATGTCTGCAAAAATCTTAGAGCTCATAGATTGATCACTGACATTAATATCCGYATTGTGTCTTAGAKCGCATACCTGAAAGCTGATGATCACATTYGTTTTTGTATCAGTTGTGTTATGAGCTGTTGCATTCAAGTTCTGGTCGYAGTTATTTGACAAATATAAATGCAGGTCTCCTGTATCCAGTCTATAGTGATCTCTTATGCCCAGACCAATTTTACTTAAGATTCCTCTCTTATGGAAATATTCCTTGATGTTGGAGCTTGGAAGAAAAAAACAATTATCATAGTCAACAGATAGAACCTTTTCATCTGAAATKGGAGCTTCGCTAAATAAATCATGTTTGCTTAAGGGCTTRTAAGGKGTTTTTACATGAAGCGATGTAAGCAAYTCTTCATAKTGATGRTCAACTAMAAGTTTTATATTGCTGTCAAATGGATCCTCAACTTGAGTTATAATAMAGGGCTTGTCRAWATTCTGAAAGTTCCCTGGTGTTAATCCCCATWGTTGTTCTRTTRTCATTCTCTTCAGTTTTGTAAACACTGTTGATAGTACCTTGAATRGTTGATAATATAGACSCTGAGGTAAGAGCATTGAAATACCCTATTCTTTCAGTTTGTTGTTCATCGATTGAAGCATCATCAATAGTTCCGTCCAAGTCCAATAGTGTAGATATAAACTTATTAGAGTCTTTGTCATTAGGGCTAGTTGGTGAACTGGAAAGGTCATCCATATTTTTTGAAAAAAGTTTGATGTCTTTGTCGCTCAAAACCACTTTAGATGTAGGAAAACTATTGAAAACAGAAAGGTGTGATTTGATAACTTTCGAGTTCTGTGTATCCAATTTTTTAATTTTGTTCTTTATCTCGTCAAGTATTATTTCCTGGTAAGCAGGCTTGAAACTTTCTATATCAAATTTGTTATTAACGAAATAGTGTAGTGTTTGGAGAATATATAGAGAAGATGGACTTGTATCGTTGCTCTCCGATTCGGAGCATTTTTGAAACGACTCCCCAAAAACTTCTTTTATAATATAAAAAACACATAACACCTCTTTATTTACATCCAGTGTACGTGTCTGCACGCAGTACTTTCTCTTAATGTGTACAAGAAGCAAAAGCTTATCGGTATTTGATAAGCTTTCGACTGACTTTAAAGCAGCATTGTTTATGAGATCAAATTCAGACAAATGAGCTATTTCTGTATCATCCTTGCTGGTAACTACATCAGATTTATCCTSTGTMKTAGTCAKGTTAATGTGCTKAGTTAAAGATGAGAAAATATTCCAGCCATAGCTATCTTTGTTATCTGACATGATCTAAGGTTATTGGTATAGTTCTACAGGTGTATTTCTCTCTTGGTAATCAAATAGAAAGATATATTCAATTTATGGTATTGAGTTTGAAAGATTTCCTTTGGGGTTTCAACATTATGCTTTGTCTCAACCCCTCTGAACAGATCCTAGTTAGGCAGCACTATTACTTTTTTCAAATATTTTTTCCGCTAAATGGCTGTAGCTAAATTAAGGGTTTTGGAAAAAAACAAAAAAAAAACGAATCAGCAACTCTTATCTCCATGACACAGAACCCAAAGCCTAATCACCAATGTCTGTGCTATCAATGTCATCCTCAGAAACTACAAACAAGTCTGTCTCTGTTAACAACAGCATATCGCTTACTCCAAATAATCAAGCTAACGATGTATATAGAGACAAGACTCAGAAACACTTTGACACTTTCAAGCACAGTATATTTCAAAAGTTGAACTACATAAACCATGCTCAGTCGCAAGGCAATAACAAAACGGAAGACGAAAGGGAAGATGTGATCGATGAAGCAACACTCCTGCACTATATTGTAAGACCAGACACATTGAACAAGAAAATTATAAACAATAACCTATACCTCAATGACGAGGTTCAATCTCTGAAAAAAAAGCTTAATGATATGATTATCATGAACAAGATACTAGACGATCAGAATAAAAAGCTGTCTGATGAATTTACGGCGATGAAACTTGAACARCATTTTTTGAAAGACTGAWTCTTTTWTTTTTTTTTTAATTTATATCAATGAAGAAAATATARAGTGTTATGTATTTATATAAATCTATTGCTAAGAAGAATTRTTRAAATGATATATTAATCTTAGAAGTCATGCTTCAAAGAGAAAACTAAGTCGTTGTTAGTTTTTGAATCATATTCATCATACAAGAAACTACTGAATTTCTTTAAGTTATCTAAGCCTCTGACTTCACCAGCACACAATGGCATCTTGACTAAATGGTATAATTCATACAAGTCGTTGATTTCTTCTAAATATTTCTTTTGCATTTTCCATCTTGCTTGACATCTCTTACATTCATCATCACCATCAGCGTATAACAATTGGTTGATAACAATGTTGGAAACATCCATATCGTAACTGATYAATTCTTGAATCAATCTTTCAGTTTCGTAAAGAGATAAGAATTCAGAGATACAGACACAAACGAAGGTKGTTAAGTCTGGGTTGGTGAATTGGTCTCTGATTATTTCAACATTGGTCTTTARTTCTTCCATTTGYTTGTTCATGGCACCCAAGTCCATACCCTTACCTAAGCCACCGAATGAGTTCATCATAGGACCCAAGCTTTTAGTTAAACCACCGAAGGTGTCCAATAACTTGGACAAGGTGGTTGGTAATTGTAAGAATCTYAAGGTGTGACCAGTTGGAGCAGTGTCRAATATGATGGTRTCAAACTCAGAGCCTTCGCCTTGCTTCTTGATATGCTTCATGACTTCCATGAAGGATAAGGCTTCATCAATACCAGGAATTGAGCCAGTCAATTCACCTAGCATACCACCGTTACCACCATTCAACAAGTCACTGATRCCACCAGTGGAGCCTTCTTCACCTTGCTTTGAAACAGCCATGTCGTTGATATCCTTCATAGCAGCAGTAGGATCAATTTCCATACAGGACAAGTTGTTCAATCCGGTGACCTTCTTGGCATCCTTACCGAACTTTTCACCAAAGGCATCAGACAAGTTGTGGGCAGGATCAGTGGATATCAACAAGTAGTTCTTGTGTGGGTTCTTCAATGCWAGTTGGATAGCAATGGAGGAGGAGGTAGTGGTCTTACCAACACCACCCTTACCACCAACAAAGATCCACTTGTAGGTGTCTGAGGTGATTAATTCCTTTAAGTTTGGTTCAGCAGTAAATTCTTCTTCGAAATCGGACATGTTTTATATATGGTATTATGTGTATATACTTTGGTTTCTAAMTTTGTCTTCTACTTGTTAATTAATGATATGTGAAATAAGGAGTAATCAGAAGTACAWAAATRTAYAAGTTTTAGTTAAATATATCAGCGATAGATCTTGAAGGTGTGTTTCGTGGAAAATAAATATAAAAAAATTWWTTTTTTCAGAGCTAATACAGGTTTTGGTAGCGAGTGGGTGTCAGTGCACAATGCTTTCTCCTTTATTTTTTTTTGGCATAAAGGCTTAAGAACATTCTAGAAGATAAACATTAARTAGTATACAAGTAACGGCATAAMTCTTTGAGGAAAMCCCTTGAAAACWWCTTACCCGTAATACACYAACATGTCTGCTGAAGGTGAACAAAAAGAAGAAGTCATTAACTCTATTGAAGAAGAMAAGGATYTGTTGGTATCCTCTTCAGAACCCGAAGCTAACGATGAACAMGTTTTGACTGAAAACGATGGTGAGGCTTTGAATGATGAGCAAGATGATAACAAGGAATCTCTATCTACAGATGCTGATGCCTCTCCTGCTTCAAAGGAGAGTGACTCTCTTCCTGCAAATGAAACCGAGTTGGAACCTATTCCAGCTGAGCAAGGAGAAGCCAACACTGAAACACCAAAATCCGTAGAACCTGAAGAACCTGTTCAAGTTGTTGAGCCTGTTGAGGAAGAAAAAACAGAAGAGCAAACTAAGGAACAGGCTAGATTAAAAAAGCTTGAAGAGGCCAGAAAGAAAATTGAAAGATTAAAAAATAAGAAGAACATAAACAATCAGCAAAGCAAAGATTCCACAYCTGTGAAGGAGGATAGTTTGAACAAACATGAAGTGCCTGAAGCTAATGTTAACATTGATGACGATAAAATATCTGAACTACAAGGTGTCATTGCCAAGCTAAATCAAACAATCAAGGAAAARGATAGTGAAATTGTAAAATTAAAGGCTGAGTTGATAAAGGAAAGGCAACTCAATAAGGACCTTCAGTCACAGATAAAAACCCCAAGCAGTGCCAGTATCGCCCAACCACCAGTATCATATGAGAACATAGACTTTGATAAATGGAAGAACTTCAAGATTGATATGTCTGAATGGAGATCAATTGGTTCCGGACCTATAGTACAGTTTTAAATATCAAGATAATAAGCTTTATTTTTTAAAATCTGATTGTTGTCATTATTTATGAAAATGATTTATATATACACGATATTTGATGATATAAAAGGGAAAACTATTTGAYATTCTACCATATTTTTYAGCTTAGTAAGCTCTTAGAAGTAGTATACACTTGCTAATGTTCTTACTGACTGCTTCGTTCAGATCCATAACAGCCCCGTATTTTTCATTTGCAGCAGCTTGAGATAAAGTATATATTTTAGATGCCTCTTGTTTGCTTAATGGCAAGATTTCTCTAACCAAAACAAGTTCACCAGGCTTGACTGCGGATATGTTTTTGAAGACAGGGTCCTTGTCCAAGTTGTTACTAGCAAGGTCTCTCAACTGCTTCAGGTTCAATTTCAAAGGTAAAGAAGGAATGGATAGAGGAAGCATGTCAACAAAGGCAGACTTATCGTTTCTATATTTTAATCCCAACCACAGTCTCTTATCCTTCAAGTTCTTTTCTGTGACTTCAACAGCTTCATCAACATCAGGGCCGTTGGTTGATCCTCTTTGGATGGATGAAATGAATCCATTCATCATTAATTTGTATGAAATGGCCAAGTTTTGTTCAGTGTATGGAAGAGCAGTGATGGGGTTCTTGGCTCTGACAGAGTTTTGCATATGAGCACAGTACTGACTCAGTTTGTATAAGGATAAACTCATTTTGGTGGTATGGCTAGTTTATGATTGAAGTAAGTGGGGCTTGGTACTATTTTAATTTGAATATTGATGAAAATAAATTAAAAACTGGTGGAAAAAAAAGAAAAACGAAAATTTTTCTGTATTTTTTCGCTAGTGGAGAATCAACAGAGAGAACTCAAAAAAAATTGAAAAAAAAAAAAAATAATCAAATCAGTTACTTGAAATACAAACAGAAAAGTAATCATCAACACCAAAATAACTTTTATTGTAAAAAATACTTGTCTTTAATCAGTATACGTGATGTTTGCTAAGAACAGTCAATCAAAATTCATTAGGAATTTATACAGCATCAGCCCACTAAAAAGAACCTTCTCTGTTGGTAAACCTCTATTCAATAAGCAGTTCCACGGTAAACCAAGTGTTCTGCCTAATTCATTTGCCAAGAGAATTGCTGCTTTGTCTGTATTTTCCCTTACCTGGGCGTGTGTTTACCTAGATCAGCATAAGGAGCTATTGGAAAGATTCTATGGCGAAAAGGAAGAATCAGAGGATAAAGTCACCAAGAGAAAAATAGCCAAGCTGAATGTTTTGAAACATGAAAACATCATTCCTAAGAAGATCAATTTTGTCTTCTGTGAGGATCTACCAGCTGAAGCCAGTAATGAAAAGCTTTATGTTGTTGATATCATAAAAATGTTGGATTATTACGTCAACGAGGATGTTGAAGGCAGATACTCCAAGTTCATCAAGGACTTCATGAAGGCACAAAAAATTGACACTTTGGAACTCTTGGCCAAAAGAACTCCACCAGGTTTYATTTCCTTTTTGATAAACAAGTACATCACAACAAACATAAGCGGTGACTTTGATGGATCACCTGTCAAGTCTGAGTTTTTGTACATAACAAATGCTCAACTAATGAGTTTGGATGAAATCTTCAAATTTGAAATCGATTATTCRATTGTTAACAAGTTGATATTGAAGAAAGAGAACAAGGACTTGAATGAAGACATGATTGAATATTTCGACACTGTYAGCAAGATTGTATATATTTGATTGCKCTATGAGGGCTTGTATATAGTCTCCTGTAAATACTTTAGATGTTGTTGAATTATGCTCTTATCCTTTGAGTAATTTTTTTCATAATTATGCGGAAAACTTACTTTTTCWTCATCAYTGGACAAWGTACTGTTATGTGATTGTGTTAGTCTYTCTATATGTTTATCAGTGTTCCAATGTTCTATGAGTTTCAAATCATTGTTGAATTGATAACCGCAAGTGTAGCACTTGAACTTTTTACTGTTGGACTTATCGTTTTTATCTTCATTCTCCTCATCTTCAATGCTACGCTGCTTTGCTATCAGCTTCTTATCGTTGTTTCCTCCACTTGTCAAATTGTATTGTCTCTGTATTCTCTTTTCCAACCCCATGGGAAGTGTTATTCTAGTTGAAATGGAGTTGTTTTCGTTTGTCTTTTCAGAGTCGTTTGTAACTGATTTGTATTCGTCTYTGTTCCATGTACGTCTCCCAAACGTAAGCTTTTTAGATTCTGRCATTTGTTAAATTGATATTTTAGCTTAGCTGTRATTCTTTATTTGCAGKTTGTCTTCTWTAATYTTTTTGCTAGTCCAAWTAYAYTAAAGAATGGCAAATKWCTTWAAKTTCTCTTATTTKATATGTCTTTTTATCTGTATTTTCATTTTTTTTTTTTTTTACTGCGCACAATTAATGAATTTGGTRCYATTGGCGTTTCTTAATAAAATCTAAGCATATACCGACCATACCGTGAACTGAAGTAAATTGACAGAAAACATTGAGATTTACTAGGGCAAAATTTTTTCTAGTCATGAATTATCAGATAACTTTAAAGCCACAGGTTCTCAAAATAATTCCACAGATCATCACACATTCCAAAAATGATAAGTTTTACGCGTTCGATATGGACGGCACCTTAATCCAAACAAAAGRAAGATCAAGGTTTGCAGTCAATGYTGATGATTGGCAATGGTTYAARCCTAGAAAGGCATTAAATAATCAGCACAGTGATATGTTTTCTCTKGTTYTGAGTATTTTAAAAAAAGATCCAMACTCCAAAGTTATAATATTYTCAAACCAGGGAGGGATACGGCCAATGRCTTTTGGTGTGAACGCGTCCTACACTTCAACAAAGGAACAGAGTATTACAYATGACAAACATTTGGACAAAAAACTCCTCACTATCATAGACAAGCTCCTGAACATTTTGAAGTCTTTTTACGAAGAGCTCGGTGAAGAGAGGGTCTACTTCTACTGCAGTTTGAAATCACCTCTGCCGAAAAACGAACAAGAACGAAAACTATACTCCAGTCAAAGTGGAAAAAAAATGAATAGTTCATTCGACAAAATCCTTAAGAAAAAAGAAAGTGACAAAAAACCGACTGCTGATGCATCCAAATACCTCCATGATATCCAGGATTGTACTGTAAAATATAAAAATAACAAAATATTCATCACCCAATTTGATTCTCTGGATGAGAACAAACTTTTGAATGTTTTGAAGTTTGATCGCTACAGAAAACCCAATACAGGCATGTTGCAGGAGTTTTACCAAGATATAGAAACCCAGAATAAAATAGAATACTATGTCGGAGACGCGGCAGGTAGAAAAAATGACTTCAGTGACAGTGATAAAGCATTTGCAATCAATGGCGATCTTGATTTTTATACTCCTGAGGAGCTGTTTTTGATGTATCCAACTGATCAAAAAGATTAGATTTAAAGAAGGAGAGAGATGAAAGATGTTGACATTCTCAATTACATTTTACTTATATAGTGAAACAAACTTTGATTCTATTCTTATATATAATCTCAAATGATAATTTCTTTATTGCAAAACAGTTGCCTTTTCATATAGTTTATCTAGGATTTGACTCAACTCGTTGATTACCAAAGAGCCTTGTTCGTAAACTGTGTCTTCCTTAGGAACCTCAAATATGTATAAATACCCTTGATCTTGATTCAACTTACCGTATATTTTGTTGTCTAAGATCAATTGAGACAATTTATTTTCAATGTCTGCGTATGGCATTCCTATCAGATTGGAGATGTGCTGGATCTCAATACAGTCAAATGGACTTATGATCTTGATCAAATTGTTGGTTAATAGCATGTCGTACAAAATGTTCAAGTGCTTCATTATTAACTCATCCTTGATTGTGGTGTTAGACAAAATTTTGTTGAACTCTAATAAGGAATTATCAGTGTATGCTTTGACGATCTCCTTAATAAAGTTGAGTTCTTTGGTTTCCTTAAAGGTATCTCTATAAGCTTGTAATGTGTAGATAGATTCAATTTCATTGACCTTGTTGGCCATTATCTTACACAATATCATGTACTTCAACAGGGATAGCAATATGTCATAGGTTTTAGCAAGCTTGACTTGTTGGATTCTGTTGTGTGATCTGGTTTTGTCATTGCTAATGTTTAGTTGCTTTATGTATTCTTCATAGTGACTGTTGAAAGATTCATAGAAGTAGGAGTAGGCAGTTTGATAGTCATTGTTTTCACAGAATATGATACCATTTAACATGTCCAACTCCGCAGTTATCAAAGTGTTAACATAAACAGATTGAATGATGGTCTTACAGGCAATCAATGAGTTTTTGGCTTTGACAAAGTTCTTCAATTGATAGTAGTTCTTGAATTCCAAAATGTATAGATCAATCAAGGAAGCCTTATCATCCAACTTCTTGAAACTGGAAATCAAATCTTTTTGTAAAATATCAAGGGACTTTTTGTAGTTTTTATTTTGGAATTGTAAGTATGCGGATTCAATCAACAAAGCATTGGCCCAAAACTTTCTTTGCTTAGAGTTGGTAAAATCAATCATCAAATCAACGGTGTTCAATTGTAGAGCAATGTCTCTGTTATCGATTTTGAAAAACTCTATCAACTTCTTTAGAATCTTGGATAGCTTACTTCTAAAGTTGTCGTAAATGACATCCTGGGACTGTAGGATAAGTCTGGATAGCTCGTCATTTCTCTTCAATTCACATAAGGCCTCACCTGTAGAGATGATAATTTTTTCTTTCAAGGTCTCCGTGACAGATTTGGTGGCGTTGTAGTCATTGATGTTGTTATGTAAAAATTGGTCATATGGGATGTTGTTGAGAGAAGTCAAGATATCCAAGGCTTTTTCAGCAGTGGATGAATCTTTTAGAAGATCAACAGCTTGGTTGTATTGTTCTTGGTAGGACATGGCGTTTGGTATGTTCACTATATATCTTGTTAACTCATTATACTACATTGATCAGATTGATATGTGTAAATGATTGTACTGATTGTATTTTTTTTTTTGCCACCGAAGTCTGTGTGCTTTCGTGTGGTTTGTTATATCCGATAATCTGGTTAATTTTCTTCCCTCTCAGTAAAATTTTTCGTCAGTTCACCCTGGCCCATAAAAATTTTACAGCCCCCAAAGAAAAAAAGAACACGTAAAGCATTCTTCGATTGTTGTTCTTTATTTTATAAACAATTAGCATTTATTATCAAAGAGCATACTGATAACCTTAAACAAGTAATAAAATAACAAAGGTCTTGCTAGTTGCTGACACTTAACAGAAACCAACTATCCCAACAAATTTCTTCTTTTGCTTTCTGTATCATTCAATTCTAACCATTGGTTCCCAGCATTTGTTTTGTTTAATTTCTGTTAACTATCTGCAATTGAAAGTACACTAAGTAAGTGACAATCTTTTCTTTTTCAACAAAAAAAACACTTTAAAGAATTAATACTCAAAGCCATAGTTAGTTCACCTTGACTTTTCATTTGTTATTGTTTATTTTCTTTTTTCTAATCATATACTACAACATTTTCACAGATGAGTCCTAAACTAAAAAAATCCAGTAAAGGTTCCAAAAAAGAAATAGTGGAACAAAAAGAAACTTCTACCACTGAAAGTTCAAATATCATATCCGACTTCTTTTCTCCTGGCTACCAAACCACCATTGATGTTGTCGTAGAAGAAGGTCCAGAAAGACCATACGTCAGTCTATCAAAGTTCAACAGCGATAACAAGCTAGATAAGTTAAGATCACCAACCTCATTCTTAGAGTACTTAATAGTCTTTGCCTTATTGGCTTTGACCTTCATCATTAGATTAAAATATCTGGAATATCCTGACTCTGTTGTCTTTGATGAGGTTCACTTTGGTAAATTTGCTGCCAAGTACATAACCGGTACTTACTTCTTTGATGTCCATCCACCTTTGGCCAAAATGACCCTTGCCTTGGTTGGTTACTTATCTGGGTTCAAGGGTAACTTTTTATTTGAAAACATTGGTGACTTTTTCCCTGAGTCTGTTCCTTACTATGCCATGAGATTGTTTGTAGCCGTTTGTGGGTCCATAAGTTGTGTTTTAATGTACTTGACTTTGAGAACCTCCGGTGTCAAGCCATTGATTGCTGTCTTTGGTACCCTGTTCTTCATTTGGGAAAACTCCTTTGTTACTATTTCCAGATACATCTTATTGGATGCTATTTTGATTCTTTTCATAAGCTTTGCTGCCTTCTACTACAAGAAGTACCAAAACTTCTCTGAATCCTCATTTGGCTCATTCAAGTACTTAGTTTTGACTGGTGTTTTCTTGGGTTTGGGTCTAGCTTCCAAATGGGTTGGTTTATTTACCATTGCCTGGGTTGGTGTTTTGTGTTTGTTAAGACTAGCATTCATGGTATCTGATCTAAGCACTCCATTAACCAAGACCACTGCATACGCCTCCAAGTGGGGTGCTATTTTACTAGGTATTCCAGCCATTATCTACTTACTATCTTTCCAAGCTCACTTCTTGACTTTGGTCAATGACTCTGATGGTGCTTCCTTGTTGACATCTGAATACAGATCCGCCTTAAAAGGTAACTCCATTCCAAGTGACATCATTAAGAATGTTGGTTATGGCTCTGTTGTTTCTATCAAGCACGTTAACACCAGAGGTGGATATCTACACTCACATGAAATCTACTACACCACTGGTTCTGAACAACAACAGTTGACTTTATACCCACACATTGACACCAACAATGACTTTGTTGTTGAGAAGTACAACGAGACCTCCATTCCTTTGACCAAGTTTGAACCATTGAAGAACGGTGACAAGATTAGATTGAGACACATCAACACACACAAGAGAGTCCATTCCCATGACCACAAGCCACCTGTTTCTGTCCAAGCTGACTGGCAATACGAAGCCTCTGCTTATGGGTTTGAAGGCTTTGAAGGTGATCCAAATGATGATTTCATTGTGGAAATTGACCAGAAGGCCTCCGCTCCAGGTGAATCCAGAGATGTTGTCAATGCCATTGAAACCAAGTTCAGATTGAGACATGCCATGACTGGTTGTTTGTTGTTCTCCCACCCTGTTGTCTTGCCAGACAACAACCAACAAGAAGTCACCTGTGCTCACTCCGCCAAGGAACACTTGACCTTATGGCAAATTGAGTTGAACACCAATGAGTTCTTGACTGCTGATGACCAARMWCCAGAAACCATCTCTTATCCAAAGCCWGGTTTCTGGGGTAAGTTYATCGAAACAAACAAGTTGATGTGGTCTGTTAACAATGGATTCACTGATTCCCATTACTATCAATCYGATCCTATTACCTGGCCTTTATTGAACAGAGGTATTTCCTATTGGTCTAAGGACAACAGACAAGTCTACTTGTTGGGTAAYGCTGTTACTTGGTGGTTGTCCTCTGCCACTGTTTGTGTCTTTGCTGGTATGGTTCTAATCCAAATCTTYAAGTACCAACTGTCAATTCCTATTCAAATGGAATCTGAAGAGATAAACAACTATGTTCAAATCACAGAATACATTTTAGGTTGGGCTTTGCACTATTTGCCATTCTTCTTAATGGGWAGACAACTGTTCYTACACCATTACTTGCCAGCTTACTACTTCTTGATCATGGCYTTCACCCAGCTTTTGAACTTGTTTGCTTCTAAGTTTAGYCAACATAARAGAAAGACCTTAGTGTTCATTTCTTTCATTGTTATCATACTAGGTGCTTCCTACCAATTCTTCGAAACCCACAAGAACTTYGCTTATGGTACYCCACAACTAAAGTCCACTTGTCAAAAGAACAAATGGTTGAACGAATGGGACTACTCCTGTGACATTCTATTAGAAGACTGGGAATCCTATGATAACATGACTATGTCCACTYTAGAAGCCAGACCAGAAGGCGAAAGTGTTTTCTCAACTGAAGGTGCTGTTGAAGTTGATGTTGAAGACATCCARCAAAACAGCGGAAAGAAGAGATTCATTGGTCCAGATGGCAATGAGATCTCTGAGGAAGAGGCCATGAAAATCATTGATGAAAGAGGTGGAAAGATCTTGAAGCGTGAGGAGCAAGTCCATGTTCCAGGTACTGGTGTGCCAAAGGTYAATGTCCCTCCTCCAGCTCAAATTGCCGAACAAGCTGTCAACCCAGTTATAGCTGATATCATGAATAACAAAGGTCCAAAGAAATTCTTGGATCAAAATGGTAATGARATAGATGAAGCCGTTGCAATGAAATTGATCAACGATGGAGGAAAAATTTACGATGTTCAACAAACCGTAATATAAATGAATATAAAAATTATATAATAAAGACTTTAATAAAAAAGTAAATTTCYATACTTTTACTTTATTTCTTCGCTTAAATAGATTAATAAATATGAGAATTGTGATACTTGCTGATTCTTTCTTTTCTCTTTTGGAACTTGATAAATATCATACAGCCAGTGGCGGCTAAGCCTAGTAGTGCTAAGCAGTAAGTAGTGGAAAAGGTTCTCARCACACACTTGTTCCCCAAGGCTTCACAGTTGTCTTTATCCAAGTCCATACTCAAAAGCTTACTGAATATCTTCACTGTTACCAAGCCCCCAGTGGTCACTATCCCCCACAAAGAAGAGAATAGCTCAGTGCCAAATGCATCCACCATTATGGCAGGATATGTACCAAACACAATACCGAACCCAAATGCTAAAATGCAAGAACATAAGCTTAAGTAGTGAATTTTTCCCTCCAATGTTTGACTGTCAAAATGAGAAATAATATAGGAACCTAAACATAAGAGGAAAGAAGCTACAATAATGTTCCATTTTCTTTGAGCCTTTTTCAGAACTAGCCAGTCTGAAACAGGTCCAGATATCAATCTGCCCATGAAGCTAAAAATCGCAATTAGCGAAACCTGTACAGACTGCACAGAGGCAGGTGTTACATCCACAGTGGACAGATCTTCACCTGCAAAAATCAAGGGAACTAGAAATCCAACAGAGTAGATGTAAGTCTGGCCAATACCTTGCAAAACTGCCAAAACTAAATAATAACTGATGAATTTGAAGCTGGTTAATGTGGAATATAATGATAGTCCTCTTGTTGAGGAATGTTGGATAAGTTGAGTTTTTGTAGGCTTTACTTGCGCAGTCTCACTGATTGGACTTATACTTTCGTGGTTCGATATGTTCAGATCAAACTCTTCGRCATCTTCATTGGCAACAGTGTCGGACTTACCTACATTTTTTTGAGAAATTGATCTATTCTGGATCAGCAATGGACTTGAATTGGCCGTAACAATCAGGTTGGATTGACTGGATTCAYGTCTACCCTTGCCAGTAAGATCATTAAAGCTTGTATTGTGGGTGTTATCCAGCAGAGGAATTTTAACATTATCAACAGATTCTGGGGTTTCTCTTATTCTTCCTGCTCCCCAGAAAGCCAATGAACCTTGTAATTTATTGGAGAAGGATTCATTTCTTTTGGATTTGTTTTTTATAGCAACTGGCTTTGTGATGTTCATAGTGGACACTGATGCAGGAACTGTTGACTTATCAAATGTACTTTTCTGTGTTTGGCCTAAGCTATCATCAGATTGCTTATTTAACAGTTCATAATCTCTCATGAAAATCATGTATCCCCCAATTAAAATCATTACTGAGCACGACAACATAAATATTTCGAATACCTTTTCAATATCATCCTTTACTGTGTATTTGAATAAAGTACTGAACACCAAAGATGACAATGCATAGCAAGAAACGGGTATTGAGCCAGCAAACCCTCTTGACTTTGGGAAGTTATAGGTAACACACTTTATAGATGAATAAAACCCACAAATTGATCCCATGCCCACCATCGCCAAGGCTAAACAGATGAATGTTACACTTGCATTTGGTCCCTTTCTGTAGTTATACAAAATTACATAATAGCCCAGAAATGTTTCCAAACCACCTAGATAAGACATGAAGTTACACCCCCAGTTGTCAATCATTGGCCCAACCACCAAGCCTAGAAGAGCAGATCCAATGGATAAAGATAATGAGAGTTGGGATAGCTGATCAACGGGAATGTTACATTTTTCTAAGAGCTGGGAGTTGTAGTATGAATAGCAGTAAACAGTACCTGATCCAAGGGCTATTAGGACAGAACCCAGCAAGCATTGTATATTTTTGATATCTCTCAAAGACTCGATGTTGCGTTCCATTTTTTTTTTTTTGATATTTAATGGAGTAAACAAAAGGTGTATTTTTTTACTAAAACAACCCTGAGTAAAAAGAACTAAATGGATGTATATAGCACTGTCAAAGTTTATCTTTGTTTTATTGATCTTCCTTTGGTTGGAGTGCTGTAAGTTCTATAGGTTTATGTATATAAAGTTATTAACAAATCAATTTGTGAATCTTACAACAGGAAAAAAAAAACATGGGGAAAAGCGCAGTGCACAATCGCGATAGGTGCGTTATCTAAAAATACATACAGTCATTATTTTTCGTGGAAGGATACGCAAATAACATGTACTTAACGCCTAACAGCAAGTCTACTCCAGTTGAGCTATCACATACACTGGTAACCCATAAACGGGATTGACACCATGGACCTGCTTGCCTTTCAACTCATTGCATCTTATGTCCATGGCATCACTGTAGGCATCAGGCAGATACATGTCGTTTTCATACTCACACAAAGACAGCCCCATTAGTATATAGTTCGTATGGTAGAAGTCAGCATTCATGCCTGGTTTGTCTCTCAGTCCAGGGTTCTTATCTTCATTGTCCTGACTGTAGTTCAAAATGTACGATTTCAGCATGGACATGTTGATTGGGTTGATGTATCCGTATATTTTTAAAATAGAGCCACAGGCACCTACCCAGTAGGCGTAGCAACCATCAACAAGCTTGTTGTGTCTTCCGCTTAGCCCTCCATTGACAGCATCCTGTCTGTGAGCCAACCAATCAATGAATTTGTCGATGTTTATGAAATCATGGAGTCTTTTGTTTTTATACTTTTCCGGTTTGAGCACTCTAAGTTGATCCAGGACAATGATTATTGAACTTAAGGTACAAAATGCATAGGCACCGTGTGATTCCTGGTCTTTGTCATGACCATTCAACCCACCCTCTAAGTCTGATTGGGAGTTTATTAGCATATCCCATATTGTTTCAAGATACTCTAACCCCAGATCAATCTGGCACAGTCTGGCAGACACCAAAAGACAATAAAATGCTCTTGCATCAAATTCCCCAATGGGAGTTGATGTTTTCAGTTCATAAGCACCAGTACGTTTGTCCTTGGACATCAAATCCATGAACCATTGTTTAATGTCCGTAAAGTCAAACTGGTCCAAGTTGTTTGTCAGCTTCAGTGTCAAAACACTTGCAAAAGTAGGTGCCAGATGAGGAATTTGCATRAATGCACCTGAAAATCCTGAATGCAAAGGCTCATCGTTGTCATTTTCCAATTGTGTGGATATGTTGTATTGGAACTTTCTCAGCTTCAATAAGGTTTCCTCCTTTATTTTTGACATTATTTTTTCCAAAGTCATGCCTGGACCCATAGAAACAGGAGGATCTTTCAAAGTCATCAATGAACATATGAGCCAGTACAAAATCCATGGTGATATGGCATTCATTGATTTGAACCCCACCGGTAGCTTATTATTTGAAATTAAAAAGTAGAGGATATAGTTCAAGTGAGTTTCTACATTAAGCGTTTGATCGGGATCAGCCTTTATGGCAGCTATGCTGTCGTCCACTTCTTTTTTATCTTGTAAAGTCTTGCTTTTGTACAGCATGTTGGAGTATGGTTCTATAACTATATCGACTACCTCATCTCCATCAGAATTATCAACATTCGACATTTTGAATATATTTCAGATGTATTAGAAGTAAGTTGATATTTTGTTCCCTTTTTATGTTAGCCTTAAAGATGTGGCTTAGTTGTATTATTTGTTGGTGTTCAAAGTCTCATCTAAATACCTTTAAAAATTTGTAAAAAATAGTTGGTTAAATCTGATTAATAATGAGATTGATATGTTCCAAAGGAGTAATTGGTTGGTTTTCGTTTTTTTTTTTTTTCGCTTCCTGAGAACCTGTTCACGTGAGATGCGTCACGTGGTTTGTGCTGMCAATCTACTATTTCCCTCAAAGAATTATTTTCTCTCATTTGTTCATGGAATTAAAACATTCACTTAGTATGAACAAGCAAGATGAATTAGAAGGTTTATATACATGGTAGCTTTTAGTCTCCAATAGCAAAAGGTTTATTGGTTTTTCAACCTTGTTATTTTGTCTTTATGCTTATCAGGCAGAACTCTGAAGCTATTGACTGTGCTTTAGTGTCGTCAATCAATCTTTTGAAGTATATTCACAATATCAAGTTAAAGAACCTTGATGCTAATGCTTCCAGCTTGGATATTCATACTTTTCCTTTGGGTCAAACGAGGAAATTAACTTTGATAGATGGTAGGCCCAATAATAAATTACTACACTCTCCAGATCCAGATGATGTCTTGTTGGAAAAGATAATACTGTCAAACAGTGATAGTTTCAAGATCAAAAATCTTGTTTCCATGGTGTATTCCCTAACACAAAATCCTTACATGATTTTAGACTTAGAGCAAATATCAATTTCAGTTATTGACAATCTTAAAAAGTTCAAGAAGTTTGTGGATGTCATCGTAGCCCCCAGTTTTGCATCACAATCCAACATTTCTTTGAAGATTTATGGATGCGGAACTGAGAATCATGACTTAGCCATAAAAACATTCAGCGAATCAGTCATTGAAGTGATTGATCCGTTGGATCCTTTCAATGAACTAAAATATGACAACAACAATTTTATAGATTTCCTAGCAGAGTACAAGTACTTTTACATATCGTTCAACTTTGATAAACTCCGGAATTTGCCTTTAAATGTTAATAGGAAAAGTATAGTTTTCAAAAAAAATCATTTTAAGCTAAGAACATATAAAATTGACTTTTACAATCCAAAGAACGTTTCATACTTGATATACAAATCTAGCAAGCCATAYATAAGATTGATAAAGACACGGAGTTTTGAGGATATGGGCAAAGATTTGTTCAAAAAGAGCCTTTTCAATAATACTAATTTGGAAATGAAAAGTGCTGTGAATAAATCGGTGCTTTATGTAACGATGGAAAATAAAGATGATGATCATGCTGCGGAACTGGAAGTTCTCAGTGATTCTCAATTTGCAATTACAGAAATGAACATGATTGAAATACAGCCAAGCTTTAAAACTTTCAAAACACCTCCCGGAAGTGAAGAAGTGTGTGCTGAGATTTTTATTTCACCACAATTCCATGAGTACAAAAAGTGTGTGCTTTATTTATTAAACTCAAAGGCCAGAGTTAGTGTAGATTCAAGAGTCACTTTCAAAATCGATAAGTACTTTGACAATTTCCTGGTCAGCTCACTCGTCACGAATAGTCCCTACCTCGTGTTCAACTCTGCAGAGACAAATAGATTCATAATCACTATTGAAAAGCCACAGCATCTCAGGGAGATTGAATCAAGTCTGGGCCAAAAAAATATATCAAACTTATCCTCTTTGGATTATACGTTTTTCTATGATATTAAATTATATAAGTATGGCTTAATCAAGGATATATAGCTTATTAAAAATCTTTGTCTCCATTACCAAATCCAAACAACATCTCATTCAACTTGACGGTGATTTTGTTTCCTGACTCGCTCAACTTCTTTTCATTCTTCAAGTGTTTCTCAATCATTGATGTGACACCGCCTTTTTGGAAAATATCACCTTTCAAAAGACCAGACTGGTGTTCTTCTTGGGGTTCTATGTTGCTGGCAGCTTCATTGTATACCTTTTCCACAGTGCCTTCTGTCTGTGTCTTCTTGAAAGGCACACATCCTATAACATATCCACAGTATTGTGTTCCGTTTTCCTTCAAAGCACGTGTATAGGACACCTTGCTGTCATATGTGATCTTGCACCATGAGTCGCCAGTTTGGATTGTGACCTTGTTATGGTTCTTGTTGGATTTGTTCAAGAATGGGAAATCTTCAAGGATCTCACCAAACTTGTTGAAATGGCTTATGACTTGTGTGGCTATGTTTTCTGGATAACCAAAAATAATGCAAGAGTATAATTCAGTTTCATTGTTTGTACTTTCATCTAATTTATTTGTGCTTGCTTTTGTTTTGTTGTCTGATCTATCAAATATGTTCAAAGAGGTGAAGTCTTTGGAGCTTTGATCAACTTTTTGAGTAACCTCTTGATCCATGAATGTATGGTTGGATCTTCTTTGTTGTATTTTGCTATCAATCTCTAATTCCTTTTCAATGTCGTATAATGACTTCATTGGTGGAATATCAGTTTGATTGTTTCCTAATATGTTTGCTTGCTTCAAGCTTGGAGACTCATTGTCAATGTTCCCCACAGATAAATTCCCTTTGTTTTTCAACATCTTGCTTCCATTTTTCTTGACTTTCCCAAAGCCAACATTCCCAAAGATATCTTCTTCAAATTCGATATCAGAGTCACTGTCATCAATGTTGCTTTTGTTCTTGTCATCCTCATCATCCAAGTTTGTTAGTCTTTTGATGACCTCTCTTGTAGGCTGGTTACAGTCATCGGATGCTTTGGTCCAAGAAGGTAACAGTCTAGGTTGATCGAAAATAATCTTTCTTT
Organism: Hanseniaspora opuntiae; assembly: GCA_001749795.1. Taxonomy (NCBI): domain Eukaryota; kingdom Fungi; phylum Ascomycota; class Saccharomycetes; order Saccharomycodales; family Saccharomycodaceae; genus Hanseniaspora; species Hanseniaspora opuntiae. Next base: position 1,258,348 of record LPNL01000004.1, read on the forward strand.
GTCTCTTTTCAGGAAGTACCTGTGGCTGCATTGTGTTTTGCTGTTGTGCTTGTTGATTTGAGTTCAAAACATTATTATTATTCAAAGAGTTTCCAAAAATACCACCGGAGTTGGTAGAAGTTGTGTTGTTCAAGGAGCTTCCAAATAAGCCTCCAGTGTTTCCAGAGGTGTTATTGTTTCCAAAAAGACCCCCTGTGGTGGTTGATGGTTTGTTTCCAAATAATCCGCCTCCCAGGGTGCTTCCTGTGTTATTGGTGTTGCTGTTTGTATTGCCGAATAAACCTCCAGTATTCGTGTTTGTATTACTGTTGGTGTTACCAAACAAGCCTCCGGTATTTGTATTTGTGTTATTGTTGGTGTTGCCAAATAAACCTCCAGTAGTGGTGCTGTTATTGGTGTTAGAATTGGTATTACCAAATAAACCACCAGTATTGCTATTGCTATTGGTTACAGTAGTTCCAAACTGAGATACTTGTTGCTGAGGTTGGGATGATTGCCCAAATAGACTTCCTGTTGCTGGCTTAGTACCAGATAAACTAGATGAAAACATTCCTAATAATTTTTCCTTTATTTTTGTTCTAGAAATATAGAAATAGTCAAATATAACAAGTAAATTGGTTTGGTTTTTGGTTATTCAAGTTCTGCTTTCTCTTCAAGAAGAAACCTTTACAGTAATGTTCAAAATAGAAAAAATACATAACCACAGAGTAAAAAATATTGACAAAGGTAAAAAAAAAAAAAAGAAAGAAAAAAAAACATATATGTTTTGGTAGCGTTTTGTCATCTGATTAATTTATAAAATAAAAACATTGACAGTAAGGGATGATAACTTCTATATAATCAGTATTCCAAAGTAGGCATCAACACTCTTCTTGGAGGGGGCGTTTCTGTATTTGTTTTTGGCTTGTTTTCTAAAGGCACCTTCAAAGGATCAACTTTTTCATTAGTTATCAAGGATTCACTCTGTCTTGGGTTATGTTCTTCGTCATCCATGAAATCATCATCGTAGTATCTCATTCTCTTATTTCTAATAAAGTCCGACTTTTTGAGAGCATTGCCTTCTTGGTTTGTCTTGTTTCTGTTGGTTCTTCTTACATATCCATTAGCTGTATGGCTACTTTCAACGTGTCTTTCATTAGGTTGATACAAGTTCGGATCCACCTTTAATATTTCAAAGATATAGGATATTCTAGCAAACTCAGCCCATAAGTTAACATACTTCAAATGTGTTCTCCCATTGAAGTGTTTTTGTAATCTGCTTTCATTGTCCTTGATACTAATACTGTACCCACAATCACTACACAAGAAGAACCCATGTTTGTTTGCTAACTGTTTTGATGTCTTATTGGATACAAGTCCAAATGTGGAGTTTTTATCCTTTTCATTTGCAGCCTTACTTGGGGTTGTCTTTTTTTTCTTAGAAATCAGCATATCAACAATTCTGTTTATTTGAGTTGCATGTTCTTTGGTCTTTACATCATTTTCTGTTAGGTTATTGAACAAAGTACAGTTTGTTAGTTTACTTGATGACTTGTCATTGTATGAATGTAAAATATTCTTGAAGTTTCTGAAAACTTTGTTGTTTCTGGTGGCTAGTTTAATCTTGTTGTTAATAATTTTCAATAAATCATTGAGTGGCATGTCTTTGCTTATTTCATCGCTGACCACTTGCTCATCATCATTGTAGTAAGTTCTTTTGAATTCATCCACCTTTAATTCATAGTCGTATATGGARTTTTTCAAATCTTTGTAGTACTCAGTAAAAAGATTAATAAATCCGTATTTTTCTCTTTCATTACTGAACACTACATCAACCTTATTCTCATCTGCTTTTTTGTCATTGTAGAAATCTTGCTGTATCTGGGTCAAAACTACTTTAAATTTATTGAGATAATAGTACCTTAGTTGTGAATCATGTTTCTTTCTACAGTCTGGAAAACACTCTCCATTAACAATATAGTTTTTACAAGTGGGTGGGAATGATAGTTTCTTTAATAATATATCAGAATTCAAGTTAGTGGTTTGTTGCACATGCAAAAGTTCATCAAGAATATGTTTTTGTTCATAAACGGGTTTAGAGAAGTGTTCATTTTGTGTCTTTCTTTGAGAAAAACGTTCATTAAAGAGTTTCTTTTTTTCTATCAAATCATGTTGTAATAAGTTTCTTCTATGAAGTCTTCGATTGAGTCTGTTTAGTTTCTTCTGTGTTAACTCACTTATGTTGATGGTCCTTTTTGTATACCTCTTCTTCTTCATACTTTTTTTAATTGCCATTGTTCCTGTATCTTTTTATTTGGCAGTATTTGTAGTTGTACAGGTTCTTGAGTAGTTATTTTAGGTTTATGATTAGTTGAATCTTATGGTTAATGAATAGCTTTTCTTTTTTAAAAAGTTGAAATGTCTTGATTGCGGAAACAGCAAAAAAATATAGATGAAACGCTAAAGCATCGTGTAGATCACGTGTTGTTTTCAGCTTTGGAAAATAAATCCTTACATTTAATTAATTAAGAACAAAAACAAAAATTACCATACCAAAGAATCAAAGACATTTTCTATAAATTCTATTGATAAAAAAACAAATAAAGGCCCTTATATGCTAAAAAATAGTACAATAAGAAAATCTACTAACCAAAACGTATAATTGGTTATTTAATAATCATCTAAATGTCATTAAAAACTAACTTCATCAATGCATTTGACTTTGGTGTTAACAAATATGTAAAGCTCATCAACAAAGTAACCCATGGATACAACATAAAAGTTGTCAACCAAAAAAACTCAAATATACAATATGCGGTTTTCTTTAAAGGATATAACTCATTGGAGACTACCAATCTAATGCTTTACCTCATAGAAAACTTTCCTTTAATAAAGGTTTTGAATATAGACTTTAATTATGACAAATATTTAAAGTCAGGTTATGTAGATTCTCATTTCAAAACAAAAATAGATTCAATAATGTCGCAAATCAATTGCAAATACTGGCACTTTGCTTTACCTGATTTTGAAAGTGACTTGTTTGAGCAAGGAAATGCTGATATAATTGATAGTTATTTGAACAATGAGATTGTGGAGCTAATAAACTTTATCAAGGAGGGTCAAGAGTCACTATCAAGCTGTATAAACTCGTCAAATCTGCCCTTGCTTTTAATATTAAACAACTATGCCAAAGACCTTACGTTCAATAGTGATAGCTTTTACACAAACGACGATCCATTTTTCAAGATTAATGCGCAAACATTTTTAAAATCAAACTACAAAAACGTCAAAATGACCATCAAATTTTATAAATATTTTTTATACTTGAACAAGAAAATTCTCAAGAAGGATGTATACAACATTCAATTCTGTTCAACAAGAAACAAAAATTCAATTGCCCTTGATGATATCAACATTGTGAATAAGGTATACAATCAATTCAGAAATTATGCCAAGGAACAAAAAGTAAATGATATGTTAAAAAGCCGAGAATGGTTGTTTGACCAGCAAAGCGCCTTGCTCCAGCAATTCTGGAAGTCTTTAGAAATGGAGTATCCATACAAAGGTCAAGAAAACTTCAGCATAAAAGACCCATACAAGGTGCACAAAAGAGAAAAAATAAATCTTAAGTTTCTAACCATAAAAACTGTATTCAGTATCTATTACATGATAGACAAGACAATGATAACGGTGCCCTTTGGCCCAGGAAGATTTGGCGTTGTGAACATACCTATTGAACCGGAACGTGATGACGTTGTTATGCATAGAATGGAAGCCTACCAAACCAAACACATTCTAAATTTTTTAATGTCTGGAACGTATGGAGAAATATACATACATAACCAGTATGATAAAATCAGCATGATGTTGAAAGAGTATTGGAAAAGAGGTATTCATGATCGATTGTGAGCAGTAAACGTCGGATATATAGTGTTTTTTACAGAAGAAACGGTTTTTCACGATTATTTTTTTTTTTTTTTTCCCAACTTTCAAACATAATTCCTGGATAAAATCACCAGAATATTACATCTATGAAGAAAGGTTATTACACGGCTTTGAAAACAGTGAGTGCTCTGTGCGCACTTCAACTAATACATGAGAACGTCATCTCTTTGAACCCATCCAAGGGTGAGTCCATGCTGCCCACACTGGAACCCAAGAATGACTGGATATTGATATGGAAGTTCAGCTTGCAATCCAAGGAGAAAACATCCATGAGTGAAAAGATCAAGAACATGGTGGATATCTGTGAGGCCCACAACCTTAGCAAAGGGGACACAAAGGCATTGAAAAGTCTAATCAAGCAGGGTTATGAACCATATAATGAAAAGAAAACGCCATCTGGACTCAGAAAGTATAGTGTGCCCGATATGCTTGAAGTGGGCGATGTTGTGGTTTTGAAAAAGCCAACTGATGATGCATACAGAGTGTGCAAGCGTATTTTGGCCAGAGAGGGGGATGTTATCATGTTTGAGCCAACTTCGGGCTCAAAGCTTGCGAGTGTTGCTTACCAGGTGAAGGAAAGTATACAGAATAATGAGACATATACAAGAGAAGAGATGGAAGGTTATGTACAAAAGTTAGATGGAAACCATCTCCTACAGGATCAATTTGAAAACAAGTTTATCAAGGTGCCCAAGGGTCATGTTTGGGTTACTGGTGACAATCCTAATTTTAGCGTTGACTCAAGAAGTTATGGCTTTGTGCCTATCGGTCTTATAGAAGGAAAAGTGTTGTATCACATCCACTATGATAGTTTATCAAAGGGGTTCCAGAAAATAGTAAACTTATATAAGGATATAGATGATTGAACTTAATATATACTCTCAACTAAAACAATCTCTTGGACATTTTAATACCGGTTACAGTTGTGAATGCGATTGAACAAAGAGCATACTTCAACAAGCCAAAGATGGAAAGGTTGTCCAAGTAGTATTGTAAAAAGAAGTATTCAGTGGCAACAACACCTGTCAAAAACATGGACATGTATGAAAGAGTGCCACATTTCTTCTTCAAGGTAACAACCTTGACAGGGGATTCTGCAATTTGTTTAACTGATAACATGATGGTTAAGAATGCAGCAAGAGTAATGAAAATACAGAAGAAAACAACAACCTCTTCACTGGCTTCCACATTAGCAGCCCTGAACAAGTAGTTAATTATAGGCTTGCTCTTGAAGTCAGAGAAAATACCCTTGTTGATGCTACCGATCTTTTTGAAGTCAACCAAAAAATCATCTTCTTTGCTCAAGGCAATGTTGAAAATATTTTGTCTTTTTAGTAAATCAGTTTTAGATTTCAAAATTAAATCAACGTTTATTGTTTCTTGTTGTTCAAAGGCATAGTATAGGAAAGTCTTAGGTAATTGACTCAGTTGTAAGGACCATTCATAGTTTAGCTTGGCGGAAGATAAGTCATCTTTGTTGTTTTCCAAAAGTCTCTTGTCATTTTTCTTCAAGGTGTATGGATGTTCGATTGTGTGGTCTTTGGTGCTGAATATTAGTGATGTGAAATCAAGTTCACTTTCTGTTTCAACTATAAGCTTCAATAACTCGTCATCATCAGGTAGAGTGAAGTCCAAATTGCAAGGATTGTTCAATAAATCTGTGTGTTTGTTATTTTGTTTGACTAGAATCAAGCTGACATCTTGAGCTACTGATTCGGCACAGGCAAAGATGTTTGATGCAATGGATAGAACATTGACTGCAAACAAGTATTTGATTAGTTGCATTGTACTGGTGTTATAGACCTATGTATTTGGTTGTTATATTTGGTGTTTTGATATGCTTATACTGTGTGATTACGTGTTCCCATTGAAAAAAAATATCTAAATAACAGATTCATACATTTTGTTTTTTTTTTGCCTTGTGAAAAAACAACAAATGGAAAATTTTTGTGGTGTTTTGGCCACGTGATCTGTGGTCAAAGTCAACTTAGAAAATAAAAACTCTACGTTTACATTTCATTTAGCTTAGAATAACGACACTGATCAATTAGTTTGAATTTTATAYGTTATGTTGTGTTTTATTTGTTAAAAAGAAGCATTATGTTTTATATGTAAAAACATTTGTTGAACAGAGAGATATGCTCACTTCTATGATTTCTTCAGAATAACAGTAGAAGTTCATATTTGTAGCGGTAGCTTTATATTTTTTCTGATAGAAGTCTGTGAAAAAAAGAGCCAGTGTCACCATTTTTTTGTTGCACGTTTGATATTTTTGTTTACTTCTCGCATCTGTTTTCGTTTTTTCATTTTTTTTTTTCATTCTTCTTTTTTTTTTGACATGTTAAAGTTGTTATTTCCTCTTTTTTCATTTTTTTCGTTAAGTATATAAAGACTTTATACTTAAAGATGTTGTAAATACAGTTGTTATCATTTTGTGAGGATACTTGATATATATTGCATTCCATTTTGTACAAAACCTTACTCAAATTAATGAATAAAATACAAAATACCCGTTCACAACTTGCTCAAGTCCACCTATATAATAAATAATGTTCAGATTAACCACATTCAAGCCTTTGAACTTACTAAAGCAACAATCAAAGCTTTCTGCTTTCAACTTCATCAGATACCAATCCACCTGTGCCAACAAGGTCAATGTTGTCAACCTAGCCAAGCTACCTGAGTCAAACGGCATCAACAGCATTGTATACACATCCTCTCACGAATGGTTGGCTTACAACAAGGAATCCAAGGTCGGTTATCTAGGTATCACCCAATACGCTGCCAACCACATGGGTGATGTTACATATGTTGAATTGAGCGATGTTGAAGAAGTCATTGAAGCAGGCGAATCCATTGGTTCTGTTGAATCTGTCAAGTCATCCAACGAAATCTACACCCCATACAAGATCGAAGTTTTGGAAAACAACATGGACAACTTGAACGATAAGCCGCAATTGGTCAGTGATGAAGCCATGGGTGAAGCCTGGTTATTGAAGGTCAAGGTTCTTGAAGAACAATCCGAAGAACCAGTACTAGACTTGGAAAAATACGAAACTTACTTAAAGGGTTGTGATGAATAAGTAGTATAGATATATATTTTTATTATTGYTAGTKTTTAKTATTTTTTTTTTTTCTTTGCTSTTAATGATGGTTTAAAATGAAATACCATTCAATAGGCCTGTGATGAGATTGACTTGTATATTGTATATGTGCGTTGATATTTCCATGTTTAAGTTATTAACAAAACCCAAAAACATTATTAATGAAGAAAGAACTATTTGCACCATAACAAAGGGAGACAATGTWATGAAAGCWATYACAGTCATRATAAAAGCTGCTGCTAATTTTGCTACCAAGTTGATTTTGTTTAACATCATKGCCATGAAGGTGTATGTATTTRTATGATTGGATTATTGATTTGCTTTTTATTTACTTACTTATTATAWTTATATATTCATCTAGTGATTGTTGCTTTTGAAGATTGATTAATATTTAAGAAGCTTCATATATAAAGATTTCTGGAWGCTTGATACGTGGTCTGGTAACACAAAATGATGWACACCAGAGTTAGTTGATTAAAACCCATGTAGGAAAAAATAATGTGTKTGGTRGCATTTAMARCACGTGACTCCTCCCCATGGCTGATAAAGAACAAAGTATGACCTAATATAAACTATAACAAAGGTACTAGTACGTCATTATACTTAGTAAACATGAACATATCATTTTAATCAACTTTTCTTTGAATGCAGAGRTAGTAGACTGAAATGAATTATGCTATTTCAAAATGCAATCAATTGTTCATTAATAGMATCTGCCATCACTGCTATATTTTGATCACASTCTTTTTTTTCCTATTTGGGATATCTGAAAATTTTTCTATTTTTTTTCTGTTCAGTGTTAGTTTCCCACTGCCAAAATTACAAGAAAATTTTTCTTCTCCGTTTTYTGCTCACTCTTTTCTTTTTTTTTCTATGGTGGTTACTCTTATGTTACACCTTATAATAATTAATTCAAATGTTTTACCAATAGACAACATTAAAAAAATATCTAAAATACCTTTTTCTCTTTTGTTATTATCAACACACCCATAGAGCATATAACATTACAAACACATACAAAAAATGAGAGTTCTAAATTTAATTTGTCATCAAAGAAACATGAATTCTGTCAAGTACAACCGTGAAGGTGACTTGCTGTTCACTGCAGATGCCGGTGGTAAAATTGCCATTTGGAATTCCATCACTGGTGAACTGTTGGGATCCTTGGAAGGCCAYCAGGGTGCTGTTCCAGCCATGTGTGCCTCTGATGACTCCAGATTCATGGTCACTGGTTCCGGTGACTTCTCCTTGAAAACCTGGTCCTTGGAAAACGGTGASTGTTTACAAACCATTGAAAGTGGTTTGCCAGCTGACATGGTCATGAGCAATGACTCCCAATACGTGGCCATCTCCATCCAACCGGTCATGGCATATAAGAGTTCCATCCAAATTTTCAAATATGACAAGAATACTGGTTTGTTGAGTGATGAACCTATCCACCAAATTGTCAAGACAGCTGAAGACGAAGCCAATGGCTTGATGGGATTTGCCAGAATAGGCTTCAGTTTCCAAGACAAATACTTATTTGCCACCACTGATGATGGTCACTTATTGAGATACGACTTTGAAGCTGTGTTGAAGGGAGACTTCACAAAGAGAGAAAACATACGTATCCACAAAGGTGTCATAAGAGACATCCAATTTTCACAAGACAAGACATACTTAATAACAGCSTCCAGAGACAGATTCTCCAAGTTGATTGATGTGGAATCCTTGAAGGTGATGAAGTCCTATGAAAACATGCATCCATTGAATACAGCAGCCATAACCCCATTGAAGAACTATGTGTTGATCGCAGGTGGTCAAAATGCCAAAGATGTCACCACCACAGACTCCAAGCACGGTGGATTTGAAATCAAATTGCTACATAAAATATTCAACCAAGAATTGAGTGCGTTCAAGGGTCATTTCGGTCCAGTAAATAACATAGCTGTTTCCCCACAAGGAACTAGTTTCACAAGTGGTGGTGAAGATGGTACAGTAAGAGTCTGGTTCTTTGAGCCTTCCTATTTCAATTACGAAGATGGATTATAAATGAGATTAGATTGAGAAAGAAAAATGGATGTTTATGATAATGTGATATATATGTGTACATTTTATTATTTTTGTTTTTTGTTTCAAATATACGTGATTTAGTTAATAGTTAGAGATTGACATGTGGAATGGTTTTCTTATTGTGTTGGTTGTGGTTTCTGGTTTGTGGAAGGACCTCTTTGCTTATCTCCGACCACACTTGAAAAAATGAAGTGCCTACACATAYAATAAAAACCACAAGCATATTTCTCACATAGTTGAGTATCCTGAAGTTCCCTTTGGTTGTAACTTTYTTTTTTTTCTTTTTCTTATTATAWCAAACTCTGTACTTTAGGAAAGCTAACATCTTCTTTTGTATGTTAATTTTCATTGTGTAGTGCAACAACTGCCTGTCAATCCTTCCTTGTRAGGTGTGTATCTGCGTTGTTGCTCCRCACGTGACTTTATCCCAGTGCAACAMCATTTCTGTGTGAAGCAAAAAACTCACAATRAAAAACACGGATCCACTGCGGAAATAACGGTTAAATACATTCCTAATCCCAACGGTTTAAAAAAYCATGAATAACAGAGTGTAATCTAGCAACAACAGTAAACGCYTGATATTAAATCACTTTGCTAAYAGTAAAGATTTAAGTTTAAAATATGTCAACCTTCCATCTGAAAAGCTATTYATCAAGTATGTGTAAACCTTTCTGTCTTTCCACAATCATSTAATTCGTCACCTTSATCATCCAACAGTCGATATTACCTATCAGTTTTTTGTTTTCTTTCTTTTTTTTCCCCTCCTTAAAGGGAAATACCAAGAAGTTCAAACCAAAAAAAAAAAAWTTTTTTTAAAAAAAATTAGCCTTGTTTATTTGTGTTTTTTAATTCTTGAAAATGAAATATTTCAAAATTGAATTTGAATGGTGAAATCCCTTTCTTCAATTTAGCATAGTTCTATATCTGTGAAATTACATTAGCTTATTGGAATTTGACGTAAATATCATCATAAACAAACCAAACAATTAATTACATTATATTTTATCAAAAGGCTTTTATCCCCTTATCTTTTTTTACTTATTTATTTTTTGTTTCATCTTCATCTAATCTATTAATTTAAACAGAAGAGAAAAAAAAGAAAAAATAARATAWTTTATAATATATAATACAATGTTTGCCTCAAGAATGAGAACTTTTAATGTTCTTAAACAAAACACCTCCATTYTATCCAAGAGATTGCAATCCACTGCTCCAAAGGTTGCTCCTGTCAAGAAGTCATCCATTTTGAAGCCTATCTTCTACGGTTCCCTATTAGCTGCCACTGCTGCTGTAGGTTACGGTGTCTATGGTTTATACAAGGAACAACATCCTGCWCCATTGCCTGTTGAAACCCAATCCAACAAGAAAAAGTTAGTTATTCTAGGTACCGGTTGGGCCAGTATCACCCTATTGAAGTCCATTGACACTTCCTTGTACGACATCACTGTTATCTCTCCAAGAGACCACTTCTTATTCACYCCATTATTGCCTTCTGCCCCTGTTTCCACTGTTGCTGTTGAATCCATCAAGGAAGACGTCTCCACCTTGATCAGACAAGGTTCCGGAAAGGTCACCTTCTTACAAAAGGAAGCCTTGGACGTTGATCCTCAAAACAAAAAGGTCATTGTTGAAGGTGACAAGGCTGTTGACTACGACATCTTGGTYTTCTCCGTTGGTGCCCAACCAAACACCTTTGGTATCCCAGGTGTCTATGAAAAYGCTTTATTCATGAAGGAAGCCAATGACGCTGTTATCTTRAAGGCCAAGTTGAAGGAAAACTTACAAAAGGCCACTGAATTACCTGCCGGCTCTAAGGAAAGAAAGGACTTRTTATCAATGATTGTTGTTGGTGGTGGTCCAACCGGTGTTGAAACTGCTGCTGAATTACAAGACTACATCTCCGAAGAAGTTGCCAAGTGGAACCCTGAATTGGCTGCTGACTGTCAAATCCACTTAGTTGAAGGTTTAGGTAACATCTTAGGTATGTTCGACCAAAAAATGTACACTCTTGCCCAAGACCACTTGAAAAAGAACGGTGTTGCCTTGAAGTTGAATGCCATGGCCCAAAAGGTTGTTGGCAACACCATCACTGTTAAGGACAGCAAGACCCAAGAATTAGTTGACATGAACTTCGGTATTTTGATCTGGGCCACCGGTAACGGTACCAGACCAGTCACTGCCAACTTGATGAACAGATTACCAGAAACCCAAAACAACAGAAGAGGTTTACTAATCAACCAAAAGTTGGAACTATTGGGTGCTGAAGGCTCCATCTATGCCTTGGGTGACTGTACCTTCCACAAGGGCTTAGTCCCAACCGCCCAAGTTGCCCACCAAGAAGGTGAATACTTAGCCAAGGTCTTGGAAACCAGACACATCATCGACAACACCGACAACGAAGCCGTCAAGGCCAGCTTGTCAAAGACCATCAAGGACTTCGAATACTTCAACCAAGGTGCCTTGTGTTACATTGGTGCTGAGTCCGCCATCAACGACATCAAGATGTCCAAGAAGATCCAATTCAAACTAGGTGGCTCCTTCTTGTCCTTCAAGGTCTGGCAAGGTGCCTACTTGGCCATGGCCGTCACCTGGAGAACCAGATTCTTGATTGCCTGTGACTGGATCAAGGTCCACATCGTTGGTAGACAATAAACCCAATATCATATTCAATCCAAACTACAAATATTCACTTATAAATAATGATATCAATATTAATATGTATGCATATATACTAACCAATAAAACCAAACATGAGCTATTCACATGTTATACTACGAAAAAAAAAAATTACAGTAACAATCATTATTCTCTATAAATATAGTTAAATAGATTAGAACATCACTCTTGATAAGGTAAATTGAAATCCAAATCATGCCCAAACTTGCCTTTATCCTTGTCTTCTTTACTCTCCTTAACTGTCATGTCATGCATCAAAAAACTACTCAACAAGTCATCATGGTGTGCTTCTTCAGTCATCAACTTCGCTGAACCATTTCTCAATGGTGGAAAGTTSATTTCAAAGTCCTCATCATGTATCAATGCATCAACTCCGCTCTTTTTGGCTTCTTTGGCCATGTTTTCATCAGACACAATCGTGTAGATGTCCTTCAAATTCTCATTCCTAAAGAACTTGATGCTTGTTCCCGAGTCTCCTGGTTTCCCACCACCCTCGCTTGCATCTATGTATCCGCTATCATTGAATGGATGTGGTGCTTCTTCAGGCCCAGCATTGTTCAATGACTTGCGTTCCTTTTGAAAGACTATTCCTGTATCCCCCAAGTCCTCCAGATATACATTCTTCCCCAATATGGACGTTGTCTTTGTGTTGGATGTGGCTGCTGGCTTTTTGGGCTTTGCTGTCTTCTTTGCTCCACTCTCTTTCCCCTTGTCAATCTTCCCTGTATTCTTCTTTGGTCGACCCTTCGGCTTCCCACTTGGCTTCTTCTTTATCATGCTTGTGTTGTCAACCTCAGTGGAAACCCGAAGATTGTTGTACATATCCAAACCAGCTTGGTTGCCAGATATACTCTTTGTTGATGAATTCAATTCTCCTGCACCAGGTATACTGCTTGTATATTGAAAGTTCAACCCATTCATATAATTATTGTTCATGTCCATGAACTCTCCATTCTGTACAGTGGAATCCGTATTAACATTGCTGTTCCTCAATGTGTTACTCTTATAGTTCCAATCCGGAAGCTGTCCTACATTCTTAAAGTCCTGTTCCCGTTCCTCGTGAATGTTTGATAGTGGTGGTTGCATCTTATCCAAGTGAACATTTTCATTCCCTGGCAAAAAATATTGATTGCTTGCAACCTGCGGAGGACCTTGTGGCTGAGGTGTTTTATTCCCTGTGGCTCCATATGCACTACTTGCCACATTACTAGATGGAGTGTTTGAGGCATTGTACTTTTGAGAAGTTCCCCTTGGATGGCCCATTGGTTGTTGGTATTTATGAATCATTGGTACGTTGTTACTTGGAATATCACCAGGAACTTGAAAATTATTGATATGCATGTCATTGAAAACACCATTGGAATTCATCATTCCAGGTTGGAAAGGTACATTTTTGGGTGGATGAGCTGCATTGTTGAGCTTTAAGTACTCATCAGGTATTCTTTGTCCACTTCCAAACCCTGTATAAATTGAGCCTGCATGCTCGCCTTGAGGTACATGATTGGCACCCATACTTGACTTTTGCGATGATGGAGCTCTAAAGGTGCCATCTTGTGGGTAAAACTTTGGGTCTTGGTGAACAATATTTTTTTTTATCTCAGTATTAGCAGATGGTATACCAGATACATACTGTTGAACATTTGCATGGTTATATTGCACGTTATTCATATTTTGTGAGGATGAATACTGCGAACTCACAGAACCCCTTTTGGCCTGGTTGGGTACATGATGCAGTGACGGCTTTTGGTTTAGTTTGTTGAAATTCTTTCCTGCTGAAACCGGTATATTCGAATTTTGGCCTGATGGCGTAAAGTTTTTCAAGTCCTGGTTATCATTGAATTGTTGATTTTCGTTGTTTTTCATATATGGTGTTGAATAAGGAGATGCATTTGGATAATCATTTTTCAACAAATTGGAATTGGTGTACATGTCAGGTCTGGTGATATTCATTGAATTTAAATCCAGGTTAGGTGGATGAATTGGAGACCCTGTGTTGTTTACTGGAATGTGCTCTGGGAATATGGGCTTGATAACATCAATAAACGGCCTAACACTGGACAGAAGCTCCAATGGTTGGGAATTGACATTGTTATATATGGACCAGAGACAATCCCACCATTGAACCATGAAGGAGCCATCTCTGGGCATACTAGACTTGGACTTGATGTATTGGTTTTCAAACAGTTCTATCTCAATATTGTTGTACTCAATGATGAACGTATCCATGTTTGGATTATTTTTCTTCTCCTCAGGTGAAATTAGTAACRATTCTGGCTGATTATTATGTTCATTGGATATACTCAAGGGAACATCTGATTCCTTCAGTAGTGAAATGGCAGTTTTGAAGTTTTTGCATTCAATGAAATAATGATACAGATTGGCTAAAAGAAGCTGTCTGTTGTTGTTTGCCAAAGCATCACAAACAACAGCTTTACTAGATTCAAAGAATTCCATTAGGTTRTGTGGTGAATGGCTGTTTCTGCCAGTGAACTGTGTTGCTGGAGAGATAGATTCGCTATTGGAAGGATTACTGCTATTTGTATTCATGATGCCAACTTTAAAAAGGCAAATGGCGTCTCAATCTTAACTTTCTTGTTTAGGKATGTGTGTCTTTTGAATTATTTTTTATAGTAAACAAATGGCTCTGTTTGACATATGTTTCAAGAGAGCGAGAAAAAAAAAATTAATGCAAAATAAACGGATACCACAAAACGGTGAACTTCACRGTTTTTTTGAAAAAAAACCAAAAATCCGATGATACTGGGAAAAAAATAAACGGTAGCTGGTGTCAAGGCATCAATCCTGGAGTACAACGCAATCATTATGTCAAATGATGTGCCAAAACAGATCATTAAACAACGATAATAYAAAACTGATTATACGACTGTATGGTAGARTATGCATAGTTTAATCTTTATCTCCAATGGTCTACTGATACTATATCCATCATCAATAGTGTGACATATGTTTTATCTACTTTAGTAGAAYAATTTAATTAAAAGCATCGTAATTATTCTTTTTTTTTGGTCTCTAAAAACTACAATTAAAGAATACCAAGAGCAATACATCGATTCAAATAAATAAATTACTCAGAAATTTTCAAGAAAAGCAACAACATCAACTAATWGTTAGTGGATTATCTYTTTAATCATTTTTTTTTGGATGAACATATCCGCATCTAATAAAAACCATATACATATGTTGATTTCAAACAAAAATCGTTTAGGATAAGTATATTGACTGCACTATCATAAGACTACAARYAAAACCASTAAATTAAAKGAMACTAAACACTTTGTTACTCASATCAAAGCCAAATTTAARATGAAAACTATGTATTTGTTTTTAGSATTTTTGCWATTTATAACARTCACTAAAAAATTTTWGACATCAAAATATTAGCACACCTTGTTAGCTCAGTTGGTAGAGCGTTTGACTCTTAATCAAAATGTCAAGGGTTCGAGCCCCTTATGAGGTATASCTTCTTTTATTTTKTTATTTTTTTATTTTTTTCCATTTTTTTAGTAATGGTCACGTGTCTGTGATTCATACATTATAAAAAATATCTTGCTTTTTTTTTTTTAATTTCATTTTTGATTAAAAATTCATCATATATATCATAATTCAAATTCATCATCCTCATCGAACTCATCATTATCATCCATCAAGTCACCTACACTTGTATCGTTGAAAACCAAATTATTTGATGTTTGAGGATTCAAGCCATTAAGTAGTTCCTCATCGGGTATGTACGTGTGATCCTTATGAATTGATTCATCATCACTGAATATTCTTCTAGGTGAAGATATAGGAGAATTCAGGTCCAAGTATAACTTCTTTCCAAATTCCTTAGGCGAGTTCATACTAGTTCCTTCAGCGTGTTTATCCATTGGACTGTTCAATGCCAATGGGGACAAATCATCATCTTTCAGGCTTTCAATACTTTCATGGTCAGACCTACCACTGACCCATGAAAAGAATCTGGAATCATTGGACTTCRTACGTTGGTGGCTTGTACTATTGCTTCTAATTTTACTCATTGAAAGGGAGCTTCTTCTACTGTTTACACTTCGTTGTGCGTCGCCAGGATTGTACTCCATTCCTTCAGCTAATGATCCTGTGCTTTTTGACTCCCTTTGTGTGCTAGTGTTAGTCAAATATCTGGAATTTGCTGTGGATGGCAAAGAAGGTGTTTGTGGAGGTGTTGTTCTGTTCTTGACAGAGGTATCATAAGTCCTGTTAGTAACTTCTTCTCCTCTACTTTTCACGCTTTCTTCAATATCAGAATCTTCACTTAAGTCAGAAATATCCGGCAATGGTTCTCTCCAGTAATTTGTGTCTGAAAAGTTACCCTCCTTGTTTCTAAACAACGTCATTCTTGTTTGTAATTCCTCATTTGCCTTATTTTGCTTATTTTTCAAGACATCCACACTATTTGCTATCAGGGATATTGGCTTCACATCACTGTGGGATTTCTCATCAATTAATGACAAAGTTTTGCCATAATTGACCACTGGTGGGAAAAAATGGTCCACTAACTCATTGATGAACAAATATGACGATTTGTATCCACTCATCTCCAACAACTCCATATGTACTTCACCATATGGGTTTATTGTAAAGATTCTGGATCTAGGAATGCCCACAGATCTATAAGAAATACCATCTGTGATTCTGTTCCCAAAACCTGCTATAAACGGTGTTGGCATGTCATCATCAAACATACCAGAGCTTCCGTTTAGCGGATTATTGACAATTTTATTTACATAGTCATAATCATCATCTGAGCTCAAATTTTTTAAGTATAGTTTTCTTATATCATTCAAACAAGCCATTTTGAAGACCTCAGGTTTTTTTAGTATAACTTCCCTTTTCAATGCTGTGAACGTTCTATCAGGAGATAGTATAACAGGKCCATCAGGAATGACAAATCCGTCTTGGTTTATACTCTTTAAGTACTGACGCGTGCTATCAGCTAAGCCTGCTGATCTGGCCGTCAAATACATGATGTTATATCCGTTGGCCTCTATATCTGTAAATAGCTTGGCCACGCCTGGATGTGTCCAATCCTTGCCTATCATTGCCATAACATGGCCCATTGCATCAGATTTGGTTATTGTTCCATCAATATCAGATATAACGATAGGTGTATCCCATTTCCACAAGAAAAGTCTTGCCTCCAATACAGAAGTTCCCTTGTCGATAACAAACTTTAAGTTGTTAACACCGTATTTCAAGTTCAAGCAYTGCAATTGATCTGAAGTTAATCTAATTGTTTTGATATATTTCTTAGGYTTTTCAGACTCGGAAACACTTGATGYTGAGGCATTGTTGCCCATGATGTTAGTTGCTGTAGAGGTATCAATACTATTAAATGTTGAATCACTGTGGATAGATTTTGGGGAACCTGGATCATAAACACTTTGTGAATTTTCATACAGATCAGATTTATTTTCTGACCCATTCTCCACAGATATGTTCCCATCCAATTTGGATTCCCCATTTGATGARCTAAGATCGTGATTATCATCATATACGTTGATTATTCTAATGTTTCCGTTGCTATCCTTTTCCAAGATTTTGTCTAGCATATCTTCGCCAAATTCTTCTTTTAGAATTTGCTGCACCAATTCATCTGAATCATGGATCTTATGTTTATTTGACTTGTAACCTTCRATATCCAACAGCAAATCACCAGTGAAATTATCAACTTTTGTAGGGATYTTRATTTTGGCYAGTTTCTCTTCAATAGGCTTAAAACGGGGAGACTGTGGAGAGCTATTGGTTGAGTTATTTTCTGCCTCRAGGTTATTTGTTCCTTGACCCTTCTCATTTTCTAGATATGGGTGGTTTATGTCCAAGAAATCAGGTTCCTCTACATTGGTATCAGGCTTGATGACAGGAGAGTTTGCTACACTTGTAACTGGAGAAGCAGCAAAAATGTCAGCAGGAAGACCATTGTTGTCTCCCAAAAACTCAAACACAAACTGAGCTTCTCCGTATTCGTTCAATTTCATTGGGATGGTTGTTTCTTGTCCATTCACATACACGTCAACTTTCTTYTTAGCAGGCTTTAGAACCTGAAACTTCCCAAACCTTACATGGAAAGGAGAGCATGATAGTTCACCATCAGCATGCTCAACCACTATGACATCGACKGCACCTGATAACGTGGCAGGGTTGATTGAGGACCATGATTTTGTGACTGAACCCAAAGCTTTGCCAAAATACTGCATCACAAAAAGCCAAATATATTAAGAAACTGTTCTGTAATCAAATTATCAACCMGAGTTAAGTTTTCTYTTTGGTGTTRTTTTATGGTGTCTCTGAGGATAATWGTMATGATACAAAAAAAATATTGTGAACCCCCTGTTATAAAAAGTGGAGCTGGATAAAGCATTGATACGAATCACAGCGAAAAAAAAATATATAACAAAACGTTTCCATCACGTTTCTTTTGTTGAAGTTATTATTTCATATGGGCCAATTGTTGAACATGGAAGACTCATGGGGGCTATATATACGATCATTAACATTACGTTCCATGTGCTCAGCAGAATATATAGAAAATGAARAAAAAMAACWRTGTTACTGTTTACAAAGAGCAAWTWAATGTWAGAAWAAAACTCTCCTCWCCCRAGTCYATTAGTTTTGYTAYCATTGCCTAAATGTATATTGCATAGCTAMTACATCTAAAAATAAAGTACTGTCCGAATTTCCTCTATCAATGATCAATGACAATTTKGTARCTTAATCTTGTACCTAKTATCCTTGTTATYACTATWTTTTTTCAACTAATYTTTTCTTTTATATCAATCCWCTGYTTCTTATTATTTTAGTATTTCATTATTTCTTASTTGATAAACYCAAATKCWGGAKTCYTSTAATRCTYCAAAAATGAYTCKATTATCTAWCAACAATATTYTCSAMAAATAGCATTAATAACGTCTATAAATCAATGCTTAAATTWARTGCTCAACTGCATCAACAATCAATTTTTTTATTATTTACAGTCATATGTTCGCCGTGCATATGTTTCAAAATGGTCTGGTATATGTACAACATTATACTACTTTGAACTGAAGACCACATGACTCTTGGACCAATACCACCAAACATTTTCATCATACCCTCCCTTTGATAGAAGTTTTTCAATATAGAGTAAACATTCTGGTTTGATGGTTGAGGTGTGTCAACTGATTTTCCAGTGGTGTCATTCTGAATAATTACTTGAGACATGTTGGTTTGTAGTCTAGTTTTCACCACATCCAACGGTGTGGTTGCAGCACCWGAAATACCACCTGCTAACGCACCTATAGCCAATTCTTCTCCCGCGTTCAGTTCATCGTTAGTCTTATGGGTGATGTGGCATGTCAGCTGTCTAAACTTCTCATAAAGTGCAAATTGGATGGCACTGAATGGCAAGTCTCTCATTAAAGTAGCACTGTATCCATGATAAAAGGCAGATTTACCCTCGTATTTGTTCATTTTRTAAATAGCATCCCTYAAAGAAGTGTATCCAAACAGAGATGCATTCAATTTACCTTGAAGTTGTAATCTAGTCTTCAAAACCTCACTAGGCACATACACTACTGAGCTCACAAGATCTCCTGCTAGCCCGGCAAAAAAGTATGTAAATGTTTCATTYATGCCTCTGTTAACTATCATTTCTGTTTTCAAGAACTCATAAGTGGAAAAAAACAGAGCTGCAGACGGTAGCGACCCCAGCATGGCTGATGACAATCCAGAGTACCAACCTTTTCGTATACCTTCTAATTTTAGTATCTCTATAGGATGCAGATTCCTCAGCTTTATATCTAACGTTTTCATTGTATCTAAGCTTGCCTGTTGTCTAGTTTTCATTGTGTCCAGTGGATGCATTAGGAAATCAGCAATCACTCCTCCTATACCACCAGCAATCATATAGTTCCACAGTGGAAGTCTTTCATCAATAATGTTACTTTCCTCCATGATATTTTTTCTTGTTTCTTAGAGATATATGTTTTTTTTTTTGATTATAATGCTATGGTTTACTACAGATGCATTATTGTTATATAATAAGATTAATAATTAACAATGTTCACAAGTATACAAACTATCGATTCTTTGTTAATTCAATCCTTCCACCTTTCTATAAATACGTCTAGTGTTGTGGTTATTATACCTCTTTTTTTTTGGTGTTTAACAACATTCTTAAAGACCAATTCAGAAGAATAATTGCAGAAAGAAAAAAAAAATTTTCTTTACCGTTGCCCAAACAAAATCTGAGCCCAAAAAAAAAAATTTTAAAGTTCACKTATATATCCGATAATCAKTCCTCTAAAAATGGTTTGTCAATYTCAAGATACTCCACYAGCTTGGTGTGTGTGTCTATGCTCATTGACACAGTGACATGTGTTAGGCTCTTCTTGGATTTCTTCAATTCATGTTTCTTATCGTCATCCAATAGCACCAAATAGGGGAATCCATCTTCACCTTCAAACATCTCCATGAAGCCCGACTTAACCAAAAACGATACATGAAATAAATTCTCCACTGTCTTTGCATAAGACGTTGGATCCAGACAGATTCTGTATACATTYAGTGGTTCTCCTTTGTATTTGGACAATATCCGGCTAATCTGCTGGATTCTGTGTGATGTTTCCTCCTCTGTATTGACCAAATCTTCTTTGGAAATCTCCTTTGCACGTGTAACTGTCTTGCTTATTTGTTGTTTAGGTTTAACTTCACTTTTCTTCTTCGTTYTTAAGGAAAGTTTTGATACCTGAGACAGATGTACATTCATGACTGCTTTTTTAGTCCATGATCTATAAAAGGAGCCAAATCTCATCAACATAGAAGACTGCTCGACCTTTAARTTTTCCTTAATACTCAGTTTGTTTGTTGTTTCGTCTTGCGTAACTTTACTATCGTTGAAATTTGCCATGAACTTGACCATGTCATTTAATAGTATGGTTGGTTTATATTGCTCGTTGATAGTTCCGTGACTGAACTGTGTCATTTCAGCATTGAAATCTTTGACTATCTTGTTGAAAGTGGTGGCTTCTTCCTTAAAGAATTCACTTTTGGCTCCCAAACCTGTTCTTGCTGTTTTCTTTCCTGTATTCATCTTGTCTTGAAACCTTCTAGACACGTCTTCTAGTTTATCCATTTTCACCAGAGACGACTTGATGTTGGCATTCGATGTACCGTTACTTGATTCTCCATTCTGAGTTGTATCATCATCTATAATAATATCATTTCTCAAGTTTTTAAGCTCATTGACCGTATCAGAGAAATGTCTGTTCAAKGTATATTTGGATTTAGCTTTTTCCACAAGGTTCTTACTCTCTCCGTTTTTATTTGAAGCAACAGCCATACTTCTGTTAGTGCAAATTTAAATAAAGAAACCTAACAATGATTMTCTGTTTTCTTTTTCTTTGGTTTATCTTATTGATTCTCAAAAAATGTTTAGGCTTCTTTTTTTTTGCAGACGTTTTCCTCCATGTATGTATTCACATCATTTTTCGCCTTTTTCTCCTTAGCKTYATTTTTTTTTGGATYCACWCACGCGTCAGCCTTKAKATAAATTTCTAAARCTCTGAATTAAAAGYTGCTCTCRWTAACACCAAACTCAAATTACTGATCAATCAATAGATAAATATCACTAATCAGCAAATATTCTGAAAGATWTATAAATAAAAGCGACARCAATGKCAGGTRTTATAAGACAGTTGGACAGGGAMACTGTAAACAAGATTGCTGCAGGTGAAATCATCATATCTCCTATCAACTGTATAAAAGAACTAATCGAAAATAGTATTGATGCAGGAGCTACCAAAATAGATCTTTTCATACAAAACAATGGGTTCAAAATGATAAAGATTCAGGATAATGGTACTGGTATTGAAAAAAGTAATTTTCCTCTTCTGTGTAAAAGATTTTGYACCTCCAAAATTAACACATATGATGACTTGAAGAGTATTGCTACATTTGGTTTTAGAGGTGAGGCTTTGAGTAGTATATGTACGATATCAAATCTGAAGGTGATAACCAAGTACAAGGATGACGTTATAGCATATGAGGTTGAATACAACTCAAATGGAGATGTAGTTAATCAAAAGCCACAAGCTGCTAATCAAGGAACGACATTTGTGATCAATGATTTGTTTTATAACGTTCCAAGYAGACTTAAATCATTRAGTTATACAAAGCAAGAGTTGAAGAAAATTGTTGATTGCATAAGCAARTATGCAATWAACAATCAGGGGATTTCTTTCTCMTTGAAAAGACTGGAAGATAAYAARATGCTATAYTCGTGTAAAGAGAACAGTACGTTAGATGACAGAATACGRCTATTAATCAATTCATCAATTTCCAAGTTTTTAATAAACCTTGAAAATGTCAATGATGAAGATCTAGGCTTGGTAAAGTGCGAGGGGATTATCACCAAYCTGTCATACTGCAATGAATCCACTCAGTTCAAAAAAACATCCATCAGTACAAACAAGATGATGGTATTCTTTATCAACAATAGACTTATTGATTGTGAAGTTCTGAGAAAGAATATCATTCAAACTTATAACGCATTTTTACCGAAAACAGCYTCGAGCCCTTTTGTTTATCTGTCCTTGTTTATCAARCCAGAAAACGTCGATGTTAATGTACATCCAACAAAAAAGGAAGTATATTTCATCAATGATGAAGAGATATGTGAACTCATATGCAACAAAATTACAAGTATTCTGCAATCACAAGATGTATCGAGAACATTTCAGGATAACACCAAATTAACACAGCCATTCCAGCCACAGAGTAACTTGATAACAGATTCTTTCAAATACAGATCAAAAACAGAAGAATTTGTACCGCATCAAGGAAATTTGCCTACTGAGTACAGAAACGAAKCTAAGTTGGTRAGAGTAGATGCTTCYCAATCCAATTTATCATTCAAGCCACTGAGGTATACTACTTTAAACACGTCAAGTACAGGTAGYGTTCTTTCTGAGGACTCAGTGCAATCAGYTAGTTYAAACGAATGTCAAAGTTTGGAATCTGTTAAAAACYTGAAGCTAGAGATTGACAACYTRGCATATCCAGAGTTGATTAAGTTTTTTTCCAATTGCAAATATGTTGGTATCATCGATGCTGAAAAAAGAATATGTGCCATGCAATGTGACTTGGGGCTTTACATGTTAGATTACGGAAGTATATGTAATGTAATGTTTTATCAATTGGCCTTGAGAAATATAGGTGCATTTGGTRTTTACAAGATATCCAGTTCAGAAACTGTAACAGTCAAGAAATTATTATCAAAAATTGAAATAACTGAACACGAAGAAGTGCAGGGCATTATAAGCACACTTGAAGATATGAAGGACATGTTCAATGACTACTTTGGCATTGAATTTGAAAGCACKGATGGTGACTTGGTTGTTCGTACACTACCTATGATTATTCAAGAATACACACCCAGTAAAGAAAAACTGCCGTTGTTGATTTATAGATTAGCAAAGAGAGTTAATTATGACGGTGAACAAATCTGTYTACAAGGAATATTGAAGCAAATCGCATTATGGTATGTGCCACCCATGTTAACAGATGACTTAGMAGATCAGATTGCAGATTTAAATACCATTTTGGAGAATGTTATCTTTCCTATACTGAAAAGCAAGATTTTCCTTCCTACCAAAGATYTACTTCCTGATATAAATGAAATAGCTACATTACCTGGTTTATATAAAATCTTTGAAAGATGCTAAAATAGTGTACAAATTCTCTCTGAATGTTGTTATAATATCAATTTTGTTTTTGGAGTCCAATTTTAAGCTGTATGAATGCAAATCATTTCTAACTGTAGTACTCATKCCAGGAACTAAATTAGGAATTCTTTCTTCAAAATTTGAACTGATGGTTAGTATATCTTCTCTCAAAATCAAAAATGGCAAGTTTTCTGTAATGCCTTTGTTTATCAGTTCTTTTTTATCAAAATATGTTTGAATGGTGTTAAGTCTATCTAGTAAGGTGTTGAGTAGAATTAGCTTCTTAATAAAATCATTTTTTTCCAAGATCTGATCAGAAATTTCTTCGCCAAAATGATCTTTATCCTCATCATATATGTCCGCATACTTATCCATTTCTATCTTTATGATCACTGTCAACAAATCAACTAAGCTGTTATAAATCTTTAAGTTTCTTTCACTTCGGTTGAACATTTTATACAAAGCATGGAACGTTATGACTTCGCTAAACGAAATTAGTATACTCGGATATTTATAAAGTTGAAATTCTACAGTCTTTTCCGAAGTGACGTCCAAAAGACTTTCGAAATAGAGTTCCGAGGTTAAGAAAAGATTCTCTATTTCTGCCACTGTTGCTGATAAATCTGTTTTGTCACTGTTGACAAATTTATACTTAGCTAGTTTAAAATTTAAGAAGTAGTATTCAATGTTTATGAAAATGTATTCAGCTAGATTAGATGTGGATAAGTTATCAAAATCCAGTTTATTTATAAAACTGTTCACATTATCAACTTTGAATGTGGTCAGTTTTTCACTTGTGTAAGAGTAATGTTTAGCAATTCCGTGTCCATGCATTAACATTTCTCTGTCGTGAAACTCTTTCAAAAAAAGACCAGTTTTATATTGCAAGTTTTCAAAAGACAAGTCGTTGTTCTCTGTGATATCATTAGTCAAATGCATTCTTCTAAAGTCATAAACATGTCTTTCCTGAATTATGCCAAAATTAGATGTTTGTAACTGATTCTGATATAAGCAGGAAATGTAGACAACTTTAAAATARATGTTTCTTTGAACTTGGATAAATTTCAGAACTGAATAATCTTCTTTGAATGATCTAATGGATCTATCCAAATTYAAGATTTTCAACATATTAATACAAACATTCATCATCCARCTGAATTTCTTCGGCCATTTAAGATGTAAATCAGTCTGTGCCAAAATCAATACAGTTTGAATAATTCGAATATCCTCAAAATGCTGRACTTTATCRAAKATGTGAATTATTTTTGTAATTAATTGTTTATAATAGCTTTCCTTTTTCATRCTAGATATTTCGGTTAGCTGATAAAAGGTCGAGTCACTCATGTAGTAAATGCTTAATAAGCAAACGGATCTTATAATTAATTCATCCAAGATTGAATCTAATGTTTCTATGGAGCCATTTTCTGAGAAAATGCTACTTAAAACGTCTGGCTTCGTTATAATTTGATTTATAGGATCATAAAATAAACCCAAAAACAAAAACCCTARATTTTCAGTAGCATAAGTAATGAGCACCTTCATMGTATAAAAGTCAAACATGTCAAATATCTCATCTGAATCATAATGAAATTGTTGRTTGATGKTTATTGATTTTAAATACCCTTTATTGGGAAGAAYTATACCCTGGAAGAATGCTTTTTTCATTATCCAATAAGAGTAGTCTTGGAATAATTGRAGGATTTCAAARTCCTCGTTTGAATTATCATTTTCTTGATCCAATAATCTTTTTTGTARAAAAATTTCATTTTCGCTGATGATTTCAAGGAATCTTCCATCTAATTCCTTATCTGAATTTATGTAATTGTTYAGAATATAAGTCTTTAAGAGTTTCTCCTTTAAAGATAAAGGGTTTTCAACTTCGTCATCTGAGYTCAGAGAAAATCTTTCATATAAGTTTACTTTGTCTAGATACTTGTCATATTGGCAGTCAAAGCCATTCTCTAGACAATGAAAGCATGGCATCAATAAATCACAAGACCAATTTTTAGTGGAATACATCTTAGAAAGACACTGATTACATCCTTTGAGAATTTTTTTGTAGTCCCTYTTTATGCCGAATGTAATGAAGCTTTGAGTAAGATCRAAAGTACATGGTATTTTTTTGTTTACACAACTGGTACAAGGATCAGTCTGAGAACATTTGAGTTTTTTTCTTTTACAGTTTGTGCAAGCTGTAGGCATAAGCTGAGGAACAATATCATGATGAATATTGTCTGCCATAAAATATATTGTGTATTTGAATCTTTTTAAGTATGTGATTAACGGTTGTTTACGGTTGATACGAATGATAATTTTCTTCYATTGCAATTTTCAATAATTTTTCAAATTTAAAWAATAAACAAATAAATTTCAAAAGCGTTTTGGATTGTCGGGAAAGTTTWTTGGAGAATAGATTTCCCCTTTGGGATGTGATTGAAGAGAATGTAAAAAAAAGGAAAACTGATATCAAATTACTTGTGTGAGATGTGATTTCAAAGTTGAACTTACACAGTATAAGAGTTAGAAGAGTCTGGCTACAAACATTGAGAGTAATAACGTAAAGGTYACTCCWATGGCAATGWTTGCATAATCATTGTRAAAACGTATGCATATCCGCTCTATTTTCCTTATCGCCTCCACTCGTTTTTTCAAATGATTACTAATTTTTAAGCGACAAAATACGCATTTCCACGTAGAGAACCACAATTTGGGCATTAATTGCGCAGAAAAAAAGCCGACCCTAAATAAATTCAAAATGAAGGCAAGCAAACTCTAATCATTTGAAGGGTGTRTTTTCCTTGCATATATAAACATTACTTRATTTAATTGTAATACTAAATTYTTCATCCTCATATTACTTTAAGAATACTAATTYTCATGGTACAASACCATCTTAAGATATAATTCCAAAGGTATAAACCAGAATACATATCATCCCTTAYAAAATGTCCAAAACAGAAATTGAAATTAAAYTACCTTCAGGCAAGGTTTACACTCAACCTATAGCATCATTCATCAACAATGAATTTGTTCCTTCTTCWTTGAGCAATCARCCTATATCTGARGACAACTCYATYCCAGTTTACAACCCATCCACTGGTGAAAAGGTTGTCGATGTATATGAAGTCAAYGAGGATGATTTCAATACCGCTATTGCCAATGCCAAAGAAGCTTACAAGACTTGGAAAGATGTCTCACAAGGTGAGAAAAGAGACTTGTTTTTGAAACTTGCTGAGTTGATTGAAAAGGATAAGGAAATCATTGCTGAAATTGAATCCTACACCTCTGGTAAGCCTGTCAAGAATAACTCCGTCTACGATATTGAAGAGCTGGTTGAGGTTCTAAARTACTTTGCTGGTTGGATTGATAAGCTTCAAGGTTCYACATAYATTCCRGACAAGGACAATTTGAAAYTGACTTATCATCAACCACTTGGTATTGTTGGTTGCATCATTCCATTTAATTATCCATTGACCATGATGGCCAACAAGTTTGCCAGTGTTGCTGTTGGTAAYTGTGCTATTTTCAAGCCWGCTGATCAAACWCCATTATCTATCCTGGTWTTTGCCCAATACTTGAAGGCTGCTGGTTTCCCAAAGGGTGTKTTCCAGGTTTTGYTAGGTAAGGGTCCTAATATCGGTGAGAAAATGAGTTTGTCACATGACATTGCCAAAATTGCATTYACTGGTTCCACTGCAGTAGGTAAGATAATTCAACAACAAGCAAGCACCAACTTGAAGGCTTTGTCTTTAGAATGTGGTGGTAAGTCTCCGATGGTCGTTTTTGAAGACTGTAATCTTGAAAAGGCCATTGAATGGTGTGCTCTGGGTATTTTCTCTAACTCCGGTCAAATTTGCTCCGGTACTTCCAAAGTCTATGTTCATAAGAACATCGCTGAAAAGTTTTATGAAAAGCTTATCGAACATGTTAAGGAAAATTACCCTGTAGGTGATCCATTCGATGATAAATCCGTTCTTGGTCCTTTAATTTCTGAAAAACAATACGAGAAAGTCATTAACTACATCAACGTTTCCTTAAAAGAGGGTTTAGAATTAATTTTAGGTGGTACTGAAAAACCTGAAAGTATCTTGAAAAACGATAAATTGAAAAACGGTTATTACGTTCAACCTACTATTTTCAAAGGCTTAACTGCCAAGCATACCATCAACAAGGAGGAAATCTTTGGTCCTGTAATGGCAATTGCTGAATTTGAAACTTATGACGAAGTTATTGAAAAGTGTAATGACAATGACTATGGTTTGGGTTCTGGTTGTTTTACCAACAACTTGCAAACTGCTATCAAATTTTCTAAAGACATTGAAGCTGGTATTGTTTGGGTCAATTCCTCAAACGACACAGACGCTCACACTCCATTTGGTGGAATCAAGCAAAGTGGTAATGGTTCCAGAGATAACGGTTACTACACTTTGTTGGACTACACCAATGTCAAGGCTGTTCATATCAACATTGAACAATGATCAGCTTTTTTTAGTGAGAAAGTAAATTAATTAACTTTATATATTCCAGGGAAATTAAAAATATGAAATAAATTTAATATGTATACTTTTTTAGGGAAATAAATAATATTTTATGTGGTATTGTTGTTGATGGTTTATTGTGAGGTCTTTTAAATTATTGGTTTTTTAACATTTGAAATCAAACTTCATACTATCACTTTTCTGTAACAAACTAACAAGATTATAATTTGGAATGTTCCAAATATTAATGTCGTAAGTATAAAGTTGTAGCTTAACCAATCTAATGTGTTTTCATTATAGTTTCTCTTTGAGAACTCACTGGTTAAAAGGAATGATATTTCATTTTTATAATTGAAGACATCCATCTTTTCTAAAAAAAACTTCATCAATACATTATAATGGTGACTTTGAATGGAATTTTCATTATCAATTATGCTGTCAGTTTTTTTCAAAGGAAATACGGTTATACTGTCAACACTGATAATTTTATTAAATGATCTATAATTCCAAGCATAGTTTTTCAAGTAAGTGTTCAAATCCAAGCATAATGATAAATTGGTATCGTTTATCATCACCGATGAGAAGATTTTCACTCTGTTTTGATTTATTTGATGATTGTTGTATAGCAATATACTGTTATTTCCTGTATTTAACGACAAATTAAGACTCAAATATTGACCTTTTTGCTTATTTATGTTATGCTTGTACCGTAGCTTGTTATTTGTATCAAAAATTTCATTGCTGATTATGACGTCAAAGTAAATACCATACAATTGGTTAGGGATATACTTGTCTGTGAGATTTATACAGAGAGATGTGGTGGTATCCGATACCTTGAGGGGAAATAGGAAGCTGTGATCATTTTTTATTAAGGTCTTAACCTTTTYATTACCCTTGGTAAATTTAATTAAGCTAATGATGATAGTCAAAAGTCCAATAGAATCGAGTATTTTCATGTTTAACCTTTTTTTTTTGATTTAGAATATAAGTTATATGTCCTTTTTTTGGTTATTTATATWGATAGAATATTAAATTCTCATACATTAGTCACATTCCCTATTTTATTTAATTGTATGTTTAAAGATAATGACACGGTTATAAGTGATGCACTAGATGATGGTTTACTTTAATATTATTACTGGTATTTTTTGTATTTTGATTAAACCTTTCTCTCTCACTCTTTTTTTTTTGAGTTTTGATTAAATTTTATATAAATACAATTAGTATAGTACATATCATTCATAAAAAATAAATGTTCACATCGCCAATAATACCTAMATAATGTATTCAACTCTTTTATTTGATAACAGCAATGCCTAATGATAATTGTCTTTAATAATATTGTTTGAATATTTACTCTGTTTATTGGTGACTTACTTTARATGTTTTCACGTGACTCGTATCAAAATGCGCAATGTCAAAATTTTTCAACTGTCAGGATTTTACTCTGCACAAGCTTTAGTGAAAGGGGGAAAATAYATACGTATGGGTTGTRGATCATTATTAAAAACACATTATTAGGGGAACMACTATCAGCAAAATTTCTCTATATTTATAATAAACCAAGAATTGTTCTTTGYCTTTTAAAGAAATARAACCTTAGTCTTTAACTGCTTCAAAAACCACAAATTTGTAACAAAAAAAATACTTAAAGGAGCAGGTAGCTACATAAAATGAATGATGAGTTGATTGATCAATACACAGATGTATTGAATAAAATAAAGTGGGATACAAACAACTTCAAAATATCTTCAGAATCTATAGAGAAGCTTAAAGAGCTTAACAATGATGTCAACTTTAATTCTATAGACTGCTTTATCAAATCATTTAAAATCAAATACACATACTTGTTCACAAAAAACAATGATATACCTGCTACAATAAAATACATCAAAGAGTACATTTATAACAACTTGCCTAAATATTTGTACTTAGTGACTCTTGGATTGAACAATTACAATACCGATCTTTTTATTGAGGATTTCATACATGGAATCATCGATATCTGTAAAAAAAAGTTGATAAATATCAGCCAGGAAAATGTCATGGATATTGTTGACTTGGATTTATATTTCAATAATGAATACAGCATTAGTGTGAATTTGGTAAATGAGATTGACTTTGATGTTATCAACAAATGGATCAACTTTGAAATTGTACTTATCAATGATAATTACCTTAAAAACTTTGATAATGACTATTTCTACAATGTCGAATCTGGCAATGATCTCATTACGTACTTAACGAAATTGTTGAAGTACTTTAGCTCTTTTCTTTTACTAAAAAATGATAACATATTAATACTAAAGTATCAACTCAAAATTTTCCAGAAAATCATATTGAACTTAATTTTTAGATATAGACAAAACATAACAGTCAATCAAAGCAACGATAGTATTGCTTTACTAAAAAACATAATTGTAATATATGATTATCTTTTAACCTTAACTAAGGACCAAATAGTGATCAATATAAACAAAGACTTCAAAAAGTTAAATAACGATGATGACACAATAAGCTTGTTGGAAGGTGAATTGATAGAGTATAAGAAGATGATAATAAGATTTTTCAATAATAATGTAGTAGCATTTTTGAAGACAAACATTAATAGAGAAATTGCCTTTTGCATTCAAAATTATAGTGATGATAATGCATGGAATGATTTTTTGAGAAAGAACAAGTCCACAATGGAATCTATAGGTAAAGTGTTGGCTAATAACAATTTGCTGACATGTTACTATTTCAAGATTGTTTACATCAATACATCGCTTATTTTGAAGAAGATAATAAATAATATTGTTTTGAATGGAAAAATAGACAAGGAAATGATTGAAAAGTTGAAATTACATGTACATTCGTTTAGTTATTTTGAAGAAATAATAGAGTATAATAAATTCATGGATTACTTGACGTTGATTGAAAGCATTCACAATGATATTGATATAAATAATATAAAATTCAACTTTTTGAATAAAAGTGAAATTAGGGAAGTCATCAATGCATACACCTAGTGGTGACTTATTTTAATATTAGAATATCATCAAAGCTTTATCATTATTGTTCATGCTATTATGCACATTTGCCAAGAGATTTTTTACATACTTTATCAAGATAACAAAAAAAGGATCATTCCTAAAGCAATTCTCTTGAATAGATCTATATACATAACCGTGTTTCTATTTACAATATACCAAGCTGAATCTTTATCAGTTTTCCAATACTTCCTTCATCAACTTACTATGATTCTCTTTGTACAGATTATTCACAAGCTCATCCCATTTGTTTTCAGCAGAAACTTTCATGAACTTTTCCAAAACAGAACATTGCCACTTGAACTCTTGCAGTCTATGATCGTATATGTTGTTTGTTGGATAGTTGTATGTTCTGATTTTGAAAGATCTATCAACACTGCTGACTTTGGATTTTCTCATATTCAAATTTTCGCTTCGCTCCTCTTCTTCTCTTTTGTTTTTCATTCTGGTATGTAACACTTGAAAGGCTTTCTCCTTATTTCTATGTTGTTGTCTTTCGGATTGAATATAAACAGATATCCCAGTAGGCTCATGAGTCAGTCTGACCGCAGAGTTGGTTGTATTGACGTGTTGACCACCTTTTCCTGAAGCTCTCATAACCTCAATTCTAACATCTTTGGAYTTCTTCAACTCATCTATTTCTTTCTTKGTGTCCTCATTAACCTTTTCTRACATTGGCAAAACCAAGACAGATGCGGTGGATGTATGCACTCTACCTTTATTCTCGGTCAAAGGGATTCTCTGGACTCTGTGAACACCAGTTTCAAACTGCAAGTAACTGTAACATTTGTYYTCATCAAACATGTTATCTGAAGTTTCACCATCATCGAATCCTGGCTTTATTTCTAATATAGCTTCATTTATACCCACTCCTGAATCATCATTAACAACATTCATGATCTCGTAGTTCCATTTCTTGACTTGGCACAGTCTTAAGTACATTGAWAATAAGTCCTTGGCAAAGATATTGGACTCAGATCCACCCACACCTGGCCTTATTTCAAGAATGCAGCCATCGGATAGATTTTCAATCAATTCACTTTCTGATATAAACTTTTTCAGCAGCAAGTACTGAGTTTCTATTTCATGTTTCATATCTTTAAGTTTGTCATTGTATTCATCGAGTTCAGTTTCACAGTCACTTAAAAATTCATTCGCATCCRACATGCCATTTTCTGWCTTTTCTAMTTCTATCATKCCMATCAACTCTTYTCKCTCATCAACCAACTTTAAATACTTGTTGTATAGAGAAACRAATTTCTGTTCATTCTTCAATTCAACAACATTGACATTTTTTGTRATTCTATCAGCCTTGTTAAGATTGTYRGATATTTCCTGAGCAGCACCTACAAYTTTYTGTGGTATTGWATAGGCTAWAGTGTGGTTGTATCTRATTRTGTTTATAKYTCTTAAACTYCTAAGCAAGAATCTCATTGCCTTATATAKYCYTTGTTGGGTGCTGGAAAWRATCAATCATTWAGAGTCYATRCTTTTCTTTTTTCGARTTTTTTTC
>LPNL01000004.1:1290877-1434233 GCA_001749795.1 Hanseniaspora opuntiae
AMAAAAACCTTTCATTGGAGTTCTTCATCATTTACTCTTATGTCCGASTGYACTTTTTCAAATWTTTCAATCTAYTCTGTGTATTYCTATTTTTTTCCACACAGGTRAAAGCACTACAATTTGAAAGTAGTAATAWGTATAARAGCCCATACACCTCATGGAYACTGGAGAATAYTACACTAAAGAGAAGAAACTTGGTGAAGGTACCTTTGCCATTGTTTATCTAGGCAAGAAGAAACCATCCAAYAAKATCAATGATGTCTTACCTGACCAAGTTGCGATCAAGGAAATAAAGCTKGATTTAATGAAAAAACAGTCAGAAGATGTGGACAAGGGAGATGTTACCGGAATAGATATTTCAGCCATAAGAGAAATCAAGTACTTACAGGAGTTGAGACAGCATGATAACATCATCAAGCTGTTTGATGTATACACAGACACAACCAACTCAATCAATCTGGTCTTAGAGTTTTTACCTATGGATTTGGAAAAGTTGATAAAGAAAAAGACAATTATCTTCAACTCTATGGATTTGAAGCTCATAGTGCTGCAGATGCTAAGAGGAGTTAACCACCTGCATAGACTGTCAATAATGCATAGAGATTTGAAGCCAGCGAACTTGCTTATAGGGAGTGATGGTATGATAAAAATAGCAGATTTTGGTTTGGCCAGAATCTATGATGACGGTGGTATAAATGCACACAGCAACATGACAAACAATGTAGTGACGAGATGGTACAAAGCACCAGAGCTATTGTTAGGATCAAAGAACTACGATTTTAAAATTGACATATGGTCCTTGGGGTTGATCATCATTGAATTACTGATCAGAGTGCCTTATCTTCCAGGTAAGGATGATGCAGATCAGTTGACCCTTATGTTCAAAGTCATGGGTACGCCCACTGAAAAAGACTGGCCACACGTCAAGGCTTTACCTAATTATAATACCAATTTGTACATGTATCCTAAACCTAATAGACAAGAGTGGAGAAAGAGATTTGTTGCTATCTCGGACAACTTTTTAGATTTATTAATCAACATGTTAGAAATGTCTCCGAAAAGTAGATGGAATGTGATTCAGTGTTTAGAAAGCGAGTATATTAGAGAGTACCCAAGACCATCCGACCCCATGGACCTCGTTGCCCTAATGAATGAATAGGCTTTGAAAGATGGTGATAGTATATATAGAATGATTGAGAATTTTTTTTCAATAGCTGAATCATCATGTTATTCCTTTTTTATTTGTAGGACTTGAAGTGCTTTTTTCAAATTTAATTATTTAACAAAATTTATATTTTTTGCTCTTCGGAAACGTTTGCATTTTTCTTTTTTTAAGAAAAACGAAAATTATATTTATATTTATTGAATGCTTGTAATAAAGTAACCAACTCTTCARAAACCCCTATTCTCGCATATGCTCATCAGAAATATACATAATGGCTCTAAAATATTAGCTGTTGGTCATCAAAATATCAACAGTGGGCTGATTATTAAAAGGCTTGCGTCAAGCTCTTCTTTTGAAATGCCTAAAATAGATCAGCAAATTTTGAAAAATAAGTTTTACAAGCATCTTTTCTTTTCAATGGACTCAGAGGTGAGTTTTCATGATATAAAGGATGTTTTTAAGGATATATACTATAACATACCTARRCTTTTTGACCATTTGAGCAATAAYGGCCTTATCAAARCTAMTAARGATGATRCWRTGRAWGAATCCATGGGTCAAAAARTATCACAAACTATAATCAGCTTGCCTGAAACATCCATGGGRAATACTTTCTATACARAAATGTTTCTTCCYCAAAAAGGYTTGAAATCATATAARACCAAGTTTGGTAGCCCAGTAACATATTTGGAAYTAATGCTGCTAAGGCACGCWTTRATTCAGTTCAARGAYACYTACAAGGTGTACAATAAAAGCTTCTATTTGGTTGAAGAAATAATCTTAAAGATATGTATAGAGGAAGGTTTCAAAGATGCCGTAAGTATTGAATCCTTTGAAAAATTAATGAATGAAATTAAGACCAACAAAGCAAGAGATATTGATATCAAGCAATCCCAGAATAATCTYAAAACACTGTTGAAACAAGAGCATCCGATTACATTGAAGCACATAGGTGATTTGAATTTTCAGTTGAGAAAATATGATCAGTGCTTGGAGTATTACGGAAAGTACCTAAGTGYCATACTACCTAAAGTCAATGAAGTTCCACCACCACTTTTGACCAGTCTTTTCAGCAAGAAGAGATATGAACCTATGAATCCTCTTTTGAAGCATTTTTACTTTTTGGATATAGCAAGAACTTATAATAACATAGCCAAAGTGTATCTGTCAAACAACCAAATATATGATTGTGAAAGATTTTTGAAGGAGTCATTGATTAAAAATCAAAACAACATGTCCTTAAAACTGGTTACCTATTATTTACTGGGATTGATTTACTCAACTTATGACCCTGTGTTATCAAAACAGTGTTTCCAAATTATATCAGTTGAAGGTTTCAAAGAATCATTCAAACATCTGGGTAACTTGGAGCTTAACTATTTTGGTGATGTTTCCAAGGCCTCAAATTGGTTTGAACTGGGTGTTCATCTAGAAGACTTTCATTGTTATGTAGGTCTCTTTGATGCTTCTATGAACCGGAATGATTTAAATAGATGTTATAATGTATTGGATCTAATGCAGAAAAGATTACCACATAAACCACAATGGAAACCACTCATGGAATCATTTGTACAAACCAGAGGTGAAAAAATAAAAACAGTCCAGAATCATTATAAAAAACTAATAGAACTTGAGGAAAATAAACAACCTAGTGACAACATGTGGAATTTATAAAAATTAAATAAAAGCAAATCTTGTGTATACAGTAATGAAAAGTAATTTGTGTTTTTATGTTTTTTTTTCTTCTATTAATTTATCTATCAAAGTAACTTTTTACAGTATAATTGAACATCGCCCTGTCTTCTGTGATCCCAATGTTGAATCGTATTGAACCATTTTTTCTCAAGAATATACCCTTTTGGYTTTAATATGTCATCGTAGATATCATCTCCTAATATTTGGAACATGGCAATACAATCAGTCCAACTATGACTTCCATTTGGATCATCAGACATGTTCTCCRAAATCCATTTTCTTGGATTCAAGTAAAATATATCACTCTCATCTARATAATTCTCCAATGATTTTTCAACRATATCAGCATCTTCTTCATCTAATAAAAATAATGGTGGCTCACATGTCAGTTCCCACTTTTCATTCGTGTATTTGGTCATGTATGAAAGGCCTGGAGTGGAGTGGCAAGGCATCAAAAAACTTGCACTTGAATACACGTTGTTATTTTCATTTAAGTAATTACATACGTCAACAACTCCCTTCTCGTTGTAATAACTTATCAAAAACCCTGAAAAAAATGAAATAATGCATAAACTTTGTAGAACGAAAGAGGGTATTRACTTCAATAATTTGGATAGCTTTGATTTGTTTTTCTCGTCAATCAATGACATGTACTCTATAGCTGATAAGCACAAATATAATGGTTGTGCAGGATATAAAAATCTGAATTCCTTGTGATTTATTATACTGAATAATGTTGTGTTTATTATCAACGTTATGTGCAATATCTTTACAACATTAGGGCTTTTGAAAAACTTGGACAATGAAATCAAATATAAAGGAAGTGTCAGCCCACATAAAATTGGAATACTCTGAACCAAGTGGAAGTTGAAGGGTGAAGAGCCGTAAAATTTGGAAAGGTTTTTGGAGTAATTGAATTGAATGAATGACCACATTGGAAATGATATTTTTTTATAAAAGTAAAAATCTGTGYCCAAAGTGATTGTCAACGAAAGTATTATAGAAATAAGCAATGTGAAGTAAAAWTTCAAGTTCAAGGCAGTTCTTCTAAAATCAATTAAAACTTTAATAAGTCCTATAGTACCCCAAATAAAAACATTGGTKGGTCTTTGGCAAATACTTAAAAATCCAAACGTCAAACTTATGGTGTAATATTTGTAGTTTATTGAATTGCTTTCCCAGTTGAAAAAATAGAGCCCAATTACATTTAACCCCATTTCAAAAGTATTGATGAAAAATCTATTTTGGAAAAAGGAATTGAAAAAGTTAGATGTGATCAACAAAAAGCTTAATTTAATAAACTTGTTGCTGACAGCCTTGTCCARTATTTTTGTATTTGAATTTTCATAGCACAGGCTGTAAATTTTGTAGAAGAAGCATATCGAATAGTAATCAATGCACGAGTTTATCAAGCACATTGCAAATATGGGGCCGTATGTGATTCCAAAGGAAGTAGAAAATTCCTTGGGAACATAATCTTTTAAGTAGTTGACGTATAGCACACATTCATAAATGAATCCGGAGTTCCAATACATGCCTATAAAAATCAAAAACTCAGAAACAAAGGAAAGATATGCCTTTATAATGTATGGAATGACCTGGTTAAACAATCTGTACCCAAGATTTTCAATTATAAATGGGAATAGATATGACCTAAGATTGTTGTTCCATTCCCAAGTTAGATTTTCAGGAGATGCCTTGTTGATATACTTCAAATAGCTTACATTCAAAGTCTGATAGTACTCATCAGGTTGGAAGTAGCCCTTCGTTGATGGAAAATCATAAACTATAAGAGGAAGCACTATGTTGAAAAATACCTTAACAAAGAAAATTACTTTGAATAGCTTTTTAAAGTTGCTATTYTTGTGCAGATACAGATGATCATCTGAATGTGTATTCATAATATATTKTKTGTTTTATGTTGCTTGGTTTAGTGGCAAACGTTTAAAAGTAAAAACATAAATTTGTTAAAGTGCTTTTCTAAAAAATCATCTCTGCTGATGTGAACGGTTTTTGGCAGAGCGCGTAGCTACCATATTGAGAAAACARAGAGGATTTAATTTTTTACGACTATTTTGTCTTTCAGTAAGATTYACTGCTTTTTAACTGATAAAAAGGAATACAAATAATAACTTTTTAATTAAATTTCATAATTACTGTTTTTACATATAACAACTTTTTARWAAAATARGCTMTTTRCTRTTTAASTWAYTGWYTTTCAWTKTAAWYWAATTAATAAARCAATYTTAAAWAGTTATATGTAAACAAATACTGGCATGTCATGTGACCATTAGTAAACAATAAACATATGACGGTGTTTTCTTGTGGGCTAAATGCCTGAGCCTTAGAGCCCCCATAGCTAAAAAAAATAACACAGTTTTTAATGCCAAATCCTCAATTAAAACCTTAATATACTCCACTGTATATAAAGAGGTCTTAATATATCTTTTTCTATTTCTTTACCTATAGAATATATCACTGTAGAAATTTTACTATATTAAATATCATATACTTTTGACTATAATTATAAGAGKGAAGAGAGTTGATAGAAGAAAAACAACATAACCACATACTATTAAAGAAAAAAACAAAACGACAGAAAATGGGTATTACTAAAAACGATTACGTGTCTGAAAATCACAACAACGCTGATATAAACACCTTGCTAATCCACTCAGATGATGTTCTAAACGACAGAATTGTTAATGATGTTGCTCCTCCAATCAACGTCACCACAACATTTAGATACTCATCAAACCCTGATGAGTGGATCCCATGGGCGGATCAAACTCCTGAAGAAAAAGAAAAGCTTTTGAATCATGACTTTGTCTACAGCAGACTGTCTCATCCAAACAACATCAGATTGGAAAAGAACTTAAACAACATATTTGATGGTTACACAACTATCTACAACTCTGGTTTAGGTGCATTCAATGGTATAATAAACTATATCAATCCTAAGCAAATYTTTTTACCTGACTGCTACCATGGAATCCAATCCATCTGTAGAATYTGGGAAAGAAACCATGGAACCAAGATTTACAACAACATTGATGAAATTTTCAATCATTTGCAAGAGGGTGACTTGGTTCACATTGAAAACCCAGTCAACCCATTYGGTACTGTTATTGATATCAAGAAGTACATTGACTACGCYCATTCCAAAAAGGCATATGTTGTATGGGATGCCACATTTGCACCWTCTCCGATAGTAAACAATCATTGGGATTATGATCCTGATTTCATTTTACATTCATTAACCAAATATTACGCTGGCCATTCAGATTTACTAGCTGGTTGTATAGTCACCAGAAGCTCTGARATTGAYACTTTCTTRAAAAATGATAGAATCTACTTGGCTACAAACATAGGTAACTTGGAGAGTTTCTTGCTTTTGAGATCCTTAAGATCATATGAACTAAGAGTTGARAAACAAAGCTCTAATGCTAAGAAAGTTGTCGAATGGCTTGAAAGYAACAAGGAAAAGTTYAATGGTAATATAGTAAAGGTGTCTCATGCCATCACACAAAGAAAGGAATTAGCCGAGAAGAATCAAGACACATCTTTCATCGACAATTTTTTYGATGAGGATCACACCACTCCAGTATTTTCCCTATACTTGAAGGACTTCTAYAGCTGTAAAACKTTTATAACCAACCTTAAATACTTTCACCATGCCACYTCTCTTGGTGGTGTTGAATCACTGGTTGAGTTGAGATGCTTGACTGATCCTTACATCGACAGAAACTTGATCAGAGTTAGTATAGGTTGTGAGTCAGCTAAGGATTTGATCAATGATATTGAGCAAGCTTTGAGCAAAATTTAATTAACTGAACTTTTTTGTCTGAATATTTTGAACATGTCATAATGGCTTAAATATATCATGATATATATATGAAAATGTGAAAGATATATCTAATTATGTAAATTTTTTTTTAACTAGTTCATTTTTTATTCATGGGATAACTTATATTCGTATTGGAGTTTCATAAGTTTTAAATTTGAAATACAAAAAAAARAAAGAAGAGGTAAGCACCTGCATTTAGTATATTTATTGAAGGATAAGATATTCAAAATGCTTTCTATATCAAAATAGAATTTAAAGTTATTCTTCAAAATTAACTAGTCACGTGAAAATAATGTGTGCCTTTATGACAAATGAAGCAGTTTTTTCACAATATTAAACTTTTCTTTGGAGGGATGGCCGAGTGGTCTAAGGCGGCAGACTTAAGATCTGTTGGACAGAGTCCGCGCGAGTTCGAACCTCGCTTCCTTCATTTTTGTTTATTGTATTTTTTTTTTGCCAAAAAAAATTACATAGAACCAYATAGAGTCAAAGAACGTCTCCCCGCAACTCTAAAGATAAAGAAATGAAGTTCTAATGGTTAGCACCAGATGTGTTATAATAAGACTCAGTGTTTATATGTTCACTCTATTATAATGAGTAATAAAATCTTGGATATTTGTGTCATTTAACTATCGACTAACAGAAAAGAGAAGGATTCATAGATCTCGGAAATCATTATTTGATTTTATTTTTTTTTGCAGAAAACTAATGAATTCTGTCCAGCCCTTCCCTTTATCTAACTGTTTYCCACACCCGCTTTATTCTGTTTTTTCCCTCAAGAAGCCACATCCAATCTATTTATAAARGTTTTGTGCTTTCTACARGTCTTTTACTTATAAACATTAMATAYTCTCTTTACTGTATACTAAACAAACAAGACACCAAAAYAATACCAATCTCTCTTTATCTAACAGGATCATGGCTTATATAGACCCATATGATCATAGCCAGTACAGCGGTAACAACCCCAACTACGAAAATGTGGACATTGGCCTGATAGACTTTTTCGTGTTCATGTGCATAATGACTGGTATCATCTTTTTGGCTGTAATATTCATGATTGTGATATACTGCCTGATAAGGGATATAGTCATAAGATTTTTATCTCCCTACATAAGCTTGGACTCTGATGATMCGCAGAACTTGAATAACTATGGACAAAATCATCTCACAAGTACCAACAAGGCCAACTCATATGATCTTAACAAGTTTTTGGATGCTCACTTTCTTGATAGCAGTGAGATAATAGAGAAAATGAACCGCCTGCCTATTGACGAGCAGTTTTACTACAGACATGGTGAAGATTTCTTGAAGACCAACCCTCCTTATGTGATCAACAAAGAAGCAACTGAAGAAAGTCCGCTGGACCCTATCATGACATTCCAAACACWMCAGTTCATTGAAGAGGAAGGTGCTCGTGCTTGGCAATTTGTTGAGCCTTCATCTTCACCAACGAATTTGATCTCATTGAATGAATTCACATCGGACGACAAYACAAGTGGCTTGTTGAACAGATCTGTTATCATAACAGATAARACAGATATTCAGTTCAARAACTCRGGGTATGATGTTTCAACTTACACGAACTTACCCATCCCATACAAGAAAAAGGTGTATTACTATGAATGTAAGATACTTGAATTGAATGACAGATTTGACTGTACAGAGATWGATTTTTTCAGCAAAAAGGAAATTATCTCAATAGGGTTATCTACGTTGCCATATCCTGATTTCAGATTACCTGGYCGTCAYCACCACTCTGTGAGCTATGACTCCAATGGGGACAGAAGATTAAACACCTCATTTGAGCTATCAGCTGAGCTTGTAGGWGCATTGCCAACATTCAAGAAAGGTGACATGATTGGGGTTGGGTACAGGTGCCGTTCAGGAACTGTRTTTTTCACCAAGAATGGGAAGAAAATTAAGGAACATGAAATAGGGCACATAAGAAAGTGGAGACCTAAGTACCTATACCCATGCATAGGCGCCAACATGCCATGCAAGCTGCAAGTGAACTTTGGAAGCAGAGGGTTTGTCTACATAGAAGCAAACTCCAAGAAATGGGGCTACGGAAGCACAAATGGGGACAAGCTCCCACCACCTGCATACAACAATGCCAAGGA
Organism: Hanseniaspora opuntiae; assembly: GCA_001749795.1. Lineage (NCBI taxonomy): Eukaryota > Fungi > Ascomycota > Saccharomycetes > Saccharomycodales > Saccharomycodaceae > Hanseniaspora > Hanseniaspora opuntiae. The sequence continues at coordinate 1,299,708 of LPNL01000004.1, forward strand.
TGATCTCATTCTTGAGGAGGGGTACAGCGAGGATGAAAATGACTTTGAGTCCTACAACGATGGTGACGACTGCAACTCCCTCTATGACGACGAGAGTGATGAGTACACGAACGACGAAGAAAGCAACGGACTGCTGGGGTCTTCGGAAATGAACAAACAGGCCAGCAAAAAGAGAACGGGCAGCAGCACCATCAACCGGTACACAAGCAGAAAGAAGTCTCTTGGAAACAGAAACATGAACATGCTCCCTCCGGCTCCAYACTTTGATTTTGATAAAACAAATGAAAGCACAGCCACAGAAAACAACGAGCAGATATCGCTAAGTTTCTTGCCCCCTTCTGTACCCCCGGAATACACAAGTGARTAAATTCATGACTAAGTATATAAAAAAGTTAGAAATAAAAATAGAAATTAGARAAGCTTTGTAACCAATTATTGTATATATAGCTGAGTTTTTTTTTCAACTGCTGTTTWATTAACTCAAATCCAACATGCTGTCTATGTATAACGAGTTCTTCATGTCGTCATTGTCTCTTTCGTTGTTCTGCTGATTGGCATCATCCATTAGATTAACAGACCCGTCATTGCCATTTGTTTCCAGCATTTGCAAACTCAATGAATTGGTAGCGGGCGGGTTTTCCAAAAAGTTTTTCAATGTGCTGAAGGGCTGGTTCATTCCAACATTGTTGGTGTTTGGGGCGTTGAAAAAGCCTGGTGTTCCAGGAAACTGAARGAATGACATTGCATTCGACGGAGTTGGGGAAAAGGCAGCCTCTGARTGGGTTGCAAATGGTGACATGATRTTCTTCTTCAAGATGTTGTTGTCACTCAGTGGATCAGGCACATGCGATACCTTGTTGAAAAAAAGTGRGTTTTGGGTGTTGGAYTGATCATGGARCAGTTTGCTTTGACCTGGATTTGACATYAGGTTAATTTGATCATTCTGCAARTTGTAGTGCATGGCATTGTTGTCTTGTGTGTTTTGGATGCTGGTGTTGGATGGAACATGATATATCACACCGACTTTGCTATTGTACTCCAGGATCAAACTGTTCATTCTCTTCAAGGACTCCTCCAGTCCTGTTATAATATGTGGTATTTCATAAGAGCCTATAAATGACATACTAACTTGCTTGTCCTCTGAAAAGTCATCACATATGTTCCATTGGTTGTCACCGTCCTCACCCTCTGTGAAGTATACCGCAAATTTAGGTGGTCTGTTCAACATCAAGCTTAGTTGACTCAATTCATCATCATCCTCACTGTCTCTGGCATTGGAGTTGATTGCATCTTTACTTACCGAAATGGAGCAGTTAACCACACTRTAAATRGGAAAGAAGACCCTGAATAGAATTTTCTTTCCGTCTGCTATCGCACTGAAAAARTAGTTGATTTCATTGTTTTTGTTTGATATGATCAAGAGCAAATCAGTTGAATCTCCCATTATGGAATCAATTGACTTTGGTGACAGATTCGATAGATTTTCAACCAGCTCCATGGTCCTKGARCATGTYTCTCCKTGYTCTTCATTATCCTTGTCAAGTAAATGACCATTCTTAACTCTTTTCCATCCACCAACACTAACGGAACTACTGTCTATAAAGTGATAATTTTTATTTAGACCCCACGGAACATTATCAAAGATGTTTTCCATATCAAGYTCWTCATCCATCATAAACTGACCTTGTTCATTATGTACATTTTCATTGTTGAAGTAGTCCATTTGATTTGGGTACCCACTTTGAYCATGCTGCTGATTATACGAAATATTTTGTTGATTTGAGTTCTGGTTGTTCATTTTGTTTTGGATCTTCTTCAGCTTGGCTCTTTTATTTTGGAACCATATTCTAACCTTTTTTTCTTCAATGTTACATTGCTCAGCAATTCTTTTCCTATCTTCTGAACTAGGAGATATATTTTTTTTGAATTCTTGTAAGAAAACATCCAAAATTTCCCTAGGTATTCTAGTTCTTGTCTTCCCATTTTTTAGTCCATCTTCATTTAATTTATCATCACCACTTAGGTTATGATTATCGATTACTTGATCCTGATGAAAGTATAAGTTTGTGTTTGAATAGTTTTCGATATGGTTCATATGGTTCATGTTGTTATCTTCTCCCCACATGTTGTGTTTTCTTGATGTTTATGTATAATAGTGAAAGGATATAGGCAAGATAATATAAGATTCTGATTCACAAGTTGATCGATATTGATGTATTCTTAATCTTATCAGTTTTAACTTTTTTTTAAATATCTGTTTCCTCTTGGATGTAAAAGCTTACTAGTATTTCAAAATCCCAGGAAAAATGTATTCAACTAAAGAAAAAGAAAGAAGCTAATAATGTTGACAAAAGAAAATAAAAATTGCTAGTTTAAATGAAGTATGCCCTCTGAACTAACCAGTTGTTTGGTGAGTACTTTGTGTTTGTGGATTGATTTTCAAAAAAAAATTATCATTATTAAAAAGAGCCTAATAAGGTTCCTCGTTTCCCAAAGAAAAAAAGAAAAATTCTACAAAAATCCTTAATTTCTGATCGTCTGCGAAGGACAAATTCATACCCAAAAAAACGAAACACGTGAAAATGACAACCGGATTTAACAGTACACTAAAGCGAATCCATAATGACAAATAAAGAAAAAAGCAACTTAAACTAAAAGGGGCTATCTATTACTGTGTAAATTATATATCTTTCTACTTACAACTTGTTGTCAATGTTCAAGTGAATGGACTTAACAGCAGTGAAGTTCTTCAATCCATAGGAACCCAGTTCATGACCCAATCCAGATTCCTTAACACCATGGAACGGAACATTCATATCAACATCATTTGAGGAGTTGATCCAGACTTGACCACTTTGTACGTCTCTAGCAAACTTGTTGGCCTTTGTGATGTCTTGTGTGAACACAGCAGCACCCAAACCAAATGGAGAGTCGTTACAAGTCTTAACAATGTCTTCACTTTCACTGAACTTTCTGCATGCTAAAACAGGACCAAAGATCTCTTCCTTGACAATTTTCATGTCATCATTGACACCACCGAATATAGTTGGTTGAACAAACCATCCCTTTTGTAGCTTGMTATCAGATGCAATAGCTGCCGGCTTTTCAACACCACCTGTGATTAGATCACAACCATCATCAATACCAGATTGRATGTAGTTGATAACTTTCTTGTATTGGATTTCATTGATAACTGGTCCAACAACAGTCTTTGAATCGAATGGATCACCAACAATRTAGGTCTTTTCTACATAGTCCTTTAACTTAGCTAGGAACTCGTCGTAGATTTCATCCTCAATRTATGCTCTGGAGGTACCTGAACAAACTTGACCAGTGTTGGAGAAAATACCAACACAAGTCCACTTGATGGCTTGTTCCATGTCACAGTCCTTATAGATAACAATTGGGGAYTTACCACCAGCCTCAATGGAACAGGCCTTCAATGCTGATGAACAGTTACCTTGAATTATCTTACCAGCTACAGTTGATCCGGTGAATGCAATTTTAGCAATCTTTGGGTGTTTGACTAGTGCATCACCAACATCCATACCGTAACCATTGATGACATTGAAGACACCCTTTGGGAACCCAGCCTTTTGAACAAGATCAGCAAAAAACAAAATAGATAATGGAGTTTGGTCACCAGCCTTGAAAACAGTTGTGTTACCAACAGCAATGGCAGCCCATTTCCAAGCCATCAAGGACAATGGGTAGTTGAATGGGATTATACAACCAACAACACCTAGGGCTTGATGGTAGGTGTAGCATATTTTTTTGGAAGATGGAATGAAGGACTCACCAACATTCTTGTCAATCCAACCACCGTAGTATCTGATACACTCAACAACTCTCCCCATGTCGTGGATGGAGGTGTTATCAACAGCCTTACCAGTATCCAAGGATTCAATCTCAGCCAACAGCTGGATGTTTTCTTCACAAAGATCAGCTAGTTTTAAGAACAAGTTTCTCTTGGTGCTAGCAGGGACATCGGTCCATACGGAAAAGGCATCGTGAGCAGCTTCGACAGCTTCGTTGACATCCAATTTGGCATCGGCAATTTCAACTTCAGCAACGACTTCGTTTGTAGCAGGGTATGTGACAGGAATGACTTTATCAGTCTTACTTTCCTTGAATTCGTTGTTGATGAATAAACCAGTTGGTTGTCTGTATGTTTTACCAGAAGGTAAAGTGATCTCTTTGTAAATTGCCATTTCTATAGGTTATATTAACAATTGTGTATACTKGTTGAGTTATACATTATTTGTTAATAAGAATAAAAGAACCTGACATTGTTATAACACATAATGACTTAAATTACCAAGTTCTTTCATACCAATTATGTAATTACAGCTCAAATAATTAAATTGCATTTATATAACAATACCACACTTAGCTTCTTTTTTTTTTTTGATATAATTTTATCGCTTATTTTTTTTTAAATTTTCTTGTTTGATAAAGTGTATCAAAATCAATCATGAATGGCTAAGCGATTGATTTTTTTTGTAACTATTTCTGTCGCTTAATCTAAAGGGTTTAAGGAAAAAACCGCTAGGGACAATTTGTTGAGGCAAATGGGCGATTGGTGGAAAAAAAAAAATATGGAGAAGGAATCGGATATAGGGATACACACATGACCTTATGTCCGCAGATCTTATCTACCTAATCACCACCACCTTTATCCAGCACATTTCCCAAAGAGGAAGTCTATATTCACAGAGTTACAAAAATGTAATCTCCCACTTTTTCTTCTTGCCGCGTTTCTTAAAAAAAAAAAAAAGGAAGGAAACATAGCGTATGTATCATGTGCTTATCATTGAGTCCAATTTTATCTGTTACCACATTTCCTTATCTTTGGAAGTATATATAACACATATTGTTATACTTTAACAGTCTAGTATGCTACAAAATAAAAGAARAAAAAATACATAACAATCCAAATAACATTAAATACATATTTTATAACACCATAATAATGTATAACAGTTATGGAATCTCTATGTATTCTCAAGATGATTCACTTTCAAAAAATAATGACAAATACTATGGCACAATAAATATTGTATCTGTAGCAAAACAAGCAGTAATCGATCCAAACTCATCTGACAACCGTAGCTTTTATATCTACACTCTTAAAGTTTCCAACAAGTATGTGAAGAGAAGATTCAATGACTTCGAGTTACTTGAACATATTTTGATGAAGTTATACCCAACCGTTCTCTTTCCTCCAATGCCTAAAAAGGAGAACATTGTTGATATCGTTAAGCAACAAGCAAACAACTCTATTGATATAACCAGTAAGACTTTGTACTCCGGATTCCATAGCCTAGTCACATTCAAAGATAATCTTTTAGGATACTCCAAAAACATTGAGGAAACCCCAGATGCAACTGAAGAAAAAGATGATGACACAGTTATTCCTAAGTCTAGTTTCCTTAATAATGTTGACCTTCAAGGTGTTTCCTCTAAAGATTTAAAATTAATAAGACACAGATGCATATACTTTCATTATTTGATAAATGGATTGGTAGAAGTCTTTAAAAACAACAATATTAACAGTAATAATAAAATTYTTGAAGAGTTTTTGGACCCAGAAAAGACTAATTTTACGGAATTTGTGAAAAATCTGCCATTAATAAGTGATTTAGTAAGCAAAGATGTGTTGTGTATAAATCCAAAAGATGCCTTGGACACTCCTCYCTTTTATCAATATCTACCAGTTTTATCTTTATCTGAATGCAAGCCATTCTCCAAGTTTGGGCTGTCATACTCAAAGGAAAGTCTCACTGAAGTTGACAATGAAGAGGAAGTGGCTAGTGTTCAGGAGAACTCTGACTCAGACTCCTATGGTATGGACTATGGTGAGAGTGCGTTATTATTTGAAGACCGGCATCGTGCYTTTTCAACAGAAAGAAGAGATTCTAGGAACTCACAAAACTCTGATGTCAACTTAGGTGATTTAAAGACATTCAAATCAGAAGCTGAAGAAATTCTTTTGAAATTCATTGWAAGAAACGATGAAAACATGACCCAAACCAATAAGCTGGTTAAAGCTTACAAACGGGACATCATCTTAAAGCTCAAATCCATATTAAAGTCCTTAAACTCCAACTTAAAAATGTTTCAAGAGGCTCATGATGAGTTTGTTGACATATTGTTAGTATACAACGAGGAAATACCTGGATACAGCTTTGCAGCCACGCATGAAATGCGCCAGATGAACAATGAAATAAATAAACTTGAAAGTGTCATCTACTTCAAGTGTATTGAGTATTTGAACATATTGGAAGATTTGAACAACAACTGTTTGGCTTTAATAAAGTATAGCAAAAATAAAATCAAGCAGAAATGGGCCTTAAAAAAATTGATAAAAAATCAAAAGATAAAGCTGGATCAGCTCAAWAAAAAATTAGAAAATGAGTATCTAAACGACACACCAAAGAACACTGAAGGCGAAGCTTCATCAAAAGAGAAATCAACAGAGGATGATAACGCAAATGATTACAACAATGGGAAGCCAAGACCTGTTGAAGAAGGCATCACTGAAGGCAATCCTTCAACAAATGAAACACCAGCAACAACAAAGTTTTCTCCATTTATGAAGAAATTCTCTGGATTAACCAACATGGTGAAAACAAAATATGCTAACAGCATGCATACTTCAAAACAGGATTTGGAAAATAAAATTTCTGCAGTTAAGGAAGTCATTGACAATCTAGAGAAAAACGAGGAAAGTATAAATGACGACACTCTTTATGTGTTGAAACAGGTATACACACACAGCACTGATTCATTCATGAAGAAAGTTGATAATGAAATAATGGCATTGATAAAGGATTTAGAAACGGCAATAAGAAACTACTCMAAAGAGTCTTTGAAAATATGGGAATGCATAGCTGCTAAGATTTAGCACRGTTTTGGTGTTTATTATTTATTATCGGAAGCAYGGTAAAAAGAAATATATATACGGAATATAACATAAAAAAAAAAAAGTAAATAAAGAAACTTTATGAAAKWAAAGGAAAATTACATGTTTGCATTCTTGAAATTATTTTGAATATTTATGCATAGCTTGGTCCATACCTGAAAATTTCCTTGCAAACCTTTCAAAAAGCCATGGCGTTGAGTTAAAGGTTGGAACCAAGCCAACATAGAAGGGTGCGTAGAAGACATGTTGCTTTTTGTTGTAGATGYTATTTCTCCAGATGGTGGCGTTCAATGATGTATTGTACTTCAAGATATGATCAACTAGATCTTTGGCTAGACATTCTTTTTCTAAAACAGGTGCGATCAAGGAGTTAGGTGTTTCYACTCCTTTGAACATTTCAGTGTTGATTTGGCCAGGGAGAACCAATATGGAATCGATTTTTGAGTTTTGGTATTCAACGGAGTTTGGAATTGTATTGGACGCGGTGATGAAATTGTGCAACTCAATCAATGCTCTTTTTGTGCAACCGTATATAGTCAAGTTTGCTGGGGTGATYAACCCAAGCACTGAAGCAATAGTCATGACCAAACAAGAAGGATCTTGATTCATGTACTTCCTTATTGATAGTAGTAGAACCACTACTGATTCATAATTCACCAGAATGGTCTTTTCAATCATTGCTTTGTCAAGATCCTCAAAACTCTTTCCACATGTTATGCCTGCATTGTTGATAATAACCTTTATTGAATTTTTCTTAATATTGTGCAACTGAAAACTCTTGGTGATGTTTGTGGCTAATGAGTTGATGTCTGATAAATCGATTTCTATGAATATCAGTTTATGATTTTTCATGTACAAATCATTTGGTGGCTTCTGTATATCAAGAATAATGACTTTGAAGTCTTTTTTAAGAAAATCTCTTGCAATTTCAAGACCAAGTCCACTGGATCCACCTGTAATTAGTATTGTATCATGATTATGTGACACATATCCATGCTTTGAAGGAATAATGTAGTTTGCAAGTGTTTTCTTGACTAGTTCTTTGATCATAATTTTCTGTTTGGTCGATTGTTTTAATGTCCAACCAAGTGAAATACAAGAGCCTTAACACAATATTTAAGGCATTTATTTATACTATAAAAATTTGAAGACATTTTGAAGTCAAAATATCTATCAATACATTATTTTGTGAATTAATTAAATTCATTTGTTTCTGTCAATGTTTTTATTAAGTCCGACGCATGGCTTAAATTTACTTATATTTTTTTATACCCATTTTTTTTTTARAGATTTCATACAGTACTACAAGGGTTCAAGGTGTTCACACGATTAATCATATCATAACTAAGTATAAACCGTCAAGATATAAACCTAATTAACACCCATAGAATGTCCTCTGATACAAAAACCAAAAGTGRCAAAGCTGAGTATGTTAGAATAAAGAGACTAAGAGAAGATGAAGGTTTCCAAGCCTTGATCGTTGAGGAAGATGATTTAAAAGCAACAAATGATACTACCAGTACAAAGAGGAAATACATATACAAGAGAATAAAGCTTAGTGACAAGAGCATAAAAGAAGATACTCCGATTCTTGAAAAGACTTCAGAAAACAAGTTTGTCTACAAGAAAAAACGTAGGAGATCTTCTTATGACTCAGATAAAAACACAGACACCAAAGATATGATACAGAAGTACACTGACGAAAGTTTGCCTAGCGAAGTAAACAGCTTACTAGCGGATTTACTGGCAAAGGAAGTTTCTCTTAACAACAATATTAAAAACCCAGAGGCTAAGAAGTTGTTGTTGAAAAATGGTAAAAAACTGAAATTGGAAAGAGAGTCCAGAAGGGAAAYATCTACAAAGACAGATAATGATTATGTGTATGATGTGTATGTCAAGGAGGAAATAAATGATGGRTATGATCTTGGAAGTGACTTYAGTAGGATTGCATACTTGAAAATCATTGATGAAGGTACGYTGGTKTATGATGAAMTAAGTGATGATAAATATTCTGATGATGAAGATTCAAATGAAGAGGACTATTACAAAAACGATTATCCAGAAGATGAAGATGACGACAGATCRGTTTTATTTGGRGATGATTATGAGGATGCTGGTGACATGTWYTATGGWGGAAGAAGATATAGTGGAGCCTTTGATGAGATCGAGGCCGAGCAGATCAATGATTTTGTGGACTATGAAGACTTTTCTGAAAACATCGGCAGATACAGCAACAATTTAAACTCAGGGAACTTTTTGGATTCCATAAGTAAGAATCCTTACGACAGTGTATTAARARACGGAGAWTTRATCACTGATGAKGATGATTCKGATGATCCTGCTTAYTATTTCACYGATGATGAAGTTTCTGAAAAAGACGACACRCATGACYTRAGTGGAGAGTTTAGCTTTCCTAGAAACCACTTTTTCACTACTGACCAGGATGATCCTATGGCTGTTTACAGAGACAGAATTATGCACAATCTGGAGAAGCAAATCAAAAAGGCCGATAAGAGAAAGTAGTAGAGTGTGTTCTTTGTTGCATTTGATGATTAACAACGTGTGTCCCAATTAGGAAATATATGTGTATATGTTTTCTYTTTTTTTTTTTTTTTCCTTTTTGTCAACCAAAAAAAAAAACAATTTCAAAATCGAGCGTTTCTTGCCAATGGGAAAAAATTTTATTCAGATTTTTCAGTTTACTTTGAAAATTTTCTTTCTTTTTRAYTTAAGTAATTTCTTTGSAAACAATAAYATWCATWARAAGTATTAWRRTAAAWTWMAGGTRTYWATCTTATCTTGAAAATTYATTWTWAYAAATMGTTGTTATTACARCTAARTTGATTTTTTARAAACCAAACAACAGTCATAATAAAATGAAGTACATTCAAACCGAACAAACTGTCGAAGTCCCAGAAGGTGTCACTTTCAACGTCAAGTCCAGAGATGTCAAGATCACTGGTCCAAGAGGTGTTTTAACCAAGTCTTTCAAGCACATTGATGTTACTTTCACCAAGGTTTCCAACTCTTTAATCAAGTTGACCGTCCACAACGGTGACAGAAAGCACGTTGCTGCTTTGAGAACCGTCAAGTCTTTGGTTTCCAACATGATCACTGGTGTTACCAAGGGTTACAAGTACAAGATGAGATACGTCTATGCGCATTTCCCAATCAACGTTAACGTCGTTGAAAAGGATGGTGAAAAGTACATTGAAATCAGAAACTACTTAGGTGACAAGAAGGTCAGATTAGTCAAGGTCAGAGAAGGTGTTACTGTTGAATTCTCCACCAACGTCAAGGATGAAATGGTCTTATCTGGTAACTCCATCGACAACGTTTCCCAAAACTGTGCCGATGTCCAACAAATCTGTAAGGCTAGAAACAAAGATATCAGAAAGTTCTTAGATGGTATCTACGTTTCCGAAAAGGGTACTGTTGTTGAAGAATTATAAATTTTATAAAATATTGCTTATATATATWTTTTTAGTAAAACATAATTCATAATTAACAAAAAATCATACAAGAAATAAATTATTCATTGTCTAAAATCTTTATATAAGTCTTAGTCACCATMTCAACATATAATTCTAAAGTATGTGAAGTGTTGAAAAGATAATGATACTGTTTTGTTTTRTCTGTGACAATCTTAGCTAGATCTAAGGCATCTTTAGCCAATGAAGGTTTGCCTAACAATTCAGATGAAAACTCCAATATYTTGTGTATTTGAATAAACAAATGTGGAACATATATGCATTTTATCAAATACATGACCTTATTGTCGTTTTCGTTGGATATGAAGTTGAAACAGTTCATTGCACACTCTGTCAGCTTAACAGTCAACAACTGTTGTCTACTTGTAAATTCAGATATGTCAGCTATCTCTTCCAGMTTTTTAATATCAGAATTCCACTCTTTTATCAAAACTAAGCACACTTTCAGTTTAGCAAAATCTTGTAACATTTCAATTTCCTGGGTCTTATCGTTTAACTCACAAATAGTTATGATYTTATCCAAGTCAACTTTATCCATTAATGTTGTGAATGCRCCAACAGATTTTTTAATCAAAAACAACTTTATRCTGGACAGCAACAGATCTATGGCTCTTTCGTAATAGTCAGCAACTACTAAAAAGTCTATGCAATTGATGATTTCCTTTTGTTCATCGGTGATGTGATCATTCATATATTGGGACTTGGCAATTTCAATAGTTCCGAGATCCTTAGATTTCATGTCTTGGAACAAATCTTCAGATAGTTTCATCAGGTATGACTTGAATGGGAAACCCAAGGCCTCTGCAGATTGTTTTTGTTTCCTYTTATCMTCTGTTGAGTCTATGTATTTCAACAATTCTGTGTATGTATCTACTTGAGTGTCTGGTTCTAAATAGTAAACATATGCATACAAAGAGTTTATAATTTCAGGTTGTTTGTTTTCTTTAGCATTTAATAAAACACTCTTGACATAATTGGAGATAAATGTATCTTTAACRCTTTTGTTCAAGATGTCCTTGTCAATGGTACTCGAAATRATRCATAACTGAGCCATGACTCTTAGCAAGAATTCATTGCCRTAGAATATTGATGTTKTTTTACCYTTAAAGCTATMTTTCAATTCACTTTGATAACCAGTTAGCAAAYTATTTAGTTTGTTGGATAATATGGAGTAGATAACATTTATCAAAGGAGATCCAATTGCTGTTGRTGTAAAAACATCATTTAAGGCATTATCAAATTTTGCTCTTATATCAAAGAAGTCAAAGTCTTTTGATTTGAATTCAACATATTCATCTATTATGGCCTTTACRTGGAACAACAATTTGGTYGACCAATCAAATGAGTCCACAATRTTCTTCAAAGAATCATCCAATAAAGTCAATGAACTGCTTGAAATGTATATGTAAAGTATTCTTTCATAGGGACACAAACTGTCATTTTCACTCATGACTTTAATAGAATTCTTCCAGAGCCCATCAGCTACTTGGTCTCGGCTTGTTTCTATAKTTTTGAAACCATTCAAAATCATRGCCARGTTAAAGTTYTTWGCGCTCAAGGCTTCCTTTATGGCCMGATCGTGTTGTCCAGAAAGAACYAGATSAAAYARGTAYTTGAAAAACATGTCTTTGCTTTCAAAGATGCTTTGTKCTGGTCTYTGTGGCTTTTCCATCATGGATTCAAGCCAGGYTCTAATATTCAATAACCTGTCCAATTCAGGAACTAATGATTCTTCAATGTTAATCAAATGGTAAAACAAGCTCCACAATTGGGTTTCCAAAAACAAATCGCTGCTTCTATCATTAATGCTATTGCTTTCTTTAAGTTCATTGAGAGAGGYTTCATRTAAATTCTTYAGGAAATCCACAAAAAACAAGTAATARTCCTCATTGTTGCCATCATTTGTTTGATTTTGATCAATGATGTCCTTGATGTATTTTGTTAGACTATTGGTGAAACCATGCATCATGCCTGTATTCACGCTCATTATYRRTATATATCTACTTTRAATTATTTGAAATATACTTGTTGTTGGTAGTTCCTTGAATGTTRAAACTTAATTGAATGTTCAATGATCGTTATTGTCAGTGGARGAAGAGAAAGAAAGAAAAAAAAARAAAGAAAAAAACATTGAATGGTGTTTCCCATAAATAAACAATATTATTATATCCGAAAACTYAATAAATTAATAAAAAAAAAACAGTGTGAYTATATACAGTTCCAYTCACAGAAAGAAGTCCAACCAGCYCCTGAGTCATTGGTAATCAAACAGTTCCATGCACCAAGTTCATTGACTTTGAYCTTTGCTTCCCAAAGTCCAAAGCTTCCTATGCTGTTGTTTGGATCGTTTCTCGTCATCTTGAATATCTTTCCTGATGGCGATTTMACAATGACTCTTTTAGGCTCAGACTGTGCCTGTATTATACCATCGCTTGGTTGCAAAACYACTTGCATGCTGTATTCCTGCTTGAATGCAAGAATCTTGTTTTGTGGCTTTTTCACGTAGATGTCCAATGTGGAGGAAGTAATGGCTGGTGTGATTCTAACAAACTCATATTGAATTTCATCTGCTAATATAGTTGATTGATTGTTGACCTTTTGCTTTAGTGGGATGATACACGACAGAGGATGTATGTTGATCAATGAATCTTGCAAGCCTTTGGTTCCTGAGTGAATGTGCAAAGAACCACTAGAACAATGYTTTGGCAGAATAGCCTTTATAACYGCTATTCTTTTATTCTTGACCCATTTAATYTGCACTAATGATAAATCCAGAGAAGCTTTATAACTTTCATTGTCATCAGGWACAACAGTGGCAAATATCTCMACATCATCYTTAACTAAGAAGGACATTTCATAGCAGTCATTTGATGTCATGTAGGACAACGAGTTGTCAAAGCGATAGAACTCTAATTCGTTCTTGAAATAACTAGGGAAGACCACAGGTAAAGACATAGGAACYARRTTATCTATCTCTGGTGTCARATGCTGCTCCTTGRTCTTGTATGGGATATGTGAGTAGATCAACTTTTTTGGTTCTGTCAAAAAGTAGAARTCTTCACATTTGGTGGAAGGTGTGTCATTGATGTATTCATGAATTGGGTTTGAAGTGTTACCCAAAACSGCATCCACAAAACGATACTCATTCTTGATGACACAGCTTAACCAGCAATGGTTWAGTTGGAAATCCAAGTTGTCTCTGTCCGGAGTCTTCAGGAASCCRATGATTATGTCACATTTGATRCCAACATGATTACACAGCTTCTTGAAAAGCCATGTCAATTCATAAGGTGTRCAGTAGTTCTTGTGGAGAACCTTATCTAAATTAGTTGCTGGCTTTCTAAAGTCTGTGGAKCCATTGTCATCAATAAGCTGATATGTTTCAGTACAGAAGACGTAAATKGCTCTTAATCTTTCYAAKGAATTCAWATATCTGTGACCGAAATTGTTTAGCGCAAAGCTTTCTAAGGATAAAACACCATCCTTTTTRGTTCTATTTATGACCTTTTCATCAAAGTACTCAAAATCAGCATCCTTTAGATACTCATTGATATAGAATTTGGATGGCACATCRGATAAAACTTGGTTGTCATACATCTTGTTTTGMAGYTGRACATGTGGTTCCAATATYAAGTCTGTGTCTAGGCCRGACTCCAAAAACTTCATTCTACGATCGTACTTTTCTCTTCCGTTTAAAGAATTACCTCTATTCAGAAACTTATTGACRAATGCCCATTGTTGCAAGCTTTCATCGTTGTCAGCATTRAAGCTGCTGTTGTATTGATTGCTRATGTCATTGGAGCTTAAGTTTTTCTTTACCATTTGAGATAGGCTTGGCAAATCTGGAGTTGAAAAAAACTTGTTGCCCTTAGCCTTGTTACCGCTGGCAATGAAGCTTGTGTTCATGTCAAGATCTATAGCAGCATTAGGTAGATCCTGCTTCATTTTGGAATCAGTGAATGATTTAGCAAATTTGTGTCTAGCAAAGGAACCAGCAGATGTTGCACTGAAGTTTGATAGCAGTAATAGACTATTGGTCACGGAGGAATTGTTGGTATTACTAGTTTCATTAAAGAATTTGATATTGTTGAAATATGARTCAACATATTCATTTTTKTTTGAGTGATCRTCAATGGAGTTTTCRGATGAGGTATTAAAACTATCATCTGTTGTAGTGATYGATTTTATATGTGAATCTCTYTTAKTAGGTGACATGTTAGTCATGTAAACSTGAGGGCTGGAYTCCTTTTGATAGGAGATRTTGTAGGCCAAACTAGAATATTTTTCTTTATAAAGAGCATCGCTTGGTGATAGCATGCTAGAGTCCACTTTCTTTGTAGCATTAACTCTGTTAACTGTTCTTTCACCCACATGAGATTTATTTGATGGTGTGGTGGGAGCTGACTCTGATTTCTTATAAGATCTTCTATGAATATTTCTGGGAATGCTATCTTGACTTATGGAGAGTTTATTGTGCAATACCCTTTCTGAGTGTGAAATGCTATGACTTTTAGAAGATGAAGTATTTAACTTGGACAAYTTGTTWAGTTGGTGGTCTTTRTTTGAGGGTAAGTTTGTGATTTGAACATAATTGGAAGGGAAACTACCGCATTTTTTATTTCTCAAAAGTTTTCCCCAAAACCACTTTCCTTTGACCTTCAATACCTCTATAACATCACCTTCTAAAAATCCCAAATCTGATTTTTCTTCACCAGACCAAGAATACGTAGCTTTAACAGTAAATGGACACTTCTCAGGGTATGAAAGATTATCATACTTTTTGCTGGAATGTGTACTTGATGATTGATATATTCTTGAGTTCGTTACTGCTGCTGATGACATTGTAGCTGATAAGCTTGATGGTTTTTTTTATAAAAGAGTTGTTGAGAAGATTATGATATTAAGTTGTAAATATATTTATATATTTGGTTTATTAGAAGTTAACTCWTAATCTTATATTAAAAAAGGAAATTAAAGTACTATAACCTCAAAATCTCAATTTGTTTCTTCAAGAGAAAAAAGAAAGAAACATAATAGATTACAAGTTCAATGAAAGGTAATTATTATACCCTACTATTCTATATAAAAAACAAAGCAACCATCAAGAAATACATGAAAAATAATATCTAGAAAGGAAAATTTTTTCTTTTACTGTTTTTGATATAATTTTATATACTTTTTTCCAAAAAAAACGACATATTTAGGTTTCAGTTCAGCATTTTGCTTCCCATTATTGTTTCATCTTCTGGGTTTTTTTTTGAAAAAAAAAAAAAAAAACTACATCAGCCACACCCACGTCCATATTGGGAAATAACAATTCAGCACACGAAAGAAGGGAAAAAAAAACCATACAAAATGTAATAATTCTTTACTATAGAGACGTCAATATATACTAAATCATTGTCTAGATTTTTGGATCAAAACAGCATCAGCCATGACCAAAGCAGCCATGGCTTCAACAATAGGAATGGCTCTTGGAACAACACAAGGATCATGTCTACCCTTAGCAGCCAAAACACCATCAGCACCGTCGTATGTACAAGTTTCTTGTTCTTGGGAAATGGTAGCGGCGGACTTGAAAGGAACATTGAAGTAGATATGTTCACCGTTACTGATACCACCTTGGATACCACCTGAGTGGTTCTTGGAGGTTCTCAACTTTTTATTTTCTTTATCGTAAACAAACGGATCATTATGCTTWGAACCAGGRATGGCAACACCGGAGAAACCAGAACCAATTTCGAAACCCTTTGAGGCYGGGATGGAAAGCATGGCATGAGCCAACAAGGCTTCTAGCTTGTCGAAGCAAGGTTCACCYAATCCAACAGGAACGTTTCTGATAACACAGGTGACAACACCACCAATGGAGTCGTGGTTGCCTCTGTATTCATTGATGACATCAACCATTTTCAAGGCTTGTTGAGAGTCAGGACATCTGATAGGACCAGCAGCATCAACYTTTTCTCTGGTGATRGTGTTMARRATGTTGTGGAACTCCTTGGAGTTGTTGTAATCTTCGAAGCCAGACATCTTGACATTACCAACTTGGGAGGTGAAGGCAACGATTTCCATGTTACAGTGCTTCTTCAAGAAGATTTCAGCAACACCRGCAGCAGCAACTCTACCAATGGTTTCTCTTGCGGATGATCTACCACCACCAGAGGAGGCCTTGATGTTGTATTTGGACAAGTAGGTGAAATCAGCATGRGAAGGTCTTGGGAAATCATTCATACCGTCACCCTTGTAGTCATGAGGTCTTTGATCTTCATTCTTGACAATCAGAGCAATAGGAGTACCCAAGGACTTGTTGAATTCRGTACCAGATTGGATTTCGACCTTGTCCTTTTCGTTTCTAGGAGTGGTTAACTTGGATTGACCAGGTCTTCTTCTGGTTAGTTGGACTTGAAGCTTTTCTTCAGTGATTTCCAAGTTTGGAGGAACACCATCGACAATGCAACCAACACTTTTACAGTGGGATTCACCAAAGGTGGTGACTTTAAAGACAGTACCAAATGTAGACATACTTATTGGGTAGAGATTGTTATATGGGGGGATTACCTATATCTCATATAATTTTTTTTTGATTTATGATTGATTTGATATTACTCTATGACTGAATATGAAAAGTTTCACTATGTATATTTTTTTCCCATTAGAAAAAAAAAGGAAAGACAGTAAAAAAATTTTCATACGCTTTGGATAAAATGGAATCAGGGCCGKTACGCTTGAAGATGTRCACAGCGCTACCAGAAGAGTGKTCTCATASCCASYGACYAACGCTACCAAAGTGCAGAGTCTGATCCAACAATCAACCATTATCCATCTTATCAAATAAAAAGCACATGTAGGTAGAAACAAGGCACAGCTGAGTATATGATTTGCTGGGCTGAAAGATAAAACAACCAAGTACCARTACAAARTGTTAACATYRGCATCACCAATCAGCATATTCCAAACGWWGTTAACTCCTTAACTGTCTCATACACGCACAGAGATACTRAAAAACAGKATCAATAGACGTGATAAAGAACACAATTCAAAAAAAAAAAAACCCCCAAGAGCAGAAAAAACACGAAGAGAAAAAAAAATTTTTTTTGTTGTGATCTAAGTGGTGTGTCTACTCAGGTTGTTTATTGGATCACAGAATCAGCTATGATTATYAAACGATAGCAGCAGAACCATACGAATCTTGAGTATATCACACATATGAGCAACATCAATGATGAGGARGCTCATCAATCAAAGCCTAATCTTATCCAGTTTTATAACTCAGTTAAAAAACCTTTTATACAAGATAAATCTATCAACAACCAAATCCAAAAGGAYTACAACTTTATCAAACTTCAAGAATGGGAATCTTTCCAAGCKTATAACTCCACYTTTAAAGACTCTCTGGACTCTTATAAATCATCYGATAATAATGCAAACTTCATCAAAGACATCACTACTTCTTTYAAGAAAAATCTATTAAAGAAACTATCATTGAACAACCTTAACCTCTCTGATGATCAATTGTCTTTTGTTGATGAAAGACTAATTAAGTTATTACTGGACATATATTATCAAAACTTTAATRAGAGTATYGAYSAAACTTGCGATGCCATTATTGAYTCCCTATTGTCAAACATAKATTCAATAAATAAAGAATTCAACCAAGTGTTGCATAACAACACTGAAAGTTCTCAAGTTCAAGCCATCAAAACCCTATCTGAACTAAAAAAGGTTATGAGCTCAAATAAGGTTAAAAACTCATCTGAGTTGTTTTCAGAAGAAGAGCAGAAAGAGGTTGTTTTGAAGCCGAAAGTTCCTCCTATCTCACAAAGAACAATGACTGTCAAACCCGCTACTGATAGTATTATAAAAATTAGAAAGAAGCCTGGTCCAAAGCCTCGTTCTCAACAAATTGTTCTCGACATGAATCCAGCAAGTAATGAACCAAGCAACAATGAAACAACTATAATGTCCAATGGATTCATTAGAGGCCCTAAAAATGAACAAGAATCTAATAGAAATCTTGTTGTGAAGGCTGTCAAGGCTTGTCAAAAAAGAGATCAAAGACTTGAAGCACTAAGAAAGGCATCAAACTCAAAAATTAGAACTTTCACACAATCCCACATTGCTGATTTCCAGCAACCTTCTGTTTCAGGAAAAACTGATGGTCAAGTTATGATGAAATTYACATTTTCTCAGAAGCATGCCAGCAAGTTATTAAARKCTTTRGAAAATGCCAAGAAATCCGCTGAAGACAAACAAAAAAGATCTAGAAGTATCAAAAAGAGCGATCCTGATTTGGATGAAGAAAATGCCAAAAAGAAGAGAAAGTACATCAGGAAGAAAATCACTGAAGATGATGACAATTCTATTTTGAATGCGGATGTTTCCCAAGATATTGAAGTGGAGGATCAAAMTTCTGTCACGAAGCCTATAGAAATCAACAACAACGATTATGAACCAGATCAATTACTGAAATATGGTATGAAGCTAACTGCCAAGGAGGCCCGTTCCTTACAGAAATACTATGACAACACATTGTTTGGTATTTGGAGAGATATTTCCAGAAGAGATGCTTCAAAGGTCACAAGAAACATGAAGTTGATAACAAAGGTGCGAAAGTCAAATGCYAAAAAGTTGTCTCAACTAATCAACAAGGAATCCAAAAAATGGAACATGAAGACCACCAAGCAATTCAAGGATCTTCAAATCAGAGCTAGAAGAGGTTTAAGAGAAATGTCCTCATACTGGAAGAAAAATCTAAGAGATGAAAAGGATACAAAGAGAAAGAGAGAAAGAGAAATCTTGGACAATGCCAAGAAACAACTGGAGCTCAAGGAAAAGGAAAGACAAAACAAGCAGTTGGAGTTCTTGTTRAAGCAATCTGAAATTGTCTCCTCTTTCATTGCCAAAAAGGGAAATGACGATGTGTTGGAGGAATCAGTGGAAGGCAATGGAACCACTGATATGAACCAATTGAACTTTGATGAATTGGATGATGATGCTGTTGCATTAAAGGCCAAGGAGGCTGCAAAGAATAAGATCCAGGACAACATGAACGGTGCAGAGTTGAACTTCACCAACCCTAACTTGACCACAGATGACCAGGCTCTTGAGCAACCATCCATTTTGGCATGYACCTTGAAGGAATATCAAYTGAATGGGTTRAGATGGTTGAACTCCTTGTATTCAATGAATGTCAATGGTATTTTAGCCGATGAAATGGGGTTGGGTAAAACTGTACAATCCATTTCCATGTTGGCTAACTTGGCTGAAAATCAGAACATTTGGGGGCCATTCTTGGTTGTCACTCCAGTGTCAACTTTACACAATTGGGTTCAAGAAATTCAAAAGTTTGTTCCTGATTTCAARATTTTACCGTACTGGGGGACTGCYTCTGATAGAAAGATTTTGAGAAAGTTCTGGGATAGAAAAAATTTGATTTATGACAAGGATAAGTCAGAGTTCCACATAATGATCACGTCATACCAGATGATTGTCAATGACATTCAGTACATAAAGCAATTGCAATGGCAATACATGATATTGGATGAAGCACAGGCCATTAAATCATTCCAGTCCCAAAGATGGAAAAACTTATTGAACATCAACTGTAAAAATAAACTATTATTGACTGGTACACCTATCCAAAACAATCTTGAGGAATTGTGGGCATTGTTGCATTTCATCATGCCTAACTTTTTYCAATCCATTGACAACTTCAACAAGATCTTCAACAGTGACTCCAATTTCAAAAACTCTGCGAATCTTTTGAGATTGCATGACATTTTAAAGCCATTTATGTTGAGAAGAGTTAAGAAGAACGTTCAAAAGGAATTGGAAGACAAGATTGARATCGATATCATGTGTGATYTAACATTGAAGCAACAAAAAATGTATGAAATGTTRAAATTGGGATTGAATGGTGATTAYGAGGACATTGAAMGACAAGCCTTGGAACAACAATTGAARCAAAATGCAATTGAAAATGGTGAAAATCCAGAAGCYWCAAGCAACTCCACAAGTACCTCAACTCAAGAAGCAGGAAAGTTAATGAACATTGTGATGGAGTTTAGAAAGGTTTGTAACCATCCCTACTTGTTTGAATCCAACCACATCACSTCTTCATTTTCATTCAGTAAATACGGTAACAATGTTCATAACATAAGAAATAACACAACTGATGTYTATAACACCACCACCAATGAAATTGAGTACAACATTCCAAGATTGATATATGAGGAAATGCTTTTACCAAATTTCAACAAGAACAACTGSAACATGAACAAGTACAATGTATTTAAGAACTTTGATTCCAAGAGTTTACAAGCATTGGAGCTGTTCCACAACAGAACTGATTACTTGAACAGTTTTGAAAGTTTGGACAGCATCAATTCAAAGGACTTGATAACAAAGGCTATTGAGTTGAAGGGTAAGGTTTCTCAAAAGGAAATTAACTCCAGAAGAGAAATAATATATGGTAAGGAGGACAATTTAGAAATCCAATTCAAAACAAACAACTTTGCCATTCCTTCAAAGGTCAATGATTCAATCAAAATCGAAATTTTGAATGAAAGTGTTTCTGATATGTACACTGATGATCATTATCTAGCAAAGTGGAAACCATCCTATATTGAGCCATGTATTGCACCAATGATATCAACATATGTGAACGGGAAGAAYAACAGCTTGAATGAGCCAAGAGASATTAAGGCCCTGAAGACAATTCCTATAGAGCAGCAAGTGAATTTGAGTTTGAAGAAGATTGAAACTCCCTTGATACAGTCTGAAATGAACACAAAGCCATTGAACGACAATTTCATAACACCAAATGTTCATTTGCCGACAATAGAGAAGTTCATTCAGGATTCCACCAAGTTRAAGAACTTGGACAAATTGTTGCCTGAGTTGAAGAAGGGGGACCACAAGTGTTTGATCTATTTCCAAATGACGAAGATGATGGAYATGATTGAGGATTACTTGACCTACAAGGGGTACAAGTACGTGAGATTGGATGGGTCAACGACATTGGAAAGAAGAAGGGACTTGGTCTCTGATTTCCAGACCAATGATGACATTTTCATCTTCTTGTTGTCGACAAGAGCAGGTGGGTTGGGTATCAACYTGGTTGCTGCGGACACTGTCATTTTCTATGACTCGGATTGGAACCCAACAATAGATTCCCAAGCAATGGACAGAGCCCACAGACTCGGACAGCAGAGACAAGTCACTGTTTACAGAATGATATGTAAAAACACTATAGAGCAGAAGATGAGGGATATCGCCAACCAAAAGGAACAAATACAAAAGTTGGTTATGGAGGGTAAGTAAAGATATATATACAACAGCTAAAAAGGAATTAAGAATCCATTGTTATGTTTTCGATTTCATCTCTTATTTCATCTGTGTTCAGCTTTTTCATGGACGACGTTTCAAAGTCCATGGTGGAGGGCTTCAGGTTCATYTTAGAGAGTATATCCGCAGTGTTTGGTATGTTTTGGATTGACAGCTGGTTCTCAAAGATGGGGTTATGGTGGAAGGATGGCATGCCAAATGAATGCTGGCTGGTGGGTGGCTCTATTGTTTCAATCTTGTTTGGGTGATCAGAAGCATTCTGTGTTTTCTGTTTTGTTATAAACTCATCAAACTTCACGGCCATGTTCACGATATCCTTCTTAAGTTTTGAAAAGTCCTGTCTTATTCTTATTTTCTCTGTCTGTAAATCATCAATTTCGTTGTTTAGTTTTCTGACAAGATCATCAAGTTKCTTGACTCTCAGGTTCTCCTTGGCTCTATCTTCATTATACTTGTCATCAATTTCCTTTAGTTTGTCATTTATTAGATCCAAGTTGCTCTGCAGCTCGGCTTTATCCTTATCCAGCTCATTTTGTGACTTKGGCATGAYCTTTGGTATGATGAACTCGTTCATCAGATTAAACATCGCATAGGCCACACCTGTGGTGGCAGCAGTCATTACAAACACATCTTTCCAGTCCTTTTCAGGTAGAGGTGGGGGAATGTTGGGCAATGGATGGTACGTTGATTCAGCTTCATTGYTGGTCTTGGTGGCATCTCTAAGAATGTCCAAATAGTGCTCATCCACTCCAGAAATAACATCTGCCA
The DNA here is from genome assembly GCA_001749795.1 of Hanseniaspora opuntiae. Lineage (NCBI taxonomy): Eukaryota > Fungi > Ascomycota > Saccharomycetes > Saccharomycodales > Saccharomycodaceae > Hanseniaspora > Hanseniaspora opuntiae. The sequence goes on from LPNL01000004.1 coordinate 1,322,238, forward strand.
AGTTCTTTTGCYTTAAGTTGTACACTTCAAGTACATGTAGAATGTCGGAGTTTGCAAGTCCTTTTTTTATTAAGAATTGTAGTTTCTCGACAGCAGAGTCATCTTTGATTTCTTCAGCAGATAAAAAGTCAATACCAGCTTGAACTAGTYTAGGAATTTTGTTGTATAACATAGATGTTATGATCTGATTGGGTTGTGTATGGTATAWTTCAATCAAGKATTATTATTGACGATGAAAGATTGAAAAAAAATATGTATTATGATCTAAAAGGATATTTATTTGAGTACTCGAAAGTTTTTCATTTTTGTTTTTTTGGCAACGGTGCGAAAACCTAATTTTATTAATTTCCTCGAAATGAAGAAATCCAGATTTTGAGTCATGCTGCTATGACTTGTTTAAATAGAACAAAAGGCATATTAAAATWTAATTATTAATAGAGATATATATTTGACACTGTCAACAGTTATTTTTGAAGAATGTATATAATAAAGTAGTCCGGCTACTGTTTTTTTTTCATTTTTCATACTCTCTGATTGATTATTGCAGAATCATAAACTGTATCTGAAATGAGGGTTTTCCTTATCAGTCAAGTCAAAGAAGGCCAAGTTCTCAACGTTTTCACCTTCATCTGGGTGTTCTTCAACAAACTTGGCTTTCTTCTTGTTTTCGTAGATGTATGCTGCGTACAACAAACCTAGGATACCTACACAGAAAGCATAGGAAATAACCATGTCTCTCTTGGCTGGTTGATAGTCAGGAGCATCTTTGGTTTTGAATGTGTAGGAACCAGCAATGTTACCACCACAATATCCTAACAGGAACAGAGCGTTAACGGTGGTAACCTTGGTGGATCCTGCAATGTTGGAGGAAATTGCAGACAAGGCACAAACAAATGAAACAGGACTTATGGAACTCAAATACACACCAGCAAGCTTTGCGTATTTGTTAGGAGCATAACCTAACATGGAAATGAAGAYYAAAGTTAAAGTTTGAACAACGATAGCACAAACAAATTTGTGGCCTACCCAGCCACCAAATTTAGAGTTTAAGTACAAGGAAATGTARGCAAAAATAGGACATACAAATTCAACACCACCAGAAATCAAGTTCATCTTCAGGGTCTTTAAAGTTGTGAAGCCAAATTCTTCTTTAATCAAAATGGATGTGAAGTTGGTCAACCCACCATTTGGAATGTTGTCAGCGACAGCAAATGCAACAATCAAGAAGACCTTGTAATCTGTGAAGGCTTCCTTGAATTGGGACCACTTCCAGGTGTGGTTACCGAAACCTTTTTGGTTTCCTTGGATTCTCTTCAAGACCATTTTTCTTTCTCTATCATTTAAGAACCAGCACTTCATAGGGTTTGATGGGATGTGGACAGCCATACAGCAGGTGACAAAGATGGACATGATACCAGTGATACAGAACAGTAATTTCCAAGCAGGTAAGGAGTATGTTCCACCGTTTTCAATGTGGGTGACCAARCCAATGCATATGCATGAGCCCAGCATGGATCCAAATCCATTCCAGGCAAACCAGGTTATGGATCTTGAAAACATTTCACTTTGTTTGTAGTACTGGGAGGTTAAGTGGTTGAATGCAGGAGTGATGGATGACTCAAAGAAACCTAAGAAGAATCTCAAGGCCAARAAGCCCTTGTAGTTCATATCAGGAGCAGCTTGCAAAGATTGGACCATACCCCATAAGCAGGTGACAGTACATAAAAGCAACATGAAGTGCTTTGACTTTTGAAGCAATCTAGGGAAGACTAGCAACCCACCCATGTATGCATAGTAAAACATTGAKGAGGCAGTTGAGTAGTCCTTACCAACCATTTTCAAGTCAGTTCTYAAACCCAAAATGGCAGCAGAACCAATGGATGTTTTGTCCAAGAATTGTAGGGAGTATGACARCCCCATGATAGGTAACAGACACAAGTCCAATTTTCTAACAAGTTTCTTTTCTTCCTCTGGGGTGTACTCGAAGTCTCTGATTTCATCAGCATACTTCATGGCATCATCAACATCACCRGAAAGGACAACCTCTTCCCCGCCTGGAGAAAGAATGGTGGCGATTTGAGCGTGTTTGTCACCTATTTGCTCCTGGGTGATGGAGATGACAGGTTTGATTTCGTGTTCAATGGAAGGAATATCTGAGTTTGAAGACATTTTCTCAACCAAATAGAATATATTGTTCGTGGTTTTAGATGTCTTTGTTGTATATAAAGATTTAAGAATATAATTTTGTTATTTTCTCTAAATCATAAACAAAATATGACTCAATTTATATATTTCATCCTGTTGAAATTACAAATCCTAAATAAAGATAAGATTTTTWTATTTTTTTTCAACAGCAATTGATAAACAAGATCAAATCCTTSGTCATRGCATTATTCAGCCTGGGTGTAGATAGCAWGACTAATCATATCAGGTAAACATAGCCGTAGATTKTGATAAGGATTTATGGGTAAAAGTTACAAAAATARAAGGGACGTGGTGGAGCACAAGCGCTGAATTTTGTGKACAAAAGCCTGATACATTATCGCTAAYTYRCATCATATCTTCTGGGGGGTATGCCGAGACGCCTCCCTCTATCRGCTGCCCAWCAATATACCGCTAGTGTTTTGCRCAATGAGAAAAACACACACAGGAGATTGCTATTATTTTTTTTTTTTATGAGCAGCTGSTCGGTGTTTTGTGCACTCCATCCACCAAAACAGCCGAATATTCGGCAATGTTGGAAAAAAATGTATACAGCATGTGAAATTTTTTAATGTGTGTGGTCATGTGATCTTTTGCGCTTATCCACACAGTTCTACCCTGAGAAGCGTTTATGCAAAAAAAAAACAAACTGAGAATATATAGGCTTAAAACTAYAATACTATCAATCACCATACAAAAAGACGTTGGATTCTATTGTTAGAACACGTAGATACGATCAATGAACTTATCTTTTCTATTTCTTGTAGATCTCGATGATTATCAAAGAAAACTTCTAAGGACAAATGATTTCGAATTTGAACGGCTCAAAAGAYTACTACCTTCGGTCAATGATTATRAAAAACTAGACAGCTTCAAACACATAGATAACAAAGTCACTTTCATTCTCAACAAGTTGTTATCCCATAAGGCTGTGAATCTTTTTGTGGAACATAGCAGCATTGRATTCATAKCCRATAGTAACGGCAAGCCCATGCTGAAGGATAACCCTRAYATAAAGTTCAACATGTCAAACTGYATATCGGAAAACATCTCCACAATGATCATCAACAATCACGGTGTTGATGTTGGTATTGACATAGCCAATGTCAATGACCATATGGGCAACGACCACYACTTTRATCACTMTCTTTACAAAGATATATTATCAGACACAGAGATGGATTTGCTATCCAAGCAACCCTTTGAAGATAAAATTAAGCTGTTTGCATTGATATGGAGCATCAAGGAGAGTTATACAAAGTTAATTGGTGTAGGCTTGAGCTACACAAACTTGGCCAATGTTTCTGTATTTAACAATGACACAGACCTTGACCTGTATCAACAAGAATATCTTAACGTTAGAATWGATGRMGATGAGGTGGATTTCAAGGTCTTTTGGCACAGCCATCAAGTCATTTCGGTTTGTCAAAGATCTTCCGCGTCCATCACYTTACCATTGATGATTAGAGAGATAAATCTCAGTAAACTTACCTCTTCATATYCCCTATCCATTATGGCATCCTCRTCATTCAACTCAAAGAAGCATRGCAAATATTTCTCCCTTTACCTAGGTTACTTGCCTTCAAGTGCAATTTCTTATGGCCCCAACAGATTCACCATCATTTATTACTCCTTACTTTCCAAATATTTACTTTCTCAAAGGATTGAAAACACCAATGCATACATTGATTACATAAAGGACTTGTATGTGGAGAATGATGAATTCTGTGGCTTCACACCYAGCAAGCATCGCTTTCCTAAGGGAATTGAAAATAACATTCCACAGAATTTTTTTGCTATTCTCAACTTGTTATTRCTCGGATGTAAAGATTTCCAGTTTGTTAATGTTTCAAAAATAACCAACAAAATCAAACAGTACCTGTATGGAGCATGTGATGATGTGAGAGACTTCTACATGGGATTCTCGCTTTTGTTTATATTTGACAAACTTGAAGGACCGGATCTTCAAAAGACCATTGAATGCATTGAAAACGACTGTTTCATTGATAACTATGGATTCACCAACTACAAGAAGGGTGATGTCCATTCAGGGTACATTTCCTGTATAGCAAACATCTTTCAGATATTGAAGTTGAGATTTGGTTATTGTATAAATGAAAAAAAGAAAAATWTCACCTTTGAGTGGTTATGCCACAGGCAGGTGTACAACCACAAGGATCCTAATTATAACGGAAATGGGGGCTTTAATGGAAGAGAAAACAAAAAGGTGGATTCCTGCTATGCATTCTGGAACTTGTCAGCAATGAACTACTTCCGAAACTCACAAAGTCCCGTTTATGACATGGATATGTACAAGACGTACATCCTTAAACTACAAGATCCCATAAAGGGAGGGTTTGCCAAGCATTTGGTTGAGGATGACGACGATGACCATCTAGACAGTGATGTGTACCACAGCTTTACAACTCTCTGTGCAATTGGTTTGGTAGATGGAATCCTGGACTCCACTCTTTGTTTGCCAAAGACCACGTTTACATCAATCATAAATAAGGAGATTAAGTGCTAAGAGCAAATTGTCTCTTTGTTTTTTTTTTTTTTTTCATATATACAAGTTTATTTGATTAATTCCTCATAGACACCCCAGGCAATACCTGCCGCCAGGGACTTYCTAATCAATCTTAAAGWTAATCCGTCAAATAAGTTCAGAACACCCTCGTTTTTCACAATATCAGTGAATGTGTTAAACAGGTTTTTGTTTAGCTTTGGTTGCAACTGTATTCTTACTCGGATGGTGTCAAAGGGTGCTGTTACTGTGCTTGAAACTATAGCAGCYACTATGGCAGAGCTTGAGTTTATGAACAATGAGTTCTCACTATAYCTATTYAAAAAGGTTTTGGAAAGTTCATAGTTCATTAGGTAAATTCCTGCGTAGGGAGAGTCTCTTAGTATTGTTGATCCAAAGCCCTTRAAGAACCCCTTGACTCCACTCTCCCTCATTATGTCTGTGTAGGCATCACTCAATGTTTTGTAGTTGTACAAAGAAGATTCAAAACGTGTCTTTATCACTGTCAATGGCATGAGCAAAAAGCCTACAGATGACCTTGCTACGGAAGCTGATATCAGATTGCCCACGTTRGATATTTTAGGCAAGGTTGATGACTTGTTGTATTCTCGATTGTTCTCAAACTGGAAGATTATGTGTCGAAAACTGTTCAATGACGTCAAATACAAAGCTGACCCTATGGACGTTCTCAGGAATGATGGGAATGTTCCCTTCCACAAATCCAGGAGGTTTGATTTTTTTATATCATTCTTCAAATGGTACTTCTGGTTATGGTTTCTCTTTTGTTGCTTTCGAGTCTTGAGAAGATCTAGTGGCTGTAGRATAACAGATGAAAYCCCACCAACTATAAACGCACTGTAGAGATGTTTTCGTGTTTTCACAGGGATTTTCGCATTTTCTGATGACATKTTTTTTCCTTTTTTKTTTTTCTTAGTGCTCTATARTGATATAGGTTTTGCTGATTATTTATTTAACTGTTATAAAATAGATCGATTGTGTGTACATCGTGTTTCAATGACCATTACCAMAAAGTCAAACTAATTCAAAACTCTGRAAAAAAGGCAAGGGATGATTTCGTTTGAAACTGTATGATTCAATTGCGTATTTTTTTTTGGTTTAGAATTTCAACAAAATACTGATTTTACACGTGACATTTTGGTTTTCTGTATCGCTGTGACATGCTCTGTCTGTAAGTTTTTTTGAACATACAACAAGTATACTGATTCATTTGAAATAGAGTGAAAAAAAGAAGTTATTGTCAGCTGGTTCTTCTCCATAAATTTTAGAATAATAAAAGCTGAGAACTCTTGGATGACTGTGATAAAATATCTCTCTCCAAAAATCATGTCGGATATAAACACATACAAACCTAACTTATCGCAGCAGTTTCCATTATCTTTCAAAATTGCTTTTTTTTTGAGAAGAAAACAATGTAGGCAACCCTAAGCAAACTTTCTGTATATCCAAAAAGAAGACTTGATATATTTATTTGAATCATAAAGAACAGATATCTGTACCAAGGAAACTGTTGTTTTAAAACGCATTGCAATCTAGGAAAATTTTACCATACAAATGAATAGAAATAAATCCAGACGTAGATCTTCCACAAGTGAACCTTCTTTGTTCAAAAAGAATGTCAACAGTTCTATCAGGCAACAAGATCTAAGTGACTTATACTCACGTCCAATWCAAAAACTGCTGAAACTAGATAACGAATTCAAAAGAAAACACGACTCAGTCCCGAATTCAGACTATGCTAGAATCATGAACAGAAGCAACCAAAGTATACTGGACAGGGTAGTGTACGATGAAAAGTTCAAAAACAGCACACTAAAAAGGATTGATAGCTATGCCAAAACAGCTCACGTTATAAATTTTCAAAAGCGCCAAGTGCTGATGGATTACATGGAAAAGAATCATCCAGATAGCTTGCTCAAAAATGGTTGCGTGGACGTAAAGTATAAAAATATTGAAAGTTTAAGTCCAGATGAAAAGTTGATTTTTGAGTTATCAAAAAGATCAATCAATAAACACAATAACCATACTGGTGACAATTTAAAGAAATATATAACGTCAACAAATCTGCATGATACAATATACATATCCATTGACTTGGAAGAGTATGAATTCACGCACAAAATCACAGAGGTTGGTATCACCATATATGATCCCAGAGAAAATGGAAGCTACTTCATGAACGGTGATTATTGTACCAGCCAAATACCCACTTTTAGAAAATACCATGTAATAATAGAGGAAGAAATCGACAGCAGAAATTCAGTTCACATTCTGTGCAAAAAGCCAGAATCTTTATTCAATGAAACCTACATTTTAACAAAACGTGAGACCAACAAGTTTCTTCAGAGTATATGGGACAGATATTTCAACAACGACAACATTGYCAGAAAYGGGTTCAAATGTGCATTGGTGGGGCAGTCYGTGGGTGGTGATATCAAGGAATTAACAAGACAATTCAACATCAAAAGCTTYTGTGAATTTGATTATGACTTGACATTAGGCAAAGTTCTGGAAAATAMACCAAGAAAGATATTGGTTTATGACACAGAAAAGATCAGCATGACTTTCTTGTTCAATGCTGTATCTGTGAAGAAACAGCTGAGATTCTTGAACATCCCACATGGGTCACTGCACAATGCCCTGAATGATGCTTATTTCACATTGATCTCATTTCTCACCATGACAAATATCGAATCCAGAATAAACCTAAAGCTGGATGACCCAATGGAGCTTCTGAAAAGATGCACTCTCTTGAACATGATCAGAGTCCATCCCGAAAAGGTGCTCCCTGTAGAGGTGTTGTACAACATTGAGGAAAGCGAGCATAAAAGAAAGAGTAGTAAGAAGATGGCGAAGAACACTGAGCAGTTGGAATATGGATTGCCTYTGAATACCACGAACTAYTTAGATCTYYTGGACTTTTAATTGATCTTTACTTCTTGGTYCTCTTCAACATKAACAATACCATGGGACTCGTCTTTTTTCAATGACTCGGTATCAACTGACTTTGGAACCTTGACAGCTAAACCCTTGATTAGAGAGTATTCATGCACAATTTCTGCATCGAACTTATGTGCAACATTCTTGAAAGCTTCAGCAGCATGGGAATCTTTGAAGGTTATAATCAGGGTTTTGAAATCACAGGCAGCAAATGACATATTTTTTGTTAATATATAATTAGTTTTTGTTTAAATGTTAGGAAAGAAAATGATTTGTTGTTTTTTTTTTTTATGTACAAACAGATGGTTTTTCTTCAGAATGGTTGTGTTGTCTTTTCCTCAAGTATTAGAGAAAATGATTGAGATATACATTATTTTTGTTAAACAGATATTTGTCTTGTTTAAAGCATATTGTGATACCTCCTTTATATAGTTATCATATATTTTTTAAGGGGTAGGGGGAAAAATAAATCAAATCGCTATCACGTCTGGAGATAAAATTAGCAGATAAACGCTCATTACGTGTGCATTGTATTATKTATTTTTGAGTTAACTTTAATTTCACCATTGGCAAGTATAAGTCAGTATCACATAGGTAACTTTTTAGAGTAACAAGAAAGCAGAAAGTGCAAAAATCTTTTTCAATAAATACCAAGTTTATCTTTAATCAAMAATATATAAATAGTTCAAATGAAGCATTCGTAGTGAAGYGCAAATCWTTTAATGATCTTGTTTTATTATTTACATGTGTAGTGCARCTGTGAAAATTAAATAACTAGATCAAAGATCCAAGTTGTACTTGTCATTAGAGGTTTCTTTAATTTCCTTGTTTAAATGACCTAGAAGATCCAAGTTATCGTCTCTCAATGATACCCAATTATCCTTGATGCTGTCGTAATCAAATCTGAACGGGCCTGAGATAGGTGATGASAGCCATATCTGCTTGTTAGGAGGCTGTTTATTGATCACATAAGTGCCCACATTTTCCAAGTCAAACTCCACGACACCCTGGGCAGCGTCCACTGAGCTTATAAACGAGGGATCGTCTTCAGAAAGTGATTCCAACTGATCGGTYARATCCTCTAAAAACAWGTTAGCCTTTTTGTCGTACAAGTCAGGGTTTAGTTCAAGAATATGCTTTGGGATTGAAACACCACTGGTAGCAGCACTGATTTTGTTTTTATAAAYAGGTTGTATGTGGAATTGTGATTTGATTGCTTTGTTGTAASTGGTTCTGTTARGAAGGTGTTTAGTGGTTGTTAKTCTGAATGTATTAAGCATTGTATTGGTGTTGTTGAATTAGAGTTTTCAATGATTAAAGAGAGTMTRCCTTCTAATARAGCTTATTCTTWTATATATTYTGTATRGAKTTKTCRTTTTTTCGAWYTTGCTGAAGACYCAAAAAAAAATATATGTAAATCGTGTGTAGAAAATGTGAGGCTAATACAACACGTGATCTCTTGCAAAAAAAAATAAAAAAAAAACTATGRAGTCTTTTCATTCTTTTCGGATATAACATCTTCTGTCCCAAAATTTTTTTTTTCACTTTGAAATCAACCTTCATCATTTTTTCAAAAATRATGATATCTCATACACTTTATATTARCATTACATCTYTKWATYTSYTAAAAWAAAACATTCAAGAGTATWAACCGTTTCACAAAATGTTTCTTATTATAATTGCTTTAATTGCACTAGTCTTTATTGTAGGYTTTTTGTTYCCTATCATGTCAGGTGTACTCAAGTTTGATGCCAAAAACTCCAAGACATTCAAGAACAAAAARAAAATTGGGTATAAACTAAATATTGAGCCGGAAAACAACACCAAACTCATGACTTCTGTCAAGAAGAACATCACCACCAAGGATATGAATGATCCAAACGTGTTTGAGTATGACATAGAAGAACTGATAAGAGATGACATGTTAAAGGAAGAAAGGGAAAACGAAATACTACAAAACTTAAGAAAGAGACAAATGAAACAGTGAGTACTTTGGAAATGATAATATCTTTTTTTTTTTTTTTTTCAGATGAATACTATATAATAAGGTTTTACTATAATTCTGTATATTTTTATTTTTTTTTTTTGAATCTTGAATGGCAAAGTTCTTTCTTTATTCTTCTARTTCTTCTTGTTCTAATAAWACACCWCCTTCTCTATATTCCTYYTCTGGGTTTTGRACWGAGTCGTTGAYTTCGGATTCAGATGCAAGTTCTGCATTCTTCATTTCTTCCTCCTTCATCTTCATCAATTCAGCATTCTTGATCATGGTGTCTTCGATTTTCTTATTCAATTCAGCAACYTTCATGTCCTCCTTCATCTTCTTGGTGRCTGGGTCGTAATCGTACTCATAGAACATCATGAACACACCTGGAATTCCYARAACCTCTTGTTCATCCACCAAGGCTATTGACTCATCAGATATTCTCCACCAACAGCCTCTTATCTTTCTRAATGCTATGTAGTGACCGTAATTGTGGGATCCATAATGGATTATAACAGACTTCAATTGATAGGTTAGGGGACTGTTTGGAGTGTTGATTGCCTTGACGGAGTTCAAAGTTAAGGTTGGCTGTGGGTACTCATCCTCCTTTTCCTCAACTTTTTCTTCCTCGTCAGATGAAGTCTCTTCATTTTCCATTTCAGAATAGTTTGGTGGGTTTTCAGGCATTTCTTCGTCCTCAGAGGTTTCATCATTGCTGTAGTATTCCTCTTCAAACTCCTTTTGCACTCTTTCATGAGCTAGTCTAGATTCGTGTCCAATGTGTTCATCTTCATCTTGTTTGAATTTCACCTCATTTTCTTCCTCCTTTCTTGACATTGGCAATCTGGCATCCAATTGCAAATCCTTGAACTCAGTGGTCCATGGAGTCAAGTTTAATTTACTGTTGAAGACGACTCTGGAGTTGTTCTTTCTTATTTGGAAAGTTTGCATATCAAAGCATGATCTGTTTATGTGAATAGACAACAGTGGTGGTGGTCTGGCTATCAAAATCTTCTTGGACTTTGATATTCTTGCTATGAAGTTTTCATCTCTAAGTGTTTTATATTTTTCCTCGTCAATAACATGCTCGGTCAATAACTCATCCACATCTTGTAACTTTTTGATGTGTTCAGGATTCTCGTCCTTTGAAACTAGCTTGATTAAGTGTTCTTTCAAAAGATTCAAAGAACATCTGTAGCACTCAACACCCTCAATGATTTCTGGCTTCTTCCATTCATCTAACAGACCAGATAACTTCAAAATGCCGTTCATGGAGTCACTAGGTAAATTCAAAGAAAGACCAGAGAAGACAGAGGTTCTTATACCCCCATTTTCACCACAGTTTAAGCATCCAATTCTTTCACAAGTGATACCATCCAATGGGGTCATCAACTTGTGCGGAGTGTACAGTCTATCTTCCTCATTTTCTGGATCAACTATATTAGGATCTAACAAGGATGAAGGAATGTAAACAGTGCCCACCTTGTCCAATTTTTCTTGCTCAAGCAAAGCACCTTCAGGTAAATCCTTAAACTTTACTGTCTTCAATTCATTTTTTGCTTCTTTGGCCTTTTCAGGATCCTTGACCTTCTCAATGGTCTTGACATTTTTTTCCAACTCAGTGATCAAAGTTTGGAAAAACTCTTGAGCGTCTTGTTGGTCATCTCCCAAGACAACATCTCTATTGTTCTTACCTCTGGTGATGGTCTTCAACAACTGGTTTGGCTTGGTTGTGTAGTTTCTGTTGTAGTATTTGTTGTTTAAAACGTCTAAAAGCTGATGCAATCTCTCAGAGAATCTGATATCAACAGTGCTTTTGTTGATGTTGATTTCTTCTTCACCGGTCTTTTCATCTTCTGAGATCTTCTTGGACAATTGACTCTTTTCTAACAACTCCTTATCCAAGAAGTTCAATATCTCGTTGGATGAAGCAAGACTTTGTAACACAGAGTTCATGAAACACGTGTTTCCCTCATTGAACAATCCACCTGGGAACCCACCCTCTTCAATAATGACAGTGTTCAAGGCTTCTGTGTATGGGTGCTGTTTACTTTTGTATGATCTTGTATTGTATCTGTTGCTCATTAGTTGTATATAGTGATTTATTCTGGATCTTAGTCTGTTTAAATACTTGGCTGGTTTGTTGTTAAATAATAAAAAAGAAGTTAAAAAAAGCAGTAATAGTAGTTTTAGGTTCTCTTTAATAAATGCAGTTTGTGTTGATGAGTTTAAGATGGTATTGTTGTTGTTCAACTCAAATGACATTCAGTTTATTTGGATTGTATGATAATATCTTTGGTTAATCTAACAATATTATAGTTTCTTTTCCTTTTTATGAATAGTTTTGAGAGAATAAAAAGGTATAATAAGAAACTCAAAAAAGTTAAATCAAAAGAGAGTAAAAGTGTTTTAAATGTAGTCTTTTATTTGATTGATACGGTTGAATCTTTAATAAAAGTGAAATTAAATGATAATTTATTAAGCTATTGGAAGACTTTTTTTTTACTTTTTCTTAAATTATATCTTATACTGTTTTATATACTGATATGTCTCTTGGTTCTTAACCAAAAATACAAGTTTAAGAATGTACAAACATACTTTATATATCATAAGTCTTGTTTAAAAATAAGATTAATCATTTGAAGATATCCATGTGTGTGTTTAAGTCAACTTTTTCTTTTTTTTTGGTATCTGCAGATCACGTTTTTTTTGCCACCGAATCTCAACTTTTTCCAGGATGGCTTCAACTTCCCTTTATTTTTGATACGTATAGTTTTATCGCATCATGATAAGAATCAGRTCTATTTTTTGAAAACTGTTCTTTAAGTAACAAAAACACTAATTACACATATGATTGGATGAAAAATCAAAAAAGAGTATATCTAAGTCAGTATATAACTATTGCTACATTGATTTTTTACAATTAAATCTTCAAGTCTTCAATCTTAACTTCATCAACAGCGGTGCTTTGTTCTTCATTAGCTTGTTCACCGTTTTCTTCAGCACCTTCCTCTTTTCTGTAAGGCTTCTTAACGTATTCTTTTTTCCAGTAAACAGCCAAGTTGGACAATCCAGCAACATCGTACTTGTTCAAACCCATGATACACTTGGCAGCACTGGCCTTGTATGCAAATGTGGCCAAACAGTAGCCTTGGAAGTGTTCGGTTTTGACTATAGGRCCAAAGAACTCGTTCATATAACAGTCCAAAACAAATCTTGGCAATTGATCTGGAATTCTACCAATGAAGACAGAGGTGTTGTCAACTGGGGTGATGGATCTGGAAATAAAGCTGTCAACACTCTTCTTGGTGAATGGTCTGGTAGGTGGGTTCAAGAAGACTTCTTCTGGGGATTGTGGGGCCAATTCAAAGAAACTTGGCAAGTCGTTGTAAACACGCTTTGGTTGTCTCTTGGCTATTCTTGRCTTTTGTTCCTTCTTGGCAGCATGATTACAAACAATGGCTTTGCCATTCAATTCCTTGCCGTTCTTGGCATCAATGGCGCCTTGGGCAGCTTCTTGGGAGTTGAATGTGGCAAACCCATAACCTCTGTTGTTACCACTTTCCATATCCCACATAACATTGGCAGTTACAAAKCCTTCAAGTTCCTTGAAGAAGTTAATCAAAGTTTCATCATCAACATCAACATTCAAGTCACCAACGAATATGCTGAACTTAGGTTCGTCAGAGTTGGTGGCAGCTATGTTCTTGAAGGCCTTCTTGACTTGTATTTCGTAATTTTCAATGGTCTTACCGTTCAACTGTTCCAAGGCCATGTTGGCTTCAGAAGGAGAAGAGAATTCAATGAAGGCAAAGTTGGCAGTTAGTGCAGAAGGATCTTCGATTCCTTGGAATTTTTGCTTTTGTAATTCTTGTTTATTTTGCTTGCTGATGACAATGTTACATGATACGATGTTYCCACAGAACTTGAAGTAGTTTTGCAAAGTTTCTGAAACCAATGATGGGTTGATGTTWCCAACAAAGACTATGTTTTCATTGGCAGCTTTTCTACCTTCAGTGGCCTTGGCAGCCTTTGGCTTGTTGGCTTCTGCTTCATTTTCAGCTTCTTCGTCTTTTCTCTTTTGCTCAGCTAATGGGTCAATCAAAGTACCAGTTGGCAAAGAAGCCTTTATTTTTTGTTCTTCTTCCTTGGTTAGCATACCAGGAATGATTCTTTTAGGAGCAGACATGTTTGGAATTTAAGATATTGGTTGGAGATAACAATCAAAYGTTTATATTAGAAGAAACTTCGAAATGTTCAATTCAGCTTCCTGTAGATTAACCCTTTGATCTTATTGTGTTTGGTTTGTCATAWTCTGAGTAAACTTTAAAACTCTAAGATCTACTTYGTAAAGTAATAATTTTTTTTTTTTTCCTCCAATCTCGCTTATTTATTTCCCATTTAGGAAAAGTGTGCTTARTAWCAATTMAGAAGCTTTTGGCTTCCATTTGCATTTTTTCCTCAGGTTTTTTTCGCYCAACAAAGAATTCACCAAAAAAAAATTTTAGGAACTCCACAGAAGAAAAAAAAAAGAAACAAAAAATTTGCACCTGTGGACTGGTTGCTGCTTTATATCCGATACGAATACCTTTCTTAACCATCACACATTACAACYAATYTTAGCACTGTAAACATATCACCAGAACATTACGTATCAATACTAAGCATTCTGTTATAKAAAAATGGAAGCTGCAGCTGCCTTGCCTGAAGACAAATACTTTCACGAGAACCCAAAGCCAGTATACCTGGACTCACTTATTGAACAAACAAGGGCCTTCTTAAACACCCATGACAAASACGAAAAGATTGTTCTGGTCACAAGTGGTGGTACCAGTGTTCCCTTGGAAAGCAACACTGTAAGGTTCATTGACAACTTCTCTGCTGGTACAAGGGGTGCGTCAAGTGCAGAACAGTTCCTGTYCAAGGGTTATAGAGTGATTTTCTTACACAGAGAGTTTTCTCTGCAGCCTTTCAACAGACACTTCATAAGAACAAAAAACCTGAACTTCTTGGATTACTTTAACGCTGAAGGTGAAATTGATGAAAAGTACCTGGRAAGTATCAAATCAATGAAATCATTGGCTGAAAAATATAAAGACGCGCTGTTGATGTTGCCCTTCACCACTGTGAACGATTACTTATGGTCATTGAGATCAATTGCCAAGCTGTTGAATAACAACAACGCTATGTTTTACCTGGCAGCAGCTGTGAGTGACTTTTACGTTCCTTATGGGAAATTGCCTGAACACAAAATACAGTCAAGATCTGAATTTCAGGATAAATCTGAAGGCAAGGTGAATGAATCCGGACAGCTTATATTGGATCTGGATCCCGTGCCCAAATTCCTGAGAAAGCTTGTTCAAAACTGGGCGAACAAATCGATGATTGTATCATTCAAGTTGGAGACTGATGAAGAACTGTTGATTACAAAGGCTAAGCAAGCATTGAAAAACTACAACCATCAGCTGGTCATAGGTAATATCTTGTCTACAAGACATAAGGAGGTTGTGGTGTTATCTGAAGAAGACGACAGTGAACACTGGATAAGAGTCAGTGATGAAACCTTAAAGARTCACTGTATTGAAGAGTTCATCATTGAGGATATRACAAAAAGACACGAAAAATGGATGAGTAATGATAATTAGATTATTAAAGTTATTAGAGAATATTGTTCATCAAATATAACAAGTGAAGTTCTTGTCTGTATTTATTTATATTTTAARCAAAAGAGTAGAAAAAATTCTATAGATATATACTACTTAATGATGTTTTGATTGAATCTATTTACAAAAATGACATTCCTAGTCCATATTGAACCTTCCCTCTGGAGTAATCGGAGTCATAACACATCAAAGGAACACCAAAGTTGAGTTCAAATCTAGCTACAGGATGAACGAAACTTATTCCYAGACCACAACTCAATGTGTGACCAGAGTTGAACAAACTTTTAACATCAGTTGWCAAGTGTCCACCATTCATGAACAGCAGCCATTTGAAGTTACTGTCTTTTTTAAAWGGATATAAAATAGACATTCCATATGAAACATGGTTGGTTCCACCCAAAGAAATACCTTTGTTTTTCACATTGTTTTTATTCAGGATCTCTTCGGTTTTTGGTCCTAACCCCATGGTATTGAAGAGTCTGACATCATTTGGACCACCTTTTTGAAACTTCTCAAGAATAGGCAAGTTGTTTTCATTGCCGTACTGGAAAATCGTTCCTATCTTAAATGAAGATATGAAGGTCATCAACCTATCGGAAACTGGGAATGACTGGGCATTTTGGTACTCAAACTGYACTGATTCCCAATACTTTTGCAATGAAGGAATGTAATTTGCTTGGAGTGTTGATTTCAGTAGTGTACCTACCTGTGGAGTCACTTTACTGTCTCTGTTATCTTTCACCAAGTTTAGTTGCATTTGGAATCTATCATAAGGCTTGAATTCCTTGATAATTGAAAACGGTAATTTAAAGACATTGTTATTTTGTTGATGCAATCCGATTTTTGCATGATCAATGGACAGGTTGAAGTTCCAAGGAGATCTTTTGATACCTTCCAATGATGATAATGAACTTGGTAAAAACTTGAAGTTGTATGACCATTCAAGCTTTGAATTGGTCATGTCATACATTAAAAAGTCTCCCCACGCTCTTTTGTTTTGTAAAAAAGTTAAGCTTACCTTGTTCCATATATTCAAAGGTCTAGATAATTGAAGCATTATGTTACTTTTCGTTTTGGTTCCTTTTTCAACATCAACAACCAAATTTTCACCGTTCTTTAAGAAATTCCTTAATTGTAGTTGGATATAACCATCACCTTCACCATTACCAACCTTGGAACCTGTCTTAGCAGCAAATTTCTTCAGAGGAACAAAAGTCAATTCAGGTTCAATGATAACAATCTTGTTTTTGGAGAATGTGAAGGGCATTTGATTGATCTTACTCAAGTCTACCAATCKAGCACCAACGTTTCCTATATTCAATTCTTGAATCAGCCCGTTACTAATCAGCTTTTCTTGKAGAATCATTGACTGAATTTGAAATTCTTCCATGGTTTGCACTTTTCCTAAAGTTTCTTCTGTGTACTTGTAAAGAACCTGTGGATTRAATGGTATTGAMCCTTCATTRAATTTTATGTTCATGACCTTRATTTTTTGMAATGGATCYTTTTGRAATAAATCTTCTATTTCTTTCTGTTCTTGAAGRATTGCACGYTGCTTTTCCATTARTACTTCATCTAGTTTAACAGGTTCAGTATGTGACTCWATAGCACTRATAGCGTTGTTGATRTCATGATCAACAGTTCCTCCACCCAACGACATTRATATTCAATGTTAWGYARTTYTAAATTTATTTATTTTGATTGGKRTGTTRGMTGATTTTTTCTRTTTCAAAACTATACATAACTYGARATATRTACAYTAAGCTTTAMTTGWTAAACTTTACGWTGTCACGGAGAAAGGAAAAAAATCGTAAAAATCGTTTCATGAAAWTTCAACATCTYCAAGGTTGAACAAAAAAATTAATCAATAATAGTTATATCCGAAGTAAACTATGGWATAAGCATACATCATCTACATATCGACATCCTACTTTTCAGCCATTTTCTTGAATTTGGCTTCTCTCTGRATGWATTTCTGTAAGTTCTTGCAATATGTTTTTTGGTACTGTCTTTCGAACTGTTCATCAGTGATTGGCCACGTCTCATTATCCAGACAATCTTTATCCATATCTTTAATCAACATATCAGCCTTTATAAATTTTTCACTGTTCAAATATTCATTCTCGTCAGTGGACTTCTTCAAAATGTCTTTGTAAACAAAGTTCTTAAGCGACAAAAATTTGTGGTGAAAGTAAACATTGCCTTGTGTAAAGTCCTCATAAGCTTGCTTCAAGCATGTCTCCTTTGTTTTTGACTTCAAGTGTCTACTCAAAGAATCACTTCTGAAAAAGCTTCTAAAGCATCCCCATGTTGTAGTAKACTTTCGATTTTCAACCTCATYAAYRATTCTMARCAATTCATTCAAGTCAAACAAGGATGGATTTTCCTTCAGATTTTGTTCATTCTTCAAGTAAATCATAGCCAATGGTGGTAAYTCCCCAAATACATAWCCTTTACATGGATAGTTTTTTCTGTTTATGTGTGAAGAGGTATGTCTTTCTAGATCATGATGTCTCAAAAACGCAAAATTACAGTACTTACAAACATGTTTCTTTTCTTTATCATCGGCATTGGATGTTTTGTTATCGGAATCATTGATGAATGCTTCAATATCTAACGGATTCTCATCAACCTCAATTTCGCTAAGAATACTTCTGATGTCACTATCAGATACATCACTCAGGTAATCATTATCTGATGGGTCAATGTTCAATAAARAGTTGTKTTTGTCCTTTTCAAGTAATTTCACTTTACTGAATGCATCAATCAAGCCTGTATCRTCTTTGTGTGACAAATCAGAAACTGACTTTGTAACTGATCTTGATCTTGACCTAGATCTGGTTGCTGATCTTGAACGATTGGATTTAGACACACTGTTCCGTCTTCCTTCCCTGCTGTTGACTTTACTGATGCTTAGAAGATTGYCTTTGTTCGCGCTGCTATTACTTTTAATCTTGTTCATATCTGGAAGTAAAAAGGACGTTTGCAAATTGTTCATTGTGTTGGCAGATTGATCATTCAACCCAAAAATTTCGTTATTTATGAAATCCTCAACAACATTGTTTTTGGATTTGTCATTAAACCCGAATCTTTCTTCTAAAACAGAATAAAAGCTTTGAATGTCATCTTCAGGTACCTCATTRTARCTGGAGTGTGAATTCATGGGTGTGATTCCGTTGTTATTAGGCTGAGAAGGCTCAGATAAATCTACTTGTAACTCTGTTGGATTAATAAAGTTGTACTCGTCATTAGATATCAAGTTTAAACARTTATCAGGAATTTCAATATTATCAAGGTTRACTTGGTTGATCATTTTTTCAAACTCATCCTCTTTGGTATCACCTATATTGTCTACTTGTTTTATTTTATTGCCATTACTGTCAGCAGGTGATACATAGATATGAGGTATATTAATACTTTTGCTTTTATCAATATRATTATCCATTTTTTTGAACTATTTACAATGAATGCRGTTTTKGKTTKCTAYTWTTYAATAWYTWGGTRTRTWTSTATTTRTSKTTRATWTRAAKWAAMTGWMTTATWAYATTATATRTTRAATAATAATTAMACGTTTAAACCAGTTAATAGTATTATAATATTTAAATAATCATAAAGAACGTTATAAAAACGGAAATAGGGGGAATCATCTAACGGATGATTTTTTTTTTTTTATTCATTACTATTTTTGGTAAGAAAATTTTTTYATATTCTGATTGGGGTAAAAATGTCAAAATTTTGTAGGTGATCACGTGGAAATTCTGCTTTTTTCTGTTTTTTTTCCGTTTTTGGTAGGAGATAATTCTATCAATGTTTTCCGACAAATCAGCGCTTACAAAAGTCATAAAAATAAAATACTCAGCAATTGCTTATTGGGGGAAAAAAAAAAAAGGGATCCTTGGATAGGAAATRCACAATATTTCATTTATTTTATTTTTCATTCATTCAAAAAGCATGTAACCAAAACCAAATCAACAAATACTAAAACAAAATATGGAATCTATTAAGATCCAAAATGAAAATGAAAGCACGAAGCAGTCTATTTCTAATACTGCCATGAAGCAGCAAAAAAAGAAGAAGCAATCAATGGAAAACAGAATCCATAAGCTTCATACAAAGTTCACCTCTGATAGACATCAACATTATCAAAACAAACTAAACAGTTTACAAGCAAAACTCACTTCCATGCATGAGGTCCAAAATGAAGATCCAGAATTTAACAGAATGATAAGAGACTTGCAAGAAGAGAGAGACTTGGAACTTGTCAAGTTGAGACTATTTGAAGAATATAGAATTGCTAGAATCAACAAAGAATTTCAACAGGATATAGAGGAGGTGAAAATCGAGTATGAAAAGGTGGTTACCAACTTAAAGAAAAAGCTTTTTGAGAACATTGAGACACAAATCAAATCTTTGCAAGAGGAGAAGATCCTATTGGATGTTGCAAATGAAAAAAACTATAACATGGACAAGCAAACCATTCAGGATATGAAGTACACATACAATGAGGAAATACTAGGCTACAACAAAACAAGAAGTGGGAAAGGTGCTTACTCAGTAACGGGTTCTAATGAGGACTTGAAAACAGCATTTTTAACCGCTGCTGCTGTTGTGAATAGTGGAGAGAACTATGACACTACTGTGAAAAACAATGAGAACCATGTTCTGTCAAACCTTTCGGATCCATATATGTCAGATGCACACAATGCCATTTTAAGTGATGATCTGTTGAGTGGATTGATCAGCGCTAGTGGTGGCTTAGGTAACTCKGATATAAAAAGATCTTTAAGAAAACGAATGACCACAATCAAACCTTTAAACAACACACCAGAATTACAAGAAACGGATGAATTGCTAWCAAAGTCTAATAACAAAAAAAAGAAAAGCGCTTCTGATAAAAAGGCATCTAATAATCAAGGCCCACAAGCTGAAAATGATGAATTGGCTATAAGTGCAGAATGGCTCTATGAAATACAAAACTTTGAAAGCTTACGAAATTTGCTCATGGATAAGAGTTTATTYGATGCATCAAACAAATACTACTTTTCCTCATCCGATAATAACCAAGGATCAGGTGAAGGTARTAATAGTTCTAAAACCAATGGTTCTAATGGAAGAAGATACGAAAGAAAGCAACCGCTGAAAACAGCACCTAAACTAGAAGGTTTGAATAAGGATCAAGTAACGGATGATCTAAACTTCATTAGAGAAAAAATAGGTAAGAAGAAACTACCTTATTGATAYAGTTGTAGAATGACTTTAGGTGGATTATYACTACTGTAAAGTTGTAATTTATTCATTCCTAGATAGCATTTAGGTTGCYTTTGTTTATTTTTTTATATAATTTTTCATTCATTTAAAATCATCAATGATTGTAATTGGACAAGTGTGATTTCTTTTACTTTTTTGTGTAAACAATTTTACCATTTTTTACTTTTTTGTTTTGCAGAGAAAAAAATATATAAAGGATTATATCGGAAAATCTTCATTAAGATGATTACAGGCGTTTTGTTTATATTTTTTACGCTTTAAATCAAAGGAAAGTTCTCTTAATAGATGATATACTTCTATTTGAATAATAACAAACACCCAATTAAYAGAACAATAAATAGACAATAACATTCTATYCTTCTAAAGTTATTTATTGAAGTTTAGTAATTGTAATATARTATCAAAGATTAACAAAGGTGAATATACATTTATATAAATGATCATCGTGGATTATGGGGTTAAAAAATAAATTTCTAAGTCTTTTTAATGGTGGATACAGTGYCAATAGTTTAACCTATGAAAGTCCACCATTACATGGCCAATACGAATATGAAAAAAAAATGTTTTCAAGTACCTACACTTCATCAAGTAAYTCCACATCGTCCTCATCCACTACATGGTATCCAACTTCGGAGTATAAAAGAAACAAAAGAATAAAATTTAGGCTTGTGTCTTTGAAAAGATTACTTATAGTAATTTTAGCCATGTTAATTATGATCTTCTCTTATAGAAATTTTTTCCAATCAAAGGTATTGAAGATATCGGAAACTCRATACTCTTCACAAAAAGATACCCCATTCAAACAAGGTTGTAACAATATTAATGAATATTTATCAAATCCTGAATAYAAAAAGCAAAAAGCAACATTTGTTATGCTTACAAGAAATCAAGAGATTGARGATGTCATCAAAACCTTGGAGAATATAGAAATAAGATTCAATCAATGGTTTCAGTACCCATATGTTTTTTTGAATGATGAACCCTTTGATGAGCTTTTTCAAAACGAAGTATTGAAAACAGTATCCGTTGACATCTCTAAAGTCAAGTTTGGTGTGTTGGATRTGGAATCAGAGTGGAATTTCAARGATGAAGATATATTAGAAAAAAATCAAGAAATTAATGTCTATCTTAAGGATCAAGAAGATAGAGGCCTTTTGTACGGAGGCTTGAAATCCTATCACAAAATGTGTAGATTTTACTCAGGGTTTTTCCAGGATAATGAACTATTAAAGGAATATGACTATTATTGGAGAATAGAGCCWGATGTCAAGTTTTACTGTGATTTAACTTATGATCCATTTTTCGAAATGAAAAAGGCTAACAAAACATATGGATTCACGATATTGATAAGCGAACTATATTGGACAATACCTTCATTGTTTAGATACACAAAGACATTYATTAACAACAAAGTAAAAAAGGATCCTAGATTTAAAGTCGGAACTTTATGGGATTTATTTATTAAAGATTTTAAGGTATTGAAGGTTGATCACAACAAGAAGGACCCTCAAAACGACCATAACATATTGGATAAGTTTATTAACAGTGAAAATGAACTAGATGGTGAACTAAGTAGATATGTTGAGATGAAGCATTTCTTGAATAACGAGAAAAAGTTGAAGAATGATGAGGCTTTGAGCGAAGAATATAAAAAAGGGTTCCTTGAGACTTTGAAGTTTGCCAAAAAGGTTCCCAAGATATATGATGACAAGTTTTTTAACGAGGAATTTAATTTATGTCATTTTTGGTCAAACTTTGAAATAGCTAGTTTGGATTTGTTTAGATCGGAAACATACAAAGAGTACTTTCATTTTTTGGATTCCAAGTCTGGCTTCACTAAAGAAAGATTTGGAGATGCCCCGGTACATACTTTGGGGCTGGCGATGTTGCTCAATCTTGAAGATGTGCACTACTTCAGAGACATAGCATACTCACATTCTTCACTAACGCATTGTGTGAAGAACGATCCTGTGACAGGTAACTTCAAAAACGATCCAGGACATTGGTTCCTTGAGAATCGATGGCAAAACTACAAATACTATCCCTACTCAAAGGCCAATGTATTAAAACAACAGGCAATATCTGGATTCCGAAAGGTTTTGRCAGCAACAAAGGAAGGGGAAAACAATGTTGATATTGGGTGCAATTGTGATTGTCCAGTTGGATTCAATGAAATAGAAGACTCTTCTAAAAGATGTTCTAGTAAGTTGTTTGAATTGATGAGTGATAATTACAAGCCCAAACAGCGAGTTTTACCAGAGCAAGTGATACAACAGGTTGAGAGTGGTTATATAGAGCATATAGATAGCTTMATTGCTAGATGATTTTATYTTATTTTTAGCAWTAAAAAACTACARTATACATTTACATTTAACAATTCATACATGTAATTAATATTATTATTATYTTATTTTTGTTTAATTAAAGTAACTTAAAWTTTTAATTAWTTTTAAAATTGTAGTAATATAAAGTGTAAACAATTAGTTTATAATCCCGTGACTTGGTATAAACAAACTTACACATTTTAAAGTTTTYTYWWAAAAAAATATATGTCTTTGACGGAGATAAAGRAACACACCAGACACGTTCGATATGATCCTTRATCTTTTTTTTTTTGAAAGATACACGCAAATTARATCAATGGAAATAAAACAAAAAAAAATAGTTCTTTTTTAATACCTAAAATTTAAAAAAATCACATATATATTATACTAGAATTATATTTGGGAATAGATTTTTTAACCACCGAAACCGTATAAAGTTCTACCTTGTCTCTTCAAAGCGTAAACGACATCTAAAGAAGTAACGGTTTTTCTCTTAGCGTGTTCAGTGTAAGTAACAGCATCCTTGATGACACTTTCCAAGAAGGACTTCAAGACAGTTCTGACTTCTTCRTARATTAAACCAGAAATTCTCTTGACACCACCTCTTCTTGCTAATCTTCTRATAGCTGGCTTAGTTATACCTTGGATGTTATCTCTTAGAACTTTTCTGTGTCTCTTGGAACCACCTTTTCCTAAACCTTTACCACCTTTACCTCTACCGGACATTTTATTATATTATAYTTATTAGTTAATTTGTTAGCTTATCTGCTTTGGTTTTAKTATAWTATTCTTATTAAWKATATTAGATAACAMTTAATATAAAAATAAAAAAGTTTAAAATAAATAGATRATAWTGTAATATTGTTTGACTGTGTTGTCYTTATATATCAATAGATCAGGTTGAATGAGAGAGAAAAAAAAAATGTARTGGWAATASACAACAATACATGGGTAGTTTGTATGGAGTTGCCTGWGGATTGTGTTCTGTACATTGATTTCTTTGACTTTACTAGATTTCAGCGTGTAATTWATGAATATTTTTGCCTAATTAGGTAAAAAGGGTGGCGTACAGGTAGATTGCTGGTAATTGRAGGRAAAAAAATTAAAGTWAAAAAATTAGAGAAAATATAAGAMRATATGAATTAATGAGAATTTTTGCCTAATTAGGCAAAACACACTTTGACTAGACACAATGCTTTTACTTGATTAGGAAAAAATCCTTTATAAATTTACCCACATKAAATAAATATGGGACAAATAATTACTCCCATTTTCCTAAGAATTTTGAACCAAACAGGCAAAAAAACAGTATAATAATTTTATCAGCTAGTATCAGCAGTTCTTTAGATTACGAAAAAAAAAAGATGATATAAAAACACAGATCATATATAACTCTGACTTCGATTTAGAAAAATATATAATAATTCATTTTATCAATACAATATTATTTATCAATACAATATTATTTGTTAATACATTCWTAGATTTTWWCTATTAACATTAAAGAATATAAGTATAATACCGTACACAAATACTAATAATACATATATAACAATGGCTAGAACAAAACAAACTTCCAGAAAGACCACCGGTGGTAAGGCTCCAAGAAAACAATTAGCTTCCAAGGCTGCTAGAAAGTCTGCCCCATCTTCTTCCGCTGCTGCCGGTACCAAGAAGGCCCACAGATATAAACCAGGTACTGTTGCTTTGAGAGAAATCAGAAAGTTCCAAAAGTCTACTGATTTATTGATCAGAAAGTTACCTTTCCAAAGATTAGTCAGAGAAATTGCCCAACAATTCAAGACTGACTTAAGATTCCAATCCTCTGCTATTGGTGCTTTACAAGAATCCGTTGAAGCTTACTTAGTTTCCTTATTCGAAGATACCAACTTAGCTGCCATCCACGCTAAGAGAGTTACCATCCAAAAGAAGGATATCAAATTAGCCAGAAGATTAAGAGGTGAAAAGGCTTAAGAAAATTGTCAAAGTTTTTTTCCAACAAAATAAAAAAAAGATTTATAACATTAAGATTATTTTTTTTTTCAATAATAAAATAGGAAGTACATAACATATATATTAAGTTCTCTTTCCATTTTTTAATTTAGGTTTACAAAAAAAAAGATTTTTTTTTTTTTTTTCATTCAAATAAAGTATTACTCTTAAACAGAGGTTGTATCATTTAATGCATTGAAGAGTTAAATGTTGTTCATTGTGATTGGTGTAGGGATCTACAATCCGTTTAACAAGCTTTCATTACGTCAGTAGTTTGAAGACAAATCCACTTTTTTTTAAAATACCGGGATTTTCCAAATTTATATATTTTTTTTTACCCTTGTTTTATGTTCTTCAAAAGAGAATCTACATGGATGGATTAAATGGTTAAAACGTACATTTTTTTAAGGGTGAAAGAACTTCAAAAATTTTTGAAAAAAGCACCCAAGATTCAATAACTACTATAATACTTCATAAAAATGTCAAATACCATTACTTCAGTAGATACCAGCAGTACCTTGAAAACTGTTTATGATTCAGCCTACTTGTCTCCGTGGCCTATGGCTTTTGCTTCTCTAGGGAGTTTATATGCCGGGTTTTCACAACATTTCAAACCAATCTTGTTACAGCAAACTGAAATCAAACCGGGCAAGGAATCCAATGTTTTGAAGCCATCCAAGGTYTTGAAAATGAAGGTTAACTGTTCTTTGCCTTACAACATGATATTTGCTCTTGGCCAAGTTGGTGGTGCAGCTATGATATTGGATGATGACGTAAGAGATGGTGTAGGTCTAGGTTTTATAACCTCGACTTTGTATGTGATGTGCAATGCGGGTTTTTTGAAAAACATGTTCATATACTCAAGAAAGGCTGCTCTGGGTTTATATGCATTCAATCTGGTTAATGCTACTGGATATGGTTACAGATACGTAACCAATGATTTCAACGCTTTGGCTGCTTAGATAGAAATAAATGAAAAAAAGGAAAATTAAACCTAAGAATGATCCTCTGAATTTCAAACATACTATATATAAATATGTACATTCTTTAATAAATTGATTTAAAATTACCAATTGAGAGGCAGCCATTTTCTTTCCACGGCATAATGTTCAATTTCATTAGGGTTATACATTTCAATACACTGTTGATCCARTCCTCTAGCCTTTGGAAATGCAAATCTTCTGTACTCATCAAAGATCATGGTTAAAGACCAGTTCTGAAGCTTTCTTATACACCCCACTATGGTGCCTGTTCTGTGCTTACCTTTGTTGCAATGGATTAGAATGGGATGGTTTTCCGGATTCAGAATAATCCTCAGCGCCTTGTTCACTGTTTCATCCTGTATGTTTATGAAAGGTTCCTTATTTCCCTGAATGGCACATGTGAAGAGCTTGATATCGTGTTTTTTATAAAGATTTAATAATTCCTCGGGATAATCATCAGATAACAACACCAGAATACTTTTCAACTTGAGATGCTGCTTGAAGAAGGAGATGTTTTCTGATCTTGGGAAGGAAGATCTGTAGATGTTTCCAATGACATGGGCAAAGTTCTCCGGAGGGTAGTACACATCCTGTGACAAGATATCCAAGTTTCTCAGTTTATGCTCAGCCGCGTTGTACTTGTCATCCAAGTCCTCATCACAATTGGCTTCATCGTCTTGTATGTCCTCTCTGTTTAAAACTGGCTCTTCAGACTGTAAAAGAACACCCTCAAGAATGATGTATGCTTCTAAGTTATCTCTTTCTAGCACAGGTTTTAAGTCATGCAATGATTTGACACTGTATATGGACAACAGTTCTTTGATGAATTGTTTGTCGGTGATATCTCCACAACGCAGATCTAAGCAAAGATCCTGTACACTCTGCTTCATTATTGTATATATATGGCTACTTGGGCTTTGATTAATTTTCTATTGGATGTAGTCCACCATTTTTATTCATCATATATGATTTCTAAAAAAATGAATTGGTAAAAAAAAAAGCGAATCGCATATAATTATTTTAAGTTTTTTTTTTTTAAAATGAGAATTGACAGACTCATAAACAAATTTTAAGGCTATACATAAAAACTCTGCATTATTATATTATTCTGAGTTTTTAAGTAACAAAAGAAGTATATACAAGATAAAGACCAATTCAGTATAGTTTATCCTTACATATGTCAGCTTCAACTACATCCTCCATCCTTAATTTGACAAAAACAATCATAGGATCTGGTATGCTGGCCATTCCATTTGCCTACAAACAAGATGGTATATTCACAGGTGTTTTGTTAACAATCATTTCCTTTTTGATGACATGTATAGGTCTGTATTTTTTTGTATATGTCGCAGATTTCATATCCTTTGTCAAGAAGAACCCTAAGGAACAAGTCACATTTGAAACCATGTGTAAACTGGTTTATGGTGACAAGGATTATAAAAAAAACAGTGTTATTTTCAATGCTCCTATGTTTCTACAATGCTTTGGTGTTTGCTTATCATACTTGGTTTTGATAGGTGGTATCTTCCACACTCTTGTACCTAAGTATGAAGCAAGCACCTACATCTTACTGACAACTATAGTGATCGTTCCTTTGTGTCTATTGCCTAAGTTGGATAACTTGAAGTACAGCTCCATGATGGGGTTGGGATTCATTTGCTACATCGCATTGTTTATAATTTCAGAAGTTTTCATTGATTCATCTCTTCCTATCTGGAATAAAGACACTGTGGCTTACGGCATCAATTGGTTAAGCATTTCTTCCACCAAGGAATGCTTGAGTTCATTCAGTATATTGATTTTTGCCTTCACAGCATCAATGAACATATTACCTATCTTCAATGAATCCTCAGACAGAAGCCTGAAAAACATAAGAAAAATCATCTTGACAAGTGTTGGGTTTTCATGTGGTTTGTTTATAGTTCTAGGTTTGGTTGGATATCTATCTTTTGGTAAGTACGCTGACATCCAGGGAAATGTTTTATTAAACTATGAAAAAAAGTTTGTCACTAATTCCTGTTTGAGTTTTGTTGTTTTGGTATCATTCCCTCTGATGTTTTATCCTCTAAGAATCTGTACCAATAGTCTAATCGATTCATTTGAAATCTACTTCAGCAGTATCTCACCAGAAGAAACACAACCTTTGGTCTCTGAAAATGAAGCTGAAACAACAATGTCTGAAAAGAGATTCAACTGGATCACATTTGTTAATTTAACATTCATCTATTTGTTGTCTWTACTGGTTAAAGATTTTGCATTGGTACTTGCACTAGTTGGTGGGGTTGCCGCAACAGCCATCTCATTTATTCTACCAGGGTTTATTCTATTGAAAGTGTTGACTTTGGAAGAATATCAGATAGAAATCCAGCAATACACTAAAAAGAAAGGGTTGTTAATAACTTTGAGTAAAGTATTGATGTGCTTTGGATTTTTGATCATGATTTTAAGTGTTTATTCCACACTAACAAAATAATAAACTTTTTAAAGAATGAATAAATGCTTTTAGTTACGACAATGAATTTTTTTATATATACAATGAATGGTTACAATTCTTTAGGTTTGAATTCAGGTACTTTATACCCGACTTTGGCAGCCGTTCTTTCAACTATTTTTTTATTGTAATCATTGGATCCATACTGCTTTTCCAGCTTTATACCTGGATTGTATCTTTCCAAAAGAGTTTGGTATTCCACTTGATTTTTCAAGAAATCACTAATGTTTTGTATTATTTCATCATTAGTGACAATGCTCTGGGTATTTGTGGATGATATGAACTCCTTGTATAGCTGCTTAAACATCTTGGTGTCTTCAATAACAAAGAGTCTCTTGTCCTTGTCATCAACTTTTATATCATCAATTGAAGGTAGCTTGAATCCAGCAGTGGACATCTTGGACTTGTCCTTGTATAGTGCCTTGACAAGATCTTTGTAGATGACTTTTTGTAGTTGTTTCTTTTTATTCTCTTTGTTGTGGTTGATAGTTGCCTTGATAAATTTTTTATAGAATCTTGTATAGTTGTTCATGTTTATTTTTATTTACGCTATAAGTAGATGTTTTGGTCTTGGAAATATTGTAATAAACATTTAGTAAATCATAAGAAATGTTTCATTGATTAATGATCATATTCATTAAGAGTATATTTCACTGTGAAAAATTTTCTGCCTTTTTTAATTTTAATTTTTTAAATCCGATGCCATGCTTAAAAAAAACGTGATGTTGCCATTAATGTCGGACATAACAGTTTATATTTCAATTTGCGATTTTCGGACTGAATCATCAATCATTGTAAAAGTGAGCATGTTTTTTTGGCCAAAGAAAATTATTTTTTTTTCCCACTGCCATGTTTGCCATACATATACTTATACTTTTAAAGAAATATCAATCATGTTCAATCTTACTTAACAATAATGTTTTTATCATAAAGCAGTACAGTTTTGGTTAAAGAAAACACCAAGTTATAATCATACATAGTCACTAGATCATACCAATCTATACACACTATAATATACTTTCTTCCTAGTAAATAAACACACAACACAAAATGTTCAGAAGATTCTACAGCTCTACTCCTATCACTGTTATCAAGGGTGACCACTCAGCCTTAAGTGCTAAGCTATCCAAGCAATTAGACACATTGATCTCTAAGAAGCAACTTCCTTTGTCTGTCAAGTTAGTTGAGAATGACAACGACAAGATCATTGAATCTTTGAAGGAAACTAAGACTGGTTTGAAATTAACTCCTTTGAACTACAACCAATCCATTGCCATTAACAGAGACTTGAAATTAAACGGTAAACTAACCTTCTTCAAGTCCAAGGGTATTCCAGCTGACAAGTTCCAAGACTTGGACTTCACCATTTTACAAGACACATACCAAACTGAGTTCTCTCAACAAGAACACGAATTAGTCAGTGGCTCTGATAAGCTAACTGAATTAATGAAGGTTTCAAACAGACAAAACTTTGAATCTCTACACAACTTCATTTTCAACTACGCCAAGACTCAAAAGCCAGAATCCTACAAAGACTCTAAGATCACCGTTGTCCACAAGGCCAACATCATGAAGAAGGGTGACGGTTTGTTGAAGAACACCTTTGCTGAAGTTGCTGCCAAGAACTACCCAGAGTTGGCTGACAAGGCCAATGCCATCATTGTTGACAACTGTTCCATGCAATTGGTCTGTAAGCCTCAACAATTCGAATACATGGTCACCACCTCCTTGTACGGTACCATCTTGAACAACATCGGTGCTGCCATGGTTGGTTCCGATAAGTTAGTCAATGCTGTCACCTTCAACTCTGACGACATTGCCTTGAAGAACATCACCATCCACGAACCAGCTGTCAACCACAACGAACTAATCAAGGAAGGTGAAGACTACAYCCCATACATCTTAGTCAAGAACATTGCTGATATCTTGATCAAGTCTGGTCACGAAGAAAARGGTAAGGAACTAGCTGAAAAGGTTGAATCTTTATTGAAGGCTGGTAAGTTAACTACCGACATYGGTGGTTCTTTGTCCTCTGATGAMTTCATCAACTTGTTATAAGTTYACAARSAGGTATAAAAWTTTTGAATATATCCTTTATTAAAGTTTTGATAACAAAGACAATATAAACTCATAATATCAATACGACATATTTTCTCGTATTTTGAKTTTTTTTTTATATAAACACGATTGATCTTGATGATTGATCCTTTCAATGAACACAATTTATATGACAGATATTGTATATACATTTGGTTTTTCTTTATAAAATCTTCTTTTAAAAATCTATGTATGAGTGTATAAAAGAATTATTCAACTTTGACCACWAGCACAGTGATATCATCTTCCTTACCACCAACATAGGATGAGTTAGTCAACATGTTGTACTCTCTYACAAAGCTACTCATGAATTTCTGATCTTTTGAACAAGCTGTGACTTCATCCACAAACTTTTTGTTCAAACTATCTAGATCCTCGCTAGTGGCTARTTTGGCAGACCACCACTCTTCTATTTTTCTGTTGCCCCAGTTGTCAACCATACCATCTGTTGAGAGAATAACCAAATCTCCCTTGTTTAGCTGGAACTCAGATTCAACTGCGTCATTTGGTGTGTTGCTTATTGATCCTCTGTTGTTGCCTGGCACTTTCGCTAGCTGGTATGGTGCGTTGAAGTAATATTCTTGCTTCACKGTTTCAAAGACAATCTTGTCTCCTCTAAGAACACCTARCCAGGAATCACCCAAGTTTATGACATCCATAAGGCCAGTTTGTTCATTGATTTGACATACWGTTGCTGTGGTGGCGCCTGCCTTGACTTCGGGGTCACTGAGTACTTGCTTGTAAGCATATGTCAATGCATCATTCAAACGACAACTCTCTCCGTTGTTGAACTCACCTAAATACTTGGCAAACTTGGACGATATTATGGAGCAATCATAACCCTGATGGATGTATCCACCCACACCATCAAAGACAGCAAATCTGGCTTTCCCCTTGAAGTAGTTGTCCTCTCCTGTCTTGGAGTAGTTGGACAAATCCTTGATGTACTTTCTATAGATCGCATCCTTGGTTCTATCCTTTGGTGTGTACTGAATTGAGCTAGTTAGTTTGAAATTGGATGAATAAGCTAACTTGGCCAATGGGAATGTAGCCAGGAAAGTCTTGCTCAACGAGTCTAAGTTGAAAGATATGATGGGTATGTTATATTCAGTGTATTTGTTAGTATAAGCTGCTATAAGAATTGAAACGATGACTATCATGATTGAGGAGATTATAAGCTTYTTGGATTTCTGATACATACCCTTKGATTTGTTTAGTGCTAGCATTTTTGATGACTTTTTACTCACAAACAAAAGTAAGAATGATAGTTGATGTAACTAGCAGTTCAAACCTTAATGATACTTTGTGTTTTGGGGGTTCCTCTTATTAGTATCGTTTTCTGTAGAAATATTATCCAAATCAAGTTTTAATTTTACACATATCTGAGGGTTCATAAACAAAATCCAAAAAAAAAAAAAAAATCCGAAAAAATGCCTGGATGTTTGACTCCGAAAGAAATGTTTAGCCTTGTTTWAAGATTTGTTCACTCGACATGATGGACCAGGATGATGATATATACTGGACGTTTATTATCTTTATTTCAATGGGTATATCCTGAATAAAGCTATACACCAAAGGTGACAATACAATATATATAACGAAATTTCCTTGGAAGCACACACAAAAGTAGCGCTGACGGTTTATCTATTTTATAATAATTCTACCATTACTAAAGAAGTAAAACRCAGAACTTACTCTTCATAATCGCTGTCCTCATCACCCTTCTTTGTATCCTTCTTTCTGTTTTGTACCCCAAGTCTATCAAACAAATGGACTCTTGCCTCTCTTTCCTTAAAGTCCTTTGTTGTACTCATCTCCGAATTTGTTCTTCTATGCTGATACTCTTTGAAATTATCCCAGTCAAAYTTGAATGTTGTTAGTGTTTTCCAGCCATTAATATTTGCCAGTTTCTTCACTTGCCARTTGTCGTATGGAAGACCTTTRAAGGTTGCAACAGCAAGTCTGCATCTGTTTAATGTTTCATCGGTATTGTTACCAACGACCTTCTTGTACGACATCGCATATGAGTCTGTGCATTTGTTGGCATTGTACTTATCAAAGAGTTTTATGAATTCCGCAGATGATTTGAAAAAATCATTCAGTAGCTTCTGATGCTGCAATACGTTCCTCTCAACATCCTTAATCCCTGACCCTGTATGCGGGAAGTTGAATATTATACAGTCAACGTTTTCCACTTGAAGGATCTTGTTCACTCCTGATCTATTGGATATCTTCAAAGACTTGATGAGATTAGTTGCATCTATACTGAACATGATTTTGACACCTTTGTCAGTCAAGAATTTATAGTTTTCCTCAAAGGTAGTCGGATATTTCAACTTCAACTCCTTCACGCTGTTGTCATAAGAAGTAGCTATGATTTTTGTTGGATCTGTATGGTACCCTGACTCTATAAGCGATCTTGTGTATGAAAAGTCACCCTCTCCAAGCAAAAACAAAACATCATTGGGCTTGGAAAAAGGAACTATCAAATTAGTCTCCTTGTGTTTCTGTGAAGAACCATCATTCTTCTTGTTACCTGTGATTTTATTTTTTTTAAGTTTTTCAAGATTAGCTATATTTTCCTTCTTTTTTGTAAGCTGTTGATACTTCTTGTTTTCTATGGTATGCTGTTTAAGCATAGACTTGAGGTTTCCTCTTTTACCATTTTTCTTAGCCATTTTTTTCTGATTGTTAATTGGTATCGATGGGGTTTTGATAAACTATATATGATCCTGGCGATAAACTTCGATGAACAATTATATGAAACTTTTTWAAAAAAAGAAGAAATACTAAAATTAAAAAAAAAAAAAGAAACTATTGAAATAAGAGCAAAAAAAATAAAAATTAAAAATAAGACATAATCATTTCCGTGTTATATCATATCATCATTCGTCTTCTTCCAACTTTCTTTGGCCATAATAACCAACTACAACCTCACCTGCTCTTCTCTTGTCCAACTCCTTTTCAGTCAAACCACCTGCTCCTATGTGCTCATCTGCAGCATCCTTTTCTTCGTAAACCTTGAAGTCTTCTGTCTTGGCCWTTTCTTTACCCAGTTGAATTTGCTTCAATGACTCTTCATGTCTCAATCTGACTTCTGCCAACTTCTGCTCATATTGTTCAAGAGTAATTATGTTCATTCTGCCATTCGCAATCATTGTGTTGGATGGATCATTTATGTCGTTTTCATCTCTATCAGTCTTTGGTACAGTGTTGTCGGTGTTGGCAATTTTACATTCCTTAACAAACATATCAAAGTCAAACGGCAACTTTCTCTTCAATGCTAGCTCTATAAGCACTGGATTCTTCTTTTCTTCTGAGCTGAATTTCAACTTGATCTGTCTACGGTTTCTGTATGGGAACAGCTGTGCTATRAAGTTGAAGTCAGTTCCCCAYTTGGATAAAGACTTGTAAAACTTGATTTCTTCATCCACAGTCCATGGATCAGTGTATTGCTGCTTTGTATAAGATCCGTTATTATACAAATTAGTGAAATTYGTTTCYTGAGTGACTTCTTTTGTTTTGTTGATTAAACTAAACTGTTCATGCTTATCAATAACAGCAGAACTTTCATCCAATATAATGTTACCATCCTTGTCCAACTTTAACTGTAAGTCTGCACTTCCTTGTGTAGGGGGTTCCGGTATATCCATGGACAGCAAGGCTTCCTGTTCTTTTCTTCTCTTTTCTTCCCTTTCTTCATCTTCCTCTTTGGTAAGTTCGGTTAATGATTTATTGTGTTCTCTAGCAAGTTTTCTCAATGCCTTTCTTTTCTCTCTTTCTTCCTTTTTCTTCTTGGAAGCCTCTTTGGAAATAATGTAATTGGATGTAACCTTTCCTATGGGTAAATTGTACTTACATAATTCAGCCATTGTAAACGATTTGTTATCAAATGAAAACAGCTTTGATTCATTTTCGGAAAGACTCTTGGGCACATCCTTCAAGGACTTAATTTTATACATATCATCTTCCACAGATGACAGTTCCTTCTTGGCTTCTTCAATTTGAGCCATCGTTTGTGGATCAAGAGGGGTGTTGCTTACATGTTGTCTTTCAAGAGCTGTGGACAGTTGGGAGGCGGTTTTGAGCTTTGCACTGTTTTTATTCATTTGCTGTATGCTTCCTTTTCTTTTTCTTTTCATGGCCAACAAGGCTGAATCTTTACTGACATTCTGTCTCCAACTGCTTGTTTTGGTTGCTGCCTTTGTGGTTAAGATATCACTGACTCTTGCTGATGAAGCAACAACCTGAGTATGCGTGGCTCCAATAGCAGAAGGTCTTCTAGATTGCATAAAAGATGGTCTACGAGAAACACTGTTATCCAGAGTACCATTGGAAATAGAACCCAATCTTGTACTGGCACGTCTATTCTTCAAAGAGGTTGTTTCAACAGCAGTAAGATTTTCCAAAGATGATTGAGAGGGATTTGTTTCATTGACTTGTGTGGGACCAGATTGAGTACTTTGGGGAAGTATGTCAATGGGTTGAGACAACTTGCTCAATGGATCAATGGATTGATTTTGATCATCGTTATTTGTGGTAGGTCTTGATTGGACTCTACTGTTGGGTCTACTACCAAACTTAGGCTTAAACCTAGTATTAGACTTGTTAATAATACTACTCATGCTATCAAGTTATTGGTTAATTTATGACACGTATTTATTCTTGGTACTGTTCATTAAAATAAATGCTTGAAATACAGAGAGAAATAATTAAAGAATGTGCCTTTCTGTATATAGTTTTATAAAAAAAAAAAAAACAAAGAGGAAAAATTTTCTTTGGATGAACGATTGAGAAAAAACAACACATAACGCACGTGATGTACAGCCACACCCGTATACAAATTTCCCTTTTGAGTAAAAACTYAGTTCTTTCCCTTTTTGGACATCCAATCATGACTTTATCAAACTAACGCGAAATGCAAAAGGTCACAAAACATATAGTGCACATTTGATTATAAAGGAGTGTACTTGGAATCACCTTTGTGTCTCTTTTTAGTCTTCAAYCCTCCTTTCATCTTCTTGCTCTTCTTCAAAGTATCCGCTTCATCAACTTTCATTTGGATCACATTCACCTTACCATCCTCACCACATGTGTACAAAGTATCATTCACCAACTTAAAGTCTCTTATGACTTCGTTTCCATGGATGCCAATGATATCTATATTTTTCTTTAGTTTTCCCTTAGTTGTATAACTGTAAACACTCATCTTGCTTTCGTCTATGTCACCACCATAAACAAAGTCATCATCAAAATCTATTATGTATTTACATCCCATTGGTTCTCTTAAATCACCATACATAATCTTGTCCTCAGTCTCGGACATAACGTTGTAAGTTCCAAATTGTTCAGTATGTGTCAAAATACCTATTCTTTTATTAATCTTATTGATGAAMTTACACTTATGAACAGAATCCAGTGTGATAACTTCCTCTAGTACTTCCTCATCTAAGATTTCATCATTGTATTTACTCAAGTCATACAAGTTACAAGTCCCATCAACACTCCCACTCAACAAAATGTTTGGATCACCTCTGTGGATATTCAATGATGTTATGTCGTCATGGTGAGATGCCTGTATGATATCKATCTGTGACTTGTTGAAGTCCTTTCTGATATCAAAAAGTCTTATAGGAGCATCTGGACCTGTAAGTTCAAACCCAAGAGCCAACTTACTGGAAAAGGCATCCATTGAGTGAACTCTTTCTTTGAATATCTTCTCTATRGCACTCGCATTTGTTCTTAAATCCATGATYTTTATTACATTATCATAAGAAATGCAAATGTTGTTCTCATCCAATGTTTTTATGTTCTGTATGTTGTTCTTGTTGACATCATTGAAGACCAATATTTTATTGCCTTGTGAATCTATCTTGTACACTTTACCACTTGATGTGCTGGTAAATATTGATGTTGAGTTTGCTATGATATTATTTGTGTACACACCAGATGCTGTGTCATTAAAGTCAAGGGTGCTTAAAATTTCATAACTGCCATAACTGCTCATATTGGGTAAGTTTTTTTTTTTTCAAAGGAATTACTCTAAACTAAATAAAGCAGATGCAGTAATTGATTATTACTTTCTGGTTGCTTCTAATAAAATGACTTGACAACATAAACTTATATAGCTTTGTTAATTTAAAAAAATTCAAATGAATAATTAAGAAATAAAGTTCAGTTCTCAAGTAAAAAATCTATTGAGTATTTACCGTGTAGCGCTTTACTTTTGCGTGGCCCTAAAAAAATTGTAATCTGAAATACACCTTTAAACAGGTGGATAAGTTATTACATTTCAAAGGTTATATTTAAACTTTTTAATTCATAAAGACATGAAAATGCATTTCAAAGCAATTGGTAGAGCAGCTAACATAATAAAATAAACCAAAAAGAACCTACTATTATATATCATCATAAGAAAAGTTCTTCTTTAGTTGTAATTTTTTTAAATAAAGAAGATAATTATTATTTTGAATTCCATACCTAAATATAAATTCTACACTAATTTAAACTAATCATATTATTGATAAGTATAATAATCTTCAGCACTATAGACATCTTTTGAATCTTCTAACATTAAGTCAAAAAAATAAAACAATAATATGGAGTCTAGTGAGGCAGTTGAATACATTCCGATAGGGTACACATACAATTTCATTGGAAACACCAGTGGAGTAAAAATTCTAAAACACATATCAAATGGGGGTTTTGCTCAAGTCTACCAGGTTAGCTATGGATTTGACAACAAAATAGCATGTTTAAAAAGAGTCATTGTCAAAAACAAGCAAGCTCTGAACATTTTGAGGGCTGAGGTTGATTGTATGCGAATCCTTAAGGATAACAGTGCCCACATTGTTACTTACATTGATTCAAATGCTTCCAGATTCGACTCACACGGCAAATATGAAGTTTTAGTTCTTATGGAGCTATGTGAAAACGGATCATTGATAGATTACATGAATACCAGACTCACTAATAGATTCTCTGAGAATGAGATTTTGAATATTTTCGATCAAACTTGTAGAGGAATTTATGCCATGCATAGACTACAGCCTCCCTTACTTCACAGAGATATAAAAATCGAAAACATATTGATCAACAGAGATTTCCACTTTAAGTTATGTGATTTCGGGTCTGTTTGCGGAATCATTAGACCTCCAAAGAATCTTGAAGAATTAAACTATGCCAAAAATGATTTACTTGCAAACACCACTGCCCAATACAGACCTCCTGAGATTCTACAAATTGCCATCAACAATCAAATAAATATTAGAATCGATGAAAAGTCTGACATTTGGGCTTTGGGGGTTTACCTATACAAGCTTTGTTATTATACAACACCTTTTGAATTCAATAACTCAGGTAATAATGGTATCTTAAGTGGACTGGTTAAGTTTCCTGACTTTCCGAAATATAGTAATAACATGCAGACACTGATTTCCTGGTGTTTGCAAGTAGATCCTAGAAAAAGACCCAACATTTGTGAGCTATTGGAGCAAGTCTGTACCTTTGAGAAGAAAGCATGCTCATTGGAGAACTTCTATAAAAAAAGAGCTGCTATATCCCAATTGGAGTTACAAAAGAAACATCAAACTCAAAGGGAGTTGTTAGAGCAAGAACAATTGAAAAAATTACAAGCTTTCAAGGAACAACAAGCCAAATCAATGGCCGAATTTTCTGAGAGTGGTGGTAAAAGAACTCCACTGTCAACTATAGGTAAAGACATTGCAGCCACACCTTTGAGTAAAACCAAATCCTTACCATCTGTAACATCAAGCGCTGTTGTTGATTTTGACCATGAACTGTCTCAAAATAAATCTGGTTTAGCCATGAACAAAGAGAAAAATGTGTCTGAGCAAAATATCGATCCATTTAGTGATTTGGTAACTTTAGCAAAGCTACAAAAACATTCATACAAGTCTACTCTTAACTTTGATACAATTACTGGCGATAACAGTTCATCAGTAAAAACAGCGTCTACTTCTAGCAATTCAACAAAGAATAATGGAAGCTTTAAGAAATCTAATACCTCACCAAGCTTTGAAAGTGAAAAAACAGGTGATTCTATTGAACAGAGAATGAAAAATTTAATGATGTCTGATGTATCAACTGGAAAAAGTGCTACTGGATATGGTAAATACACAGCAGCTTCAGAAAAGGCACAATCGACTGATTTAGCCAGTATCCCAAAGCCACAGCCAGGAGCAACGCCACCTGCTAGGCCACCTAGGACTACAAAAACAAAAATGGAACCTCCAACCAAGCCAACCAAGCCTGAAGTATTAAGGGCTCCTCCTAAACCTAAAAAGCCCCACGCATTGAAGGCAGAAAAATTGATAGAAACTGATATCGAAAAATTTGACAAAAAATTCCCTAATATAGTTTAGATCTTATATAGGTTTTTGTTCAGTATATATATTTTTTTAGTCATCAAAACTGTCCAAAATGAAGTCTGCACATTCATCCCATCTTTCTTCCATCAAATCGTATAATCCAACAGCACCAAGACCTGAGCAATCACACTTAATGATTCTTCCATATTTTTTTCTGATCTTTGGTTGTGCAACGGATACACTGTTGTCGTTGACGGTGGTTATGTTGACAACATTGCCATCGGCGTTGCCTTGATCAAAGGTTGAAACACCATTAATTGAGTTTATGTTTTCATTCTCTATTCTATCTAGTTGTAAGTGTTCACTTTTGATCACAGTGTTGCCATTCAGGTCATTGGCAATGACAACTTGCTTTTGTGGATTTTCGTCACCTGTAGAAGCATTACTGTCAAGTGTTGATGATGGCTTGACAATAGTTGCACATGAGTTGTTGCCACTCAATGAGCTACTGTTTACTGTACTTGCGATAGTATTGGATTCATTGTTCTTATTCACATTTTCATTTGGTTGGAATATTTGATGTGTATTTCCTAACAGTAATAGAGAATTTTGGTAATGCCAATCAACCAAGTTAACACCGTTGTTTGATGAGAAGTTTTGATGAATTGATTTCAAGTTATTAACACTACTTGATTCATGATTAATGAATGAGATCATACTTTTACATTTAGCTCTAAATTCCGGAGTTCCCAGGTTAGAGACCAACTGAGAAGTTTGTTGATAAGCTTGGAAACCAATAGATACCCAGGAAAACTTCTTCAAACTTACAAAGTTTGATAAGTAATCCTCCCACAGAGACTGTAAAACTGCTAAGCCTAATTGTGGATTATCAGACAATGGAAGTGTGATATCGATAACCGGATATTCGTTAAGATGTGACCATTCTATAAGCTTTAAAGATGGATCAAATACTTGTGAGTTATGAAGATTGACAAGGTTTGGAGTAGTACTTGTGATGTTGGTAGATTGCATTGGTAAGTAAATGTTAGGCTCATCATGAACTAATACAACCAATTCTTCAGCCTCTACAATGTTTCCTGTGACAATCATCGGGTTCTTAACAATGTCCTTGAGTTCATTGAAGGAAGGTATGTTCAAATATGGGAAATCATCAGCATTGTATTTATCCTTCAGCTGATTGAATCTTTGCTCTTGGATAATACTGACCAATGGATTAACAAGCCTAGTCTCCTGAACTTTTAGATCATCTTGGTCATAATCGCTATCCTCAGCTTTGCCATCTTCACCTAAATTGATTCTCTTTTTATATCCCGACACTGTATCAATGACTCCTATATCACTATACATATCAGTTATGGTATGGTTGTCATTTCTTAAACACTTCCAATACTTAGATTGGAAATCAATAATTCTTTGTAGATTTTTCAAAACTTCCGGTTTTGGTAAAATTATCTCACCTGTAGATATTTTTTTGTTTATAAAGGGCTTAGGAGGCTCTCCCATTAGAACTTTAGTGACCTCCAAGGCACTGTTACTTATACTGGTCAAATTATATCCACCTTCAAGAAGAACAGTTACATTACCATTTGCTAACGATTTAACCATATGTGTTAGTTGCCCATAACACTGTGGGGAAACATGGCACTGTCCAATTACATCACCATCAGCAGCATCAAATCCTGAAGAAATTATCACAAAGTCAGGATCAAATTCCTCACATATAGGCATAACAATTTTTCTGAATGCGTACATGTACTCAACATCATTGATGCCACTAACAGGCCATGTTATGTTACAGGAAAAGCCCTCACCCTCATTTTTACCCACTTGATCAATGTCACCAAGCTTCGTACCTGGATAGAACTTGTTTAGCTCAAATCTATGTAAGGAAATGTATAAAACATTTGGGTCATCTTCAAAGGCCAAATGTGTACCGTTACCATGATGGATATCCCAATCCAAAATCAAAATCTTCTTGACTTTGTTTGGATAGTTGTCCAAAATATGTCTAGCGGCAATAGCGGCATTGCTGAAAAGACAGAACCCAGAAGGCTTGTCAGGTTCAGCGTGGTGACCGGGTGGTCTTATAATAGCAAATGAATTCAAGCATTTGTTTTCAATGACTGCCTTACAAGCTTCAATGGCTCCACCCGCAGCTAATTTCGCGGACTTGAAAGATTCCAAGTTGAAATAAATGGAGTCTGACTTGTTGGTTAGCTCCTTAAGTTGCTTTGGATTTTTATCTTCCAGCCCCATTATTGTTGTTAAAAGCTCATTGGTATGAATCTTTGAGATTTCTTCATTAGTGGCTGGTCTAAAATCGATTTTAGTCATCTTTTCCAGTAAATCATTTTCCTTGATTTTGTTGTAAATCTTGGAAATTCTTCTAGGATCTTCAGGATGAGGGTCTATGTACTCATAGTAAGATTGGTAAATCTTAGAGTGATATCTCATTTTGACGTCGTAGCAGTAACCGGTCTTCAAAGCATTTTGTGTTGACGGTTTGTTTTCAGTCTTTTGTTTTTTTACAGGGACTCCAATTTCTTCTGTGTGTTCTTGCTTTACACTAACACTAAAAGGAGACAGCTCCATATTGGACTTTTCACCCATGAATGCTGACATGTCTATGTGATACTTGGTTGTTGTTATTGGTAGTGTATTGTTGAAAAAAAGTGTCAAACTACAAAAAAATTCAACTAAAATAAAATAAATAAAAATCCGTGTTCTGGTTTTGGGTTTCTTTTTTTTTTGAGTGGGCTGACTACACAGACATTTCGCTACCCTTTTTTCTGCAATTACCCTTTTGGGAAATCATCATCTTAGCCAACTTTTTTATTTTATTTTTTTTTTCATTTCTTTAAATTTAACTAGAGTTTAAACATTAATTGAAGCCTTTTTACTTTATTAAACGAATATATACAAAATTAATAGCTCAGAGTAAGCATAATAACCAAAACAAATAAGCCAAAAATGGAAATATATAGAGATAGTACCTGGATTTTGGAAGATCTAATCAAACAAAAGGAAAACAATAAACTAGTCAGTGGTTCTCTGAAGAACATTATCATATCAAAGCACAAACAATTCAAATTAAATAATAAAAATTTGAAGAATGTATTTGCTTGTACCATTGAAGCTTACAAGCATTTAGATGTTCTAGAATATTTGTATGAAAACATGAGCTCTTTGGAAGCTGCCTTGACTAAATTAGAAGCCACAAAAGGTAAAGTTCCTAACAAAGTTACTTTATACTTAATGTTCAATGATGCTCTATTTTCCAAAAACAAAAGAGTCCAATTACCTAACAATCATTATTTGAAGAAGTTCATGGATTCAATAAACAAGAGTTTGAACAAACAATGGGAGACATTCAAGAAAATCAATAAGGTCAACAGTATAGACGAATATCTGGCCAAAAAGACTGGCAGTGACAAGCCGATTGACCAACCTCCTGTCAGATGGTTTAGATTGAACCTAGCCAAATTGAAGACATTTGAACAAATCACTGCTGTTAAAAATGAAATTATAGCCAACTTTAAGCACAATGTTGATTCATGGAAGTCTGTTCAAGAAAACCAAGATTGTATCTATGAAGATGAGTTTGTTCCTTATTTATTTGCTGTCTCAATGGATTTCAAGATAAGTAGATGTAAGTGGTACAAGTCCGGTCAAATAATCATTCAAGACAGAGGATCCTGTTTCCCATTGGAAATTCTGGATGTTAAAAAAACTGATTACATCATGGATTGTTGTGCTGCTCCTGGTAATAAAACCAGTTTACTAGGTGGATACATTTACGTTAAGGATAGATTAGAATCTGTTGAAGAAGATCAACCTATTTATGAAGAGGAAGAAGACTCCATTCCAAGAGTTGTGGCCTTTGAAAAGAATGATAAGAGAAGTGAAATTTTGAGTACCATGATGAAGAATGCCGGTTTTGAAATCAGAAAATTCAACCCCGACTTAACAGTTTCAGAACAAAGTGAAGCATACTTTAATGACGATGCTTTGAGAATTGACATTTTCCATGGTGACTTCTCAACTTTATGTAACAATGAAAGAAACAAGAACATTTATAACTCTAAGTTCTTTAAGTTCAACAAGGCCATTCTGGATCCATCTTGTTCAGGTTCAGGTATTTACGGAAGACAAAGTATAGACAACTTGAACAAGGCAGACATGGAAAGATACATTGAAAAGGAAGGTGAAAGATTAACCAAGTTATCATCTTTCCAAACATCAATTGTTTCACATGCCATGAAACTTCCAAACTTACAAAAGTTAACATATAGTACATGTTCAGTCAACCCAATTGAGAACGAAGATGTTGTTATTGATTTGTTGATGAAGCATCCTGACTGGGAGGTTATTCCAAGAAGTGAAAGCATACCTACCTGGAAGAGAAGAGGATTAGAGAGTGCGTTTGAAAAGCACATTGATGGTAATGATTGCAAACTAAAGGGCATGACTGTTAAGGAATTAATGGATGTTAAGGATGCATGTATTAGATTAAATAAGGAAGAAGATGGTGGTATTGGATTCTTCGTTTGTGGATTCCAAAGAAGACAACAAAAGAAATCCAAAAAAGGTAAAAAATAATCGATTGACTCATTTAATCATTCAAATATCGGTTAAAGAAATGTATATATCATTAAATTCAAGGAATTTAGTTAATTCTCTTTAATACATCTTGTAGGACTTCTTCTAAAGTGTTGGAACCACCCAAATCTGGAGTCTTAATAGCACCTTCTATAATGTTAGCATCAACAGCATCGTTGATAACTTGGGCCATTTCTGTGTGTCCCATGAATTCCAACATTAAAGCTGTGGATCTGATTGTGGCAATTGGGTTGGCAATACCTTTACCAGCAATATCAGGAGCGGAACCGTGACATGGTTCACCGATGAAAATGGACTTACCAACGTTACATGAAGGAACTAAACCTAAAGAACCAACCAAGGCAGCTGCACCATCGGAAAGAATATCACCGTATAAGTTAGGAGCAACTACAAAGTCGAACTCTGATGGGTCTCTGAACATCTTGTAAACCATGGAGTCAACAATTTGTTCGTTGTAAATGACATTGTCTTGTTGTTCCTTAGGAGATGACTTGTAAACATTAGCACAAGTTTCTCTGAATAGACCATCAGATTGAGACAAGACATTTGATTTATGAACAACAGTTAGTTTTTGCTTCTTTCCGGTGGTGGCAGCCTTTTGAGAGGCAATTTCCATTGAGATCTTCATGATATTTTCCGAAGCAGTTTCAGTGATTCTTTTGATGGCATCGGCAACTTTCTTACCATTGGAATCAGTGTAAGTAGTTTCCTTCTTGATGTATAAATCTTCAGTGTTTTCTCTAACTATACACATATCAACCTTACCGAACTTGGCATTAGGAACGACTTCCTTGACTGGTCTGATATTAGCATATAGTCCCATTTCCTTTCTTAGCTTGACGATAGGAGAACTGTAACCAGCTACTTTGGTTGTAGGAGATTGAACAGCACCAAATAATGCACAATCACAGTTTTCCTTCAAGGATTTAACAGTGGAATCAGGTAAAGCTTCTCCGTACTTAGTGAATGTTTCCCAACCAGCTTCTAAGGGAACATAATCGAACTTAATATTGCTGAATTGGGGCAGTTTGGTTACATGGTTTAGCACAGCAACACCAGCTGGTATGACTTCTTTACCAATACCGTCACCTGGAATCAACCCCACAGTTATAGTTTTAGCTTGTAGTAATCTTAGACTTTGTTTGAACATAATTAGAAAAATTTATTCTTATGTTGTAAATTTATATATATTTAGGCTATGGTATGATAGTACTTTTTTGTATTTTACCTTAAGTTGTTGATATTTAATTAAAGGTTTTTTTTTTCACTTATTAAATTTACATTAAATACTTCTTCATTTCAAACCTGAAAAACTATTAATGTAAAATTTTAAAAAATACTGGCACCTGTTTATAAAAATGCCTTTTAAGGTGACTTTTATTAGAATAGTCATTCAATTTGAAAATAAACTACA
Source organism: Hanseniaspora opuntiae (assembly GCA_001749795.1). Lineage (NCBI taxonomy): Eukaryota > Fungi > Ascomycota > Saccharomycetes > Saccharomycodales > Saccharomycodaceae > Hanseniaspora > Hanseniaspora opuntiae. The sequence continues at coordinate 1,367,109 of LPNL01000004.1, forward strand.
GATTTATACACAATTGTTCATTTTTGCGACGCGATTTTATACCAAACACATTGTTTTTTAGACTAAGAAACCGCTTGGAAGTCTTAACCAAAATACCGACGGAATTTAATAACTTTCTCTTTTACCGAAAAATTTTAAGACTATCGGACATAACATATTAGATCATGTGACGTTGCACGTGAATATCTGACTTTTGTGTTTTTTTTTTTGGCATCTTTTATATATACAAGTAATTAAAAATAAAGAACATCTAATTAGCACTGTTTGAATCAAGAACTAAGTGCAATGAATCCTTATATTGAGTCAAATGCTTTTGCTCAGTTAAGAATTGTTGATCAATCATACCATTCTTGTAGTTGCTGTATAGTGCACCGTACATTTCGTTTTCTTCCATAGCAATGTTAGCCTCTATTTTCTCATTGATTCTGATATCGTAGAACTCTTTCAGGGCCTTGTTGTAGGCTTCTAATAAGGAAAGTTCTTCATTTTTCATCAAGTACATGGTTCTTTTAGCCACAGAGTATCCTGATACTTGCACTCCTCTAGGATTGATTACTGACCAGTCTATGTCCAAGTTAGTTATTTTGTTTTGAGATTCTATCAATAGCTTGGGTACAGCTAGTTCCCAAGGATGTTGGTAGTAGAATTTATCTTGAATTTTATCTTCTAAGAATTGTAAGCCTACAAAAGATTCATCGAAGTCTGCCTTGTTGTTACTATATAGTCCTTTTCTGACATTAAGTTTCTTCATATTTTTTATGTCTTTTTTGATGTATGAACCATCCAACAAACTTTTTTTCTTTAAAGTTGTCAAGTAGTCAAAGTTGACTTCTTTGGATGGATCAACATAGCTGCTGATAGTCTTTTTACCATGAGTGGCATCAAAGGAAGTAAATGTGTTTTTACTATTCAAAGTGTGGTTTTTAACGGTATGTTTCAAAGGTGGATACTTCATGATGGAATCGTACCATACTGGTTTCTTCTCATAGACTCTAGCCAGTAGTTTTTCACTAGTGGTTTCAATCAGATTCTTTGTAGTTTTCCAATTTTTTGACATGGTGGTTCTGCAAACAAGTTAATGCTACTTTGGTTATTATACTGTATTGAGTAAATGTGTATCCGAATAAGTATATGATAGTACCAAATCTCAGATGAAATAATGAATTAAAATTTTTTCTTTTTTTGGGAAGAAAACTTTCACAAGAGAAGAAAAAAATTTTTTTTTCTTTCACTAATAAATTATACACGGTTAGTGAGTCTACATCCGCTACCAAATGACATACACATCTGCTTCAAAACAAAAAAATAGTTAGATGTTCAATTAACTTTAAGATTATATAGAGAAGAAAAACAGAACCATAGAAAATTACCAGTAAAGACAATACACACATAACAAAAAATACATTACAAGATGAGTGCCATATTCAGTTTATACTCCTTGACTAAAATTYTTCTTCTTTTGATATGCTCGTGTACATATGTTCATCTACAATGGCCATCCATACTTGAAAAATATAATCCAATAGCAAACAAGGGTAACCCTAACTCCAGAAACTCTAACAGCATATTGAGTCTATTTTGGAAGCTTGCAAGAATTGGGGAAAGAGCTAGTTTCTATGTGAGTGTTTCATTGTTTGCTATTGCAATCTCTCAACTTATAAGTTAAGTATTCTTTAGAGCAACAGGAGTGATCAGACTAAACACACACATTCGGAGACCAAAAGTTTGGTCACTGCTAAATAATAAAAAATGAAAAAATGTATCTATATTTATATATATCAATAAGTTAATCTCTTGTAAAAACATTCAAGGCTTTTGCAATATCAACACCTATCACTTGAATTCATAAACATCATTACTACCCGACATCAAAACTCCCAAGTTTTTGTTTCCTACCAATCTGTTCATGTACAAACTATCCAACTTACTGTAAATACATCTAACAATCAGATCCTCCATCATCAAGCCATCGTCATCATCACTTCCACTATCAGATGCATTTCCTTCGTTCAAGCTTTTATTGTAAGAAAGATTGTATTTGACCAACATCTTCAAGAAGTCTTGGAAGAACTTGTAGTCTGAAGGTGGCTTGTAGAATATTAGGTTTTTAATACCTTTGATATCATACTTTCTATAATAATGCAATCTTTCAGTGTACAACAACACGTTCACCTTTTTACTTCCTCTGATACCGTTATTTCTTTCAGTTGTCATTTTGAAGTAGTTTCTAGTCTTGGTTATTTTTGAAACACTGGAGTATTCATGCAGATCGTCAACTAAAAGGGATGTGTTCTTGGATATGTAGTTTTTCAATCTTAAAAAGTCAGTATAGTCAGGGATGTAAATGAGCACACCGCTATCCTCATTCTTTATCAGGTTTGGCAAAATAGAACTTATGAAGAATTTGAATCTATAGTCAGGTTCAGATACAATCATTTGGGATGGATCCTTTGATATTTCAAATCTTTGGAACTTCATCTTTAGAATGTTGTACAATTTCAAATAATTCAATGAGGTTTGTTTTAGATCATTGACCCTTATCAAGTTTTTGAACTTACCGTTTTTATTGAAGCAACAGTTGTTAAATATCAAGTTACTATTAACACTCAGATTCTTGGTGAAAATCAATGTTTGTCTAAACAAGTATTGTAAATTGTCCAAATAATAGTACTTGATTCTACCAAAGTCCATATCAGTGGTTTGTTCCTTTGGCAAGTTGTTCAGATTGGATTTCATGATGTTGATAATGTTGGCAGCATTTTGATATTCAAAGGTTTGGAATTGGTCCAAAATGGCTATTTCGATACTACTTAAGAAGTCGTCTGTGTTTTTCTTACCTCTGCTACCTTTGTGGAATTTCTTGTTTTTTGATTTGATTCCCAGTTGCTCATTCATCTTTTTGACATCATCGTCTTCATTGCCCTCGTTTTGTTCAGGCTTAGGCTTGGAATAACTTTCGAGAAGCAGTTTCAAACCCAATGGAGAACACATAATCAAGTCACTGCTGTCAAGAGCAGAGTATAACTTCAAGGTCTTTCTAGTGAATTTACAACCCAGGATAAAGAAATCATTTGTGTTACCTTTAAACAAATACTTAAAATCATCATCCTTCATGGACAACTTGTCCAAAGAGTCATCATCATCAATATTGAATTGATCCTTGAACTTGTTGATTTTATCCACTTGTTCAATACCACTCTTTTTGATCAAAGATGACAGAACATCATAACAGTTTTGTCTTGTAGGGAGAACTATTAAACACTTGGTTCTGTTGTAACCTTGATCCTTGAATGAATCATCATCAGCATCAGCATCCTCTTGTTGACTTAATTTGTAGTTGTTCTTTAAAATCTTGTCTCTGGTCTTGAAAATGTGATTCAATACATGCATAATGTAGATTTCTCTGTACTCAGCCTCATGTTTGAATTCTTGGTAAGTGTATAAAAGATCACTGTATTGGTTTATTGGGTCAATAATGTTCTTTTGAACATTGGTGAATTGATGATTCTTCTTAAAAAGATCTGGATTGTTAAGCTTCAGTTTTTGCTTGTATTGGTAAGAGTGTAAGTTGTGGAACATCTCAGGACTTGTAACTTCATTGTCATCAAAGTTCAATTTGGGTTTCATGAATACCATTGTGTTAGTAAGCTCTTCATTCGAAACAGCTGGGTCATTGTTCAAAATAGGGGATTTGGACACGTTGAACTTCAATTGATTTTTTGATTCATTCAACTTTTTCAAGCTACTTTCATTGTATGAGTCAAAGTGTAGTTTATAATAATCAACCACATTTGGATTTTCATCGTCTGAATCAACATCATTTGCATCAAGGTCCTCATTGACATCTTCTTCGTCTTCGTTCAAAATTTCCTCGGACTTGAAGTTTTGTTTTTTGGTGAAGTACAAATCATCCTCTATGTCGTCTTCATCCTCTTCGATGTCATCTTCATTTTTGATAAGCTTCAGCAGGGAGTTGTAAACCTTGTCTTTGGTTTTGAATTCATCTTCGGATTCAGAGTCGTCTTCTTCAGAGTCATCGGAGACTTGTTCTATAATTTTTTCAACATATTCGTTGTTGTTAATTTTTTGCTTTTTGTTATATTGCTTTCTCTCACCAATTTTTTTGATGTTGTGTCTTAATTCTTTTCTACCACCTTTGAAAGTGTTATTACCCATTTTGTAAACGCTTGAAGTGTTTGTATCGTTGTTGGTTATATAATATATTCAAATTATCATTGGATGAGATTGTAGAATTTCTTTTTTTTCCCCTGTGAACAATTGTATGTGAAAAAAAAAGCAATTTAATCGGATTTAAGTCGTTGTGGATTGTGTGATGGGTGGTTTCCCAAATAGGAAATATCCAGTGCCACAAAGTTACAGCCTAAGCAGATTATTTTTTTTCCCAGCACCTTTAATCAAATCCGAGAGAAAAATCAGTGAAAAAAAAAGGAGTTTTCATACAGTATAGCGCCTTTTGAAGATAACAGTGAAGCGCTTTCCTTMTACTTTGTTTGTTTTTTTTTGTCATCTTACTTYACGAATCATAACTACAAAACATCAAGAAGTCAAGCGTATAGTCATATATATAAAGATCACTCAGTTAACCATTGAATATAACACATATACTATTAAAACTACAAGAACCATATAACAATTGAAAAAAAAAAAAAAAAGCAATAGTATAAGCTAGAAAATATCAATAACTACATATACCTATTTTCTTCTTCTTTTTAACACTATGTCTAATTCAATTCCAGATCCTACGGATATTGATTTACTAAATCTGGATATAAAGCCTGTATACACAAATGAATACATCACTAATCTCAATAATACCAAAAGAAAAAACAAATTTAACCATATAGTGAGGACCTTATTTTCCATAATCTACCTTTTGAATATTATCATAACAATTCCCATATCCTTCCAAATAGGTGGTATTGATTGTGGGTTATGCTTTACCTTCACCATATTTATCATATACTTTTCAACAGCAACTATGAAGTTTGTGTTCTTCAATAAGAAAAACGGCAGCCAWTTTGTCAGGTTTATGTATTACATTCAATTGTTCTACATTCCTCCTTTGCTAATGATATGTTTATCCTTCTTTGATAATAACCTAATAAAAAACAATGATAACGCTGACTTCAATATTTTGTTTTTGTCATCAACTTTGAACTTTCTTCACAACTTAACAATCAACCACATTTGGCCCACTTATAAGCATGTCACCAATATTTGGAAATGGGTCATATTCCATTCCACTCCTTTATTTACATTGTTGGAAGGTATATTTGTTATATTATTTATTCAAACTGTTGGCCAATATTATAAGGTATTGAAGCAACCATACACAAATAACAAAGCCACGATTCAAAGAAGCATTTCAAGTCCTTCTATAAATGTGACGCAAAGCAGTGTTACCAGTTCCAGTAAAGTTACTGAAAACAATTCATTATTAAACTCAGAGAGTGTTTCATCAAGTGATATAATGAAACATTCATACTCAATCAACGACCTTCAAGATAACGAAAGTAGTGATGAAGATGATGATGACTTAAGATCGATTGCATCTGTTCAAGATTTAAACTATTACAACAATGAGGACGGCCAAACAATCATTATAAAAAAGCAAGAACCAAGCTCATCATTGTACAACATTTTAGGATTAGTGACCTCTTCATTCATGCTAACATTGTCTATTTACTACCTGTACAAGATCTACATCCTACCGAACTTTACCCTCAATGCCATAGAAGCTACTTTAATTGGAATTTTCTTTGCATTGGTATCCATCATAGGTATTTATGGTATTGTTTCGAAGAAGGGCTCTGTTCTTGAAAGTAGCTTGATGTTTGCTTATTTAGTGAGATGCATTTACCAAATAAACCCTGTTTTAAGTGAATCAGCAATGCTAGATATAATGGAAAAGTTAAATCAAACTTGGCAACAGCAGATGTCTGTGTTGCATTCAAATAACTTGAACCACAACATAAGAAACTTTTTTTCATCTCAATATTACCAAACGGATTTGAACTATACAAACAACATAGGCAAGCTAATAAACAAAATTTTGTCAAAGGTGATGTTTTACCATAAATCAGACGATACGAGAAACTTTGTGGATTTGGTTGCAGTGTTTTTGTGCAATATTCTACCGAAGTCAATAATATCTGTCTACAAGATATCGTCAAGCATGATCAAGCAGAGTTTCACTACAACAGTGGTGACAAACTTGACATTCAGATTGCTTGTGTATTATTCAGCAACCAGAATCATACCTACATTAAACAAGCCCACCAAGATTACTATAAACAACTTGAGACATGATGCTGACACTGATAGAGAAATAGACGAGTTGTTGAAAGACAATGTGCCCTCTGATGACAGTTCAAAGGACATTAAAAACATACCCATAGAGGCCCTGCCAAAGAGAAGGAGTTCCTCAATGACTTGGCAAAATGACAGATCAGTCAACAGAATCACGGACTTGATATATGTTTACTCCCCATGTATCTTGATAGCCATGTATACCAATCTGACACTAGAGTATTGTAAAGACAACACAGCATTGAACGATGGCATGGATGATCAGTTGTGTATCTGGGGAGAGGAATGTATTCCAAAGATCATAAAGATAGTACTGAACAAGACGAATTTTGCCAACTTTGAAATGAACAATGTAATGAACGACGGTGTATGGGTAGACAACTGGGCATTTTGGAATTGGGTGAACATATTGTTCTACCTAGTTGTATACTTTTTCGAACTTCAAAACTGATCAATTTTTAGCTCTTATATACATTTTTTTTTTTTATATATTTTCATTTGAAACAGAAACAAAGAATACGTTGACAAGGAAAATACGATTTAAATGGAATGTTTTCAAGATAGATTTACGAAAAAGCTGTAATAAATAAAATTATTGAGTCAGAATATTAGAAAGCAAGATCTCGTCCCTGTACGTCTTTTTGAGCGGTACTCAGAGCTTGACTCTATGTTTGCATTAGTATTTCATCATTTCAATAACATTAAATATCAATCTGGTATATGTGACTATACATTGCTGCTTATAGGGTATATACCAGCAACAGATTGTGCGAGTGAGGAAGCAGTTTTTGTGAAGGAAAAGTAAGCTCCATTGGGTTTAAGTGATGGTCAACCTCGCGGTTTTTTTATATTTCTGGTATGGCAAGCATAAAAGAAATAAAACACACACTAATTGTCATAACTATGGTTTGACTTCTTAAAAAAAGAAAGTCTTTATCAAAATGAATTTAACAATATACACCCCGGCTAAACCACATGATTCCAAAAGATTGTACTAAATGAGCTTATGTGGGGGAAAGAAGATATACATAAGTCAATATGTATACCTAACAGAGTTTAAATAATTGAATATGGGCAATATCATATTATTGTTTAAGTCTCTGTTATGTTTTCCATAAAAGGTTGGTCAGGATCGGAGACTTTCTACCCAAAGCAAAAGGGGAAACGCAAGAAAGAAGAGCGCAAGCCCAAYTTCCRSAGCATTCATATTCAAGCTTCGATTGACAATTCTCTTCACAACCACTGCTTGGAGTTTTTGTTATTTTTTGTATATAAAAAATYAMCAAKAGGKAAATAAAGAWTRAAATWTYATACTKYTAATAATTATTATATGAAGTATTCATTAGAAAAGAGTACTAACCCATTTATATATGACAGGGGGAAAACACTTGACCAAAAAATAAAAAAAATTTTTTTTGGCCTCTTCAAATGTCCCAAAAGGGTAATTTATTCACGTGATYTCTTTCATACACAAATCCAAAAAAAAAAAAAAAAAGAAAAGAAAAAACCCTACACATGGCTGATAAGTATGATCTTTGCTGAATCACAACTTCTGAGGCTTCTAATAATTAAACAAACAATAAGTATATAAACATCTTAAAAAATTATTCCTTCAATGTGCTTATCCGTATTAGCACAATACCCTTTCAGTCTATTATGTTCATCAATATGTTGTATATATCTATAACTATCTTCAGTGGCAGTTTCCTTATATACTTTGTGTCAAGTATTTCTATTGGTCTCGTGCCTGTATCCTCACAACTCCGAAGTGCGACCAGCTTGTAGTTATCGCTCAGCAGCTCCAGAATGATAAATGACTTCAAATCTTTCAACAAAATACTGTGGTTCTTGTTGCTTTTGTGGTTGTATATCTGTATTGATATGTTGTTGTATATTTCTATTCTCAAAATCTCCTTACCATTCTGTGTTATCCGTACAAGTTGTTCCTGGTGTTCCTTTGTCTTTGAGTGATATGTGTTAGAATAGTAGTATTGGTATTTTGGTGTGGATACGTTATGTTTATAAAGAGTCAGAGCATAGATGAGTATGCACAGAATCGCTAGTCCTATTCCATACATTGTTTCAGTATCTATCTATAATATAACACTTGCAAAGTTTATTTAAGAAGGTGTCTCTGGTTGTTTGATTTTCTTTTCAACAGATCAAATGGAATCTACATCTCTTATCCCGTGTTTCTGCATTATTTTATTATTTTTTTTTAAAAAAAAATACCTCCCCTAGCAGAAAGCATATTTTTGAATATTTTTTGTTTTACCCACAAAAGTATCACTGCAATAGATACATAGAAAGAATCACAGTTGTTCATGTCTTACCAGGATCAATGTCTGCTAACTACTGGACTTCCAGCCAATACAATAACAACCTATATACCAAGTCTGCGTTGAATGATATTCGATTGAGCTTGTTTACGCAGGAGCTACAAAAATACGGCAACTACTGGTTAACAATCCCGTTACAATTTAAGGATCAAGAAAGTGGAAGCAACAAGCAGATTTCGATATATGCAAAGGAACTACACTATGACAGAGACTACAACCTAAGAATCTATCTATATTTACAACTAATGAAGTTGGGTAAGAAATTCCAACTCAAACAAGTCATAGTCTCAACAGCTATGATATATGTGCAGAGGTTCTTGTTGAAGTGTAGTGTAAAGGAATGTAATGTGTACTATTTGATCACCACCTGTTTGTACCTGGCCAGTAAAGTTGAGGAATGTCCTATTCATATAAAGTCATTGAACTTGATAGCCAGATCATACTGGCCTGATTTCATACATTCTGATTGCACGAAAATCACCGAGTTTGAATTCTACTTGATTGAAGAATTGAAGTCTTACATGATAGTGTATCACCCTTACGAATCCTTGAAGCAAGTACTGCACAGCTTTACAGATTTTGTCAAAACCAATATAAATGCCGATGAACAAAGCAACATAGAGGACTACTTGTTGAACTACGAGTATCTCCAGGACACATGGGCTATAATTAATGACTCATATGTAACTGATGCACATCTTTTGTATCCACCGCATGTGATTGCCGTAACAAGTCTCATGCTTTCGATTGTTTTGAAAGGTGAACAGCTTGATCAAAAAATTGAAAACTCAAAGAAAATAATAAAAGACATAGAAAATAAGAAAAATACAGAAAAATACAATAATAAAACACAAGCACTCAACAAGACAACTAATTCAGACTTGGGCAGCACAATGAACTCTGTCAGCAATACAACAAACATCAACAACGACCCAAAGGACTTCATAATCCCAAACGAGGAGTACGATGAGATGCTCATAAACCTTGGTCTGACTGGAGACAACAGCGTACAAAGCAAAACTGTTAAGGACTCTGTGTCTCCAAATATAGCTAATCCGGAAATCACTGAGCTTGAGGAAGACAATTTCCAATATACCGAGCTGAAAGAGCAGTTGAAGCAGAACTCACTGGAAAAGGAGATGATTCAGAAAAAAATAGCAGTGTTCAACGAGTTCATTGCAAGTTCATTGATCAACATGGAACATATAGAAAACTGCTTCAAGGATATCATGATATTGTACCAATTCTGGACAGGATACTCAGTCGCCGGTCAAGGCGCCAAATATGAGAAGCTACAGAAAAACAGGTATAATGAGGAATGGATACGATTTTTGCTATACAGGGTATATCAATCCAAGACATAATAAGGTAGAAATTAACAAGACAATCATCGTATACTTTAAATCTGAGCGATTAAAGACTAAATTTTTTTATGTTGTTTGTTTTGTTTGTGCTGTAATGAGGATTTTAATTGAAAAAAAAAAAAGACATATGATGGAGAAGTCGGCTGATGACAACATATCATTCTTGATTAATTGTTTCATCTGATATTACTATATACGATCTTCTGTTACAGTATCATACAAGTGATTATAATTCAAGATCATTAGAAGTGAAAAAAAATAAGAGATAATCAAACGCCCCGTTTATAAAAATTCAACTTTATTTTTTTCACTGGATAAGCCACTGTGGGCTATTTTAGGACAACAGTTGTTGTTCAAACCTTTTGATTCAGCAAGTTGTATCGTTTACATAAATGCTGAGCTCATTGCTGGATGTATAAATTGAAAGGCAACCCAGAAGGATGCTGTTAATCTTTCAAAGCTATGAGTGTTTCTTCCATTCTTTTTTCTTGATGATGTTTGCATAAAGAATAATGATAAAACCATTCAAAAAAAGTTATTAAGTAAATGAGAAACGTGTTTTCTGCTAGAAATGAGTTTATGGCTGATCCCTACTTCAAAGATCTCAAAACTTACTATGACTTGAACTCAAAAATATTGAAGTGGTCGAGCTTCACTTTGCTTCTGCTAATTGGATTCGTCTTTTATACAAGATTGGATTTTGCTGCCAACACTATTAATAAAAATGTGCTTTTGATGTGGGTCATTGATCTGTTCATAGTGATGTTTTTTACGTTACTCCACTTGATCACTAGAGCCCTAATTATCAACACATCCTTGCTATTTATTTATAACATTATTAACAAATACGACGACAAAGTCATCAAATATAAAAAATTGAAATCACTAGTGGAGCAAATATACTACTTTATTTATTTCACAGTCATGACTTTGTTTGGTTACTTTATATTCTATCAAAGCTTTATGGTCAAAGGAAATCTAAATCTTGAAGATGTCTGGTTTGAAGTAAGAAAAATATTTGTTCCTCATTCTATCAACTCATCTTTAGCTCAGATTTCAAAAACCTCTTTTGCTAATTATAACTCTGTAGTGTTAAACTTATACTACCTAATTCAGATATCGGCATATTTGTACCAGCTTATCTACATACTGCTGAACTTAGAGACCAAAAGAAAAGATCACACTCAGATGATTATACACCATGTTGTTACCTTGATACTGACAGTGGGCTCATACACTTGCTCCTTGAACAACTTTGGCTTTAAAAGTAACGACGACATGGCTTACGGAATAGAAAATCTAAAATATGTTGGGCATTTGATCATGATGACCACAGACACAACAGATCTGTTTTTATCTTTATCCAAGATCTTGAATTACTTGGTAGTCCTGCCCTTTGACGAGTTGAGAATCAAAGAAAGAACAAGCAAAATGTTCAAGAAGGTAATTTCAAATGTTTGTGATGCAGTATTCCTACTAGGATTTGTAGTAAGTTGGGTTTTAGGAAGACATTTACTGTATAATGTAGTTGTTTACAACAGTTTCAGCAAATTGATTCCAAGTATGCACAGAGAACTGAGTGAAAAGTCACCTGAAATACTGGGGTACGGAAACAAGCATTTGATTTGGGTTACAGCTTTGATATCACTACTACTTTGCTTACAATCTTTGCAAATCATCTGGTTTGTCGTTATCTTAAAGTTAGTTATCAGAGTTGTCAATAAGAAGATTAAATCACTACAAAAGAAGGAAGTTGAAGACGATATTGTTGATAGTAGATCAGATGATGAGGATGAAGTACCTGAAGAAAAGATTATGCACAAGCATATAAAAATTTCCAGCTCAACAGAAAGCTTGCTGTATAATAAGAAAAAGCTTCCTAACAATAATATCTACATTTCAATAAACGAAAGTTCTGATACGTTAACTAATGAACCATGCAAGTAGTGTAAAACACTAAAAAAGGCTTTCACAAAATAATACAATAATCAAGCTATGTACAATAGAATCTAGTGAAACTTGCTTTGCTACATACATCTGGTATTTATAAGGAGAAATTCCAACGTTTAGATTATATATACGAATATCATTTCAAATTTTTTTGAGAAAAGAATGATATTAAAAACGATGCCTTTATTTACGGGATAATATCTGTGATCAAATAATCGTAAATACAGGTTATACATCAGTCATACATTAGTTTGTTTGTAAGCGTTTATTACGCAAATATGGTTATCCTAACACTTGTAGTAGTAATCTCAGTTCAGTAGCATATTAAGTGAAAAATGTAGCCTAGTGAACAGCTTCCTCTTGGATTTGCCAAAAATACAACCCGATGTTAACGTTGGCGCTACAGGGAAACTTTAAAAAAAAAAAGAAACGAAAACGAAGAGCCGGGAAAATCATCTCAACTCAATTTTTCTAAAATTCTCTTTTTTGACTACGAAATGTCTACAACTCGATAGACCAAGGTAAAATAACCCCATACAGTCTTTGATAATGTCTTCTGAAGTCAACTCCAAGCCATTGCGTGCCAGTAGATTTGGTGGAGCAAAAGCCCCTATAGTAAAAGGAACCCTGGAAGGTGAAGAGATCAGTTCTCAATCACTAACTGTATCCACTCCTAGAGCCAGAGTCAAAAGACCAGGAGCACATCTATTGAATCAAATTCCTAAGGAGATTCTCGAGAATGAGGATCTGAATAATGCTATCAAACTACTGCCATCCAACTACAACTTTGAAATTCACAAAACCATTTATAACCTTAACAAATACAAAATCAAGAGAGCAGCTTTACAATTTCCAGAGGGGTTGTTGATATACTCTTTGATCATATCAGATATCTTACAGCAGTTTGTTGACTATGAAGGATTGGAAACCGTTGTTATGGGTGATGTATCCTATGGTGCCTGCTGTATCGATGACTACACTGCCAGATCCCTGGACTGTGACATAATCATTCATTACGCACATTCATGTTTGGTGCCTATTGACATTACAAAGATCAAGGTCCTTTATGTGTTTGTGACTATATCCATAGACGAAACACATCTGCTGAAGACTCTTTTGAAGAATTTTGAAGTAGGCACAAAGCTAGCCACTGTTTCGACCATCCAGTTCAACCCTACTCTGCATAGCATAAAGGAAAAGCTCGTTGGTAAGATTGACATCATCACTCCGCAAATAAAGCCTTTGAGTAAAGGTGAGATTTTGGGATGTACCTCAAAGAAATTGGAGCCAGAAGTCAACTTCAACGATAAGGTTGATGCAATTCTGTACATAGGTGATGGAAGATTCCATCTGGAATCCATGATGATTCATAATCCTAACCTGGTTGCCTATAAATACGATCCTTACAACAGACAGTTCACCATTGAAGAGTATGACCAGAGACAACTGATAGATATAAGATCAGATGCCATAGAAAAGGCCAAGAGTGCAAAAACATTTGGTTTGATTTTGGGTGCTTTGGGTAGACAAGGTAACAACAAGACATTGGAAAACTTAGAAAACTTGATATTGAAAAATGGTCATAAAGTCTACAAAATTATCTTGAGTGAGATTTTCCCATTGAAGCTGGCTGAGTTTGAAGAGATTGACTGTTTTGTGCAAGTTGCTTGTCCTAGATTGTCCATTGATTGGGGGTATGCATTTAACAAGCCCCTACTAACACCTTATGAGTGCAATATTTTGTTTGGATTGGAAAAGCCACTGAACAAAAATGACAAAAATGCTGTTTATCCAATGGATTACTATGAAACAAATGGATACGGCAGAGGTAACGTACCTGAGCACAATAACGCCTTTGCTTCAAAATAAAGTAGAAAATTTATTAAATATATATAATATTTTTTTTTTTTATTCTTCTTCCTTTTCAATGTATATGTCATCATCCATGTAATTTTCAAGCCCTAAGATGGTGTAAACTTCATCATCTGTGTACTTGAAAATCTCATCCAGTCTTTCTGTTTCATCCACGAAAATAAGCTTTAGAATGTTATGGAAAGTTTTATAGAACTTGAAGAACTTTTTGAATGAATTGTTCAGCAGTTCATTGATAATTAATGGAGAATTCAATAAGTTTAGCAATAACTTAGACTCTAAGTTCGTCATGAGCAGTGGAAGTTGCTCTTCAAAGTTTTCCTTGACATTTTTCTCTATCAAATCAAGATTGATGATGGGGTTTTCTTTGATTGCAAAATACATCTGATAGTCCAGTTCAGATTTCACTTGAGATATAGGAAATATCATATTTAACAAATTGTAGTAATCATAGATTTGTAAATCGTTGAACAATATCTTCAAAGTTATCTCCTCCAAAGAGCTTAAGCACTTATCCAGTTCATCATTAAGGGTCTTAAAGACTGTTCTTGATGAGGAGTCATCTATGAAGTACGTAAATGAAAAAGGTAGTAACAATCTGGAGTTTATGAGGTCCAAACAATTACACCTTAAAATCAAGCTGCTGATTCTCAAATTCAAATCTTTGTTCAACAATTTGGAAGGATAGGTGCGATCAAATTGACTATCCAGCTCTATAACCAAAGGCTGTTCAATCAGAATCTTATCAAATTTCTTGTAGAAGTTCATATCAAAAATATCAAGGACCTTATAATCATCAAAATTGGACAAAATAGAGGTTAATTTGTTTAAGTATTCGTAAAGCCAGTTTGGAGGTTGTAAGTTGATGTTTGCCAGTTCGCAAGTCTTATATTGCAGATCATTGTTCAAATATGTCTCGATGTTATAAATGGTGCTGTCGTTGCAATAAACTAGGAGGTTTTCCAAAAGTTTGATCAGTATGTTATCATTGCTCAACTCAGTCTTGTCCACAAAAATCATTTTGTAGAAAGATAAAATCTGGATATACTCAATCAGCTGAATGGAATCATTTTCAAACTTGATGACTTGCTCCAATCTGATCTTGATCATGTTGGCAAACTTATTGAATACATTGTTTAAGATGATAAGATCTTCGTCATTCACAAATTGCTTGATGAACTCGTATTCATTTAATATTATAGAGTGGACATGGGCCAAAACATCACCTAAGTATCTGCTAGAGTTATTGGACAGTATTATCATGTTTTGGTTGCTGATATCAAACTGGTTCAAAAAGTCTTGAACACACTTTTTATACTCAATATCAGTGAATTTGTTTAAAAATTTCTGGTATAATGTCAAATCATTTTCATAAAGATATTGAAGCTTGACGTGGAAATTGTTCTTGATCAATGCAAGTTCATTGCTTTTTGTTAGCAAGTTAATCAAGTGATTGTAAATTTTATTAAGCCCAAAGTTTAAATCCAACTCAATCTTGTTTAACAACTTGTTGCAGTTCTGGCCCAATTGGATGCATCTTTGCTTTATTTTTATTAATTTGTCTATAATCTTCAAAAAATCATCGGATATGTGGGCTTCGTTGTAGAGAATGTTGTGTTCCAAAAGATTCAAAGTAAAAAGCTTTTGCAAATGTTTCAATACTTGAAGTTCCAGTTTGTCTTTTTCAATGGCTTGGATGTCATCATTGAACTGATTCAAATCCTCCTTCTTTATTGAATTTGTCTCGTACTCTTTCAGTGCCACAGACAAATCCTTGAGTGGCTTCATTTTGTCAAAAGAGTCCATGCATGTGTCATTAAGTTTTTTGTATATGTTTATGAAGTTGTTCATCTCTTCTATATGTGTTTTTTTACTTTCGATGTCAATGAACTTGTTTGATATTTTGTTGTATTCTGTATAATCCAGTAATGTATCAATGTTGTTGTTGAACTTGAAGTAATATTCAAATGTGTTGCTTTCGGCCTTGTTAATTATCCCATTGAACAACAAACTGTTGTCATTGAAATTAGACAGGGACTCAGAAGCATCTATGATCTTGACAAAAGAGTCAACTTTCTCCTTTAATGTCCGTTGATCTTCATCACTCACTTGTGTGAGACTACCTTTTGTCTTGACATCCGTATCCAGCTTTCTACTAATCAATTCATYTATYTTCTTGCTTATGCTTTCCTTGTCTTGATCCCTTTTATAATCCTCAACAACTGTCTTCAAGTCCTTGTTGCTTGTGCTCAAAAACTTTTTCATRCTCAAGCTTTTGTAGCTGCTTAGAAAGTCCATGTTGATGCCATTTGTGCTCTGCTGTGTATCCTCAAYATAGGCGTCTTCAACCTCGTATGTGTTGTAGTCAGATATAAAGTCCATRGWTGTACTTTGGTTTGTTTTTTTTGGTGTTTTATTCACTTTTTAATGTATATTTGCTGTTTCACGTATCACATGAAACGGAATACACGATGAAATTTACATTTCWCARTAGTAGSGGGAAGAAAAAAAAAGACCAAAAAAAAATTAATACTAGCTACAAAGTTTTAATCAAATTWGSAAATMTAATTCCCATAATTTGATTAGAATAAAGTATATACTTCCGAATCATAGACCACATCACGCTGARTTRTTTTCTCGTRCTGTRCCATACCCACCATYAACCAGATTGCTTTGATGTGTTATGTTGTCAACCCTCTTTGTCATTGTTTCACGCTGACATGCCTTATTGGTAATCTTGTCCTCATAACTCAGTGGGTTGTAAGAGCGGGTCTTTGCGCTTCTGGTTGATAWCTTGTATCCAAAATTATCATAAGTCTGCACATTGGATACCTCATAGGAAAAGCATTGGTAATCAAACGGCTCATTAATTTTTTCTAGCAAACGCGAGTCATGTGCRCTGATRGACTTTGGAAYCTCTGGTGATCTGTTAACYARTGTTTTRTTTGWMATGTCKGTCTTTTCTGTATGTGAACTATTTGTGTAACTGAAGTTACTATCATTTTCAGCTACATTGAATAATAAAGACTGATCTGAACTCGTTAATGCTTGTGGACTGCTGTGTGTAATCTTGGAATCAGCGCATATGCTGAATGGTGGTTGTAATTCTGTGTGCGTCAACTTTGATGGTGGGGGTGTGACACTGCTATCAGAGTAAGTTGAATTTGAGGATGCATTGGCGGTTTCTTTCTGTATAATATTGCCAGTGGCCTCAGTATAAGTGTTTTCTTTGGAAAATTCATCATTTGCGTTAACTTCACTATATTGCAAATTGCACACAGACAGCAAAGACGGTGAAACAGTTTGTCTCAAATCAGTAAAGCTGTTATACTTGTCAGATCCAGCAGACAGGTTTTTTATTTTTAATTGATGTTTCAACGCAAACAAATTGCAATTGTGAATGTGGTTGTAGGCAATTTTGTTCAAGAAGTCCTGGTTGCTCAAGCTTCTGTAGCTAATTTTTTTTTCCAATTTTATAGGATTCAAAATAACTGGAGCTAGCTTTACAGGTKGTTGCTTTGAAGGAATCTTTCCACTCAACTCAGTAAGAGGATTACACCTCAAAATTRAAGGCTTTAACTTATCCAAAGTSTGCTTTCTGGTCTTGTTGTATTTKCCTCTTTTCTTACCAATCCTGGAATCAGATCTGTACTCTCGTAATTTGACATAATTGGTAGGGAAGTGGTTCCAAACAACTGATTTTGTATTGAGAGCAAATGTGATTTTCCTTGATGTAGGGCTGCTATGGTTCAAATAACTTTTAAAGTCAATTGACAAAAATTTGAAGATAGCAGATAGCAGTTGATTTAAGACATCCAAGCAGCCAATCAACTTCATTAATTTGATTCCAAATGCACATGTAACCCAAGTACCTTGATATTTTACCTTTCCACCTCTTATTTTGTTGATATTCAAATTATTAGCAGATRACGCAAAGTTTTCAGGCAGCAAATCGTAATTTAGTTCCGTTARTTTTGATAGTTTGGTAGTATTTTGGATCATGTCTAAAGTGGAATTTACAACAGCATAATTGAGAGAGTTTTCCGAGATAAAAGGCTGTTTRAAAAATTGGTTTAGTATGAAAAGAACCTTCGAATGGTCTTGATTATTACAGTTGGATCTATTTTTGGCTGATTTGATGAAATGYGTATAGTTGTAGAGCAAAATTTCTTGAACCAATTTGAACAAGGGAGTAAACTGGATGCAAAAAGTCTCGGTATTGAAGATGATTTTGTAGTTGGATAATATCTCTCTCAACTCAAAGAAATTTTTGTTAGTGTCTGGAAATAAGTATTTCAAGTCAAATACTATGTATTCCTTGTCCACTTCTACGCAGTTTATGATATCAAATTGTGATTTGCATAAAACATCGTTRAAATGGTTAATAATTGTATTGGTCATTTTCTGTTACAATAATATGTTAGYTAAACTAAAAAAGAATATAGTTTTATGGGTAGCAAATTTATAAGTTGAAAGATGAAAATGCAAAAAAATAATAATAACAGCAGCAAATTCTCAATTAAATAGCACACTCTATAATTTGAATTAAAATTGAAATGAGGCTTTGTTTATGGTTTAAATGATAATGATGGTAGATGATAACAAAAAGTTGGTAATAAAGTAGCAAATGAAAAGAAGAAAGGTTTTGCTAACTATCTTCCTATAGTTTGGTACTGTTGTTAGTATATTTTTTTACTAATATATTGTATACATAACTTATTTTTGCTTAAAGTAAAAGACGATAACTTTAAATAAATCCCAAGTCTTTTATATATTATCAAAAGATTATTTGATCTGTATATTTATATGTTGTTTTCTCTAAATAGATAAGTGATTAGAGTAATCAAGTGCAATTAATTAAATATAGATCATTTTTATTAATATTGAAAATAATGGGTGCTGTTTCAGCAGTGGGGGTGGCATTTGATGTATGGACTCATAATGCATACAGTGCCCTTGTTTTTTTTCATGTRTRTCCAAAGATACTCAAGACTGTTGYTAATTATTATGRCTTTGGCATTTAATTAAACCASTGCTCCTAAATAGGAAATGTGCTTAGACAAAACATAAAYCTCGGTCTGTAATTATATTTRATTATTTATTTTTTTTTTTTTTTGCTCCATWAAGAWAAAGTAAACTGTGTGATTTTTGARAATGATAWACCTTGTTTGACTAATGCGTACATCCCTATTTAATAAGTATTTAATTAATGGYCATTRTTTCCTTTGGTGCTARACTGTCTTGWGCACGGTWCTGTACTGGAGATTAAACAACGCTAATTMAAATTTGATAAAAAAAAAAGTAAAAGTAAATGTTCATAAGTTCATTAGTATTCCGGATATTAAGTTTTTTGTTTTTTTTTTGTATATAATTAAATAGTTTCAACCAAACCATTTTCTACGTTGTAGATCATTGGCAAGATTTCTAAGGTGTGGTTCTCAACCTTTTCCTTGATGAATTCAACGCTCATTAGCTTTTCAGCTTGGGCCTTGACATTTTCCAGGGACAAGTGCTTCTTGTCAATAGGTGGAACATCGTCCTTGTGRGCRACCTTTATCTTTTGGATGTTCTCGTATACAGGCTTTARGTAGTTCTTTAGGTTCTTTGGTAAGGATTGGTATACTGAATCGTCACAACATGAGTTGACTGCTCCACAGTCAGTGTGTCCGACAATACAGATCTTGTTGATACCTAGGACCAAAATGGTGAATTCCAAGGTGGACATGATGGTTTCATCATTTAGGTTCAAGTTGTTTCCAACAGTTTGCAAACCGAAAATTTCACCTGGCTTGACGTTGAAGATGTTTTCGTTATATCTGGAGTCACCACAGCCGATGAATAAAGTGTGTGGCTGTTGACCCTTACTGTTGAAGTCTGAGAATAGGTTTGGRACCTCATTGGTTATGGTTTGGGACCACTCTTTGTTTTTTTCTAAGTATTCATCAACAGATGAAGATTTGTTTAGAGAGAATGGCTTAGGAGTATGGACACAAACTGAATCACTGCACATGTTTTTGGATATAGTAGTTTTGGTAGGATTGGGGCTATCTTGGCTTTTGGTTTTTATCATTTGAGAGTATAGCAATCGTTTCTGGAAGAGGTATGGTCTCCCTATATATAGTTGCTTACCAGAAGTGAGACAACATCTGAGTCAATAACATATTTATACTTTATTTTTTTTTTTGCTTGGTGATGTAATTGTTATGTCAGCTTTTCTCGTAGGCGAAAAAACACACACATATGAAATTTAAARGCACTTTGAGGGGGAAAAAAAAAAATAAATGATGGTGATTTCACCATTTTGTTGGCGAATTCCCAGCGCCTGGTGGAAAAAAAGGCCCACACAGCGTGGGCGAGGTAGTCACCCGAGTGTGAYTTCTCCTCGCATTTCGTCACTGTGCGGTGATGTCACTGTAGTGTGTTCATGACATTCGGACATAGTAAACGAGGTACYCAGCACACAGTTATTCACAAACTCATGTGGTGAATGAAMTGCATATTCCAAATATCGGGAATACCATCAGTTGGAATAATAATTTGACTTTTTACACATTGGGTCAAGTGTTTACTAGTGAYTGGTASYAMTCAYTYRTTAGKRGTTYTCYCTMTSARGRATTCCTCACGTTATTGAACTATATTCTCTACGAAAATATATGCGGAAACAAAAGTTTCTTTTTTTTTTTTYTTCCACGGTAATTTTTTTTTTTACTCAATAACCTAATCAACGACATATCATTGTGTATACAAAACCACACGTATAGCACATATCTYACAATGATCACGCCTAAGTTTGATATTTCTCAGGATGATCTACATCTATTCATCAAGGTTCATATAAGCAACATCAGATTCAGCACAGGTAACCTGGACATCAGCATCAACAACAACCTAGTCAACTTTTCGTTACTACCTTACTACTTAAGACTGACATTCAATGAGGGTGAGGACTTAATGAGTGAGGAGGACATTGTCTCTCAAAACATGATCCAGGAAGTGGGACAAGCCACACAGTTGGAACAACCCTTTGAGTGTAAATTGCTAAGTGAGGATGACATTATTGAGATCAAGCTCTTCAAAAAGAATAAAAACCAAGTCTTTTCGGACTTAGACAATCACTTAAGACTGCTGAACAGAAACGAAGTTGTTGACAACTCCATGTTGAACATTGTTGACGAAAAGCAAACTAAGGGGAATGTTTTGATTCAAGAGGTTGATGACAACACCAATGACATACCATTGCTATCTCAGCTGGGTGAGACCTTTGACTGGCAAATCAAACAAAATGTCAATGAAAACACCAACRTGAACAACAACAAAATTGGATTTTCAAACAAATACACTTCAGACTGCATAATACCCTCCATCCACAACAACAATGAAATTAATGAGGTTGCAGAGGCAGTGTTACTCAAGCAATCTGATGACTTTGAAGCTGAACTTATTATGCTAAGAAATTATAGAGACAACCTGAAGTTCGATCCGGACTACTACATGAACGACTACATAACATTCAAGTATGGTCCTGTTAATGAACAGATGAAGGAGGACTTGGACATCAATGGGATTCTGGAGATTTTGAAGTACATACCAACGGAAATCAAGGTTTTCTTGAAGTGGGTGAAGATGAGGGCATCCCCAAAGCCGCARTTCAGGGACCTGTTAACCTTCAATGAGTTTGAGCAGGAACAGATGAGAGACAAGATCCCCAAGAACATCCAGCACGAACACTTTGAAAGAATATTGATTTCCAAGGATGATTTGAAGCTTATTTTGAAACAAACGCCATTGTTGGTGAAACTCGCAAAATCCCCCAAGGACATCAAGTTCGACGATATTAACAAGGAGTGGAAGCAGAACTTCTGCTTTTTGATCAATGTCATGTTTGGCTACTTCTTCCAGTCCATGGAGTTTGACTATAACCTGAATGAGGAAAAGGACGACAAAGTGCCAACATCAACCTACAAGCCAAGTAAAAGAGAACAAACCTCGGAAAGAGCATGGCTGATTGGTAAGTTGACCCCACAGCTGTGTAACCTGGATAATGCCTTGTTGTTGAAGGATTACGGTGTCA
Source organism: Hanseniaspora opuntiae (assembly GCA_001749795.1). Taxonomy (NCBI): domain Eukaryota; kingdom Fungi; phylum Ascomycota; class Saccharomycetes; order Saccharomycodales; family Saccharomycodaceae; genus Hanseniaspora; species Hanseniaspora opuntiae. Next base: position 1,389,035 of record LPNL01000004.1, read on the forward strand.
AGGAGAGTTGCAATTGGAAGCCAGATTTTGAAGTCAACAACAAGGATGTTGACATGGATCAGGATGACTTCATTATCAAGGAAGTGAACGAAAAGACAAATGAACAGGCACCAATCAAAATCAGTGACATGGAGGATAAGGACAATATCATAAAGGCGTCGTTGATCATCTCGGTCAAAAAATCATTGAGTTACCCCCTACACAGAAACTTACAACTAAGTTTGAAGGTTGTGGACTATGTGAACTACGCATTTCTAGGCGGCTCCAAGTTCATCACCAAGATCCTGTTGAAAATCCATGAGCTTTTCAGATACGACGACACCTTTTACGTGTACAACCGGATATGGCTTGATGACATGRTCACGTGGCTGTTGAAGTTTGCCGACWCRGAGTTCCACGAYMCRAGCAGCGGCGTCATCARGGGCGAGGCTGTCCTGGATGAGCTGTTCAGGGACATTGCATCGAAGATCTCCTTCATCAGCAGATCGTTCACGAAGGCGGACTTTGACTTCATGATCATCCAGAGCGAGCTGAACGAGCGCGGCGATAACATCGAGTGGGACTCGGTGAACATACAAGAAATCGAAAACATCGCTGATGTCAAGTATAAAGAGTTTGTGGGGTGTATATATTAGTTCAAAATGCTCTCCAGTGTGTTTTTTCTTTTTCCGTTGTTGCTGTCGTTGCCCTCCGTCTCGTCAGTGTCCACTATCAAATCCTCGTGGAACTGGACCTTCTTGGCAACTGTGCTGTCCTCCTCATCAATCGTTGTTTCGTGTTCGGGGGTTTCTTCCAAGTTGTTGTTCTTCAATGGCGTGGCATCCTCAATCGGATCGCCAAACTTGAACTTCTTGTTGATTGTGTATTCCATTTCCCCACTGGTTGGGAAGAAATCGTGATGTGTGTTTTTTTGTCTCTTAACAACATCAAGATCTATGCTAGACGACTGATKTGTACCAAAGTCATAACTTCTCTTTCTGTTGTGCATGTTGTAAGTGGGCTTTTCGAATGCCTTATTCTGTGATAACTCCAAAAGGGTCTGTGATGTCTGGCTGTCCACCTTGCTGTGTTTGAAATACACCGATCTGGCTCTTTTGTGGGTTGGTTGCTTTGAGGGTGAGATGTCAGCAGATGGCTTCAGTATTGATGGCAATGAATTGAATCTCTTGTGGGTTTTGACAAATGGCTTTTGCTCAGGAATCTCATTGGTGTGTCTCACTGATGCGACCCTTGAGTTCAGGGATGATTGCATGGCCCTGTCATCCTCCAGTATACCACTGCTGAACGAGTGTGTCTTCGGCTTGAACAAGATAGGTTCGTTTTCATGCATGCTAGAAATTCTGCTGTTCACTTCAGACATCGTGTTCACTTTAATTTCTTGTGACTCGTTCAAGCTGATACCATTTGAGTCCAGTGCCTTGACACCAGCCTCGCCTATCTTGAATGGAGAGTTGGTTCTCTTGTTCTGGTGCTTGAACTGTAAGTTTGGGATAGCGTTATAATTTTCCGGTTGATTGTTAGTTTTTGTTGTGTCTTCAGGAGTCTTTTCAATGTCATCTGTCTCCTCGCCTGAAAAGCTCCTCAATCGTATTGATCTTGAGGGGTCAATGTAAACAACATCGCTGTTGGGGTGGGGAAGCTCCTTGATTTTATGGTCCTGCTGCGATACTCTATCGTACGGGTGGGCCAGATCTGCCTTTTCTGGTGAGCCAGAGCGTTGGTCATTATGGAACAGCTGGGGGATCATGTTTCCAGGAATGTTTGCCTGCATGGAAAGCTTCAGCATCTCCAGTTTCATGGCATACTGTTTGGTGATTTCCTGCTCCTTGTGAAACTCCATACTTTTTATGAAGCTCTTGGCCTCCAATGCGGATCGCTGGTGTTGAACTTGCATTTGCATATGGTAATTGATGTTGGGATTCTCATAGAAGACTGGAGAATAGCTGGGTACTGGCTGTAGCTGGTAAGGCATCTGCGGATAAACTGGGTTTTCAGGGTTTAGGTACTCAGGTGGGTGGTTTGGRTGTATGTTCTGAGGAGGAACATTTGTCGGTACGCCTCTTTGATTTGGAGCATTTGGAGCATTTGGAGCATTTGGGGGATAGTTGTAGCCAGGATTGGGGTTGTCACTAAAATAGGGGTTATTAGGGTCCATAATATAGGGCTACAGATGTTCTACTAGGATGGGATTGAGAACAAAGTAGTAATTGATTTGGGAGATGGGTTGTTGTTTTTTTTTGGGGSGCCTTTTGTATCTCTTCAATGATGAATGTTTTAATATWWCAATGACTGTCTTAGATTAGTTGAATCAGATACCAAAGTGATGATTGCTTAAGAACACATAAGAATCCTTTTTGMTGTATACAAAAATGTGATATTCACTCTGTAAAAAAAAAAAAGAATGGAATGGTCTTAAGGTTTGCTGGTAAACAAATTGATCGCTTTGGTTGTTTATATTGAAGTTTCCCAAAACGGAATGTTTGGTATTGTCCCTGATGGCGCCTTTTTTTTTTTTGGTGTGCARGAGTCTTATGTCCGAMACCATTRAAYAAACACAAAACACAGAAGTACAATCATATTAAGACATATACAAAAGCAGTTAACTATTCAACAATAAATATATATCACGCAGACAGCTTATATATCAACAATCAATATTCCTCGCCTTTTGCTTTCAATCTCAATTACTATTAATTTTGTTTTTTTCACTTGAAACTTATTATTACAACTGCTCTAAAATTTAGACAGTCTCCTCAAAAATGGTTTCGATAGGCTTTTCCATGATGGAAGCATGGCCAATGACAGTAACTGCAGAGGCACCAATCAGCCACATGATTGTGGAAATAGGAGAGGCTAGGAAACCCAACGGAACAGCAACCAAGAGCAACCCAGTGTACAGCTGGGAAGTCTTGTATGTACCAAACGGAGTGATCAAGTCTTGGCCTTGCAGCTTGTTGATCCCCATGATACCAAAGAAGGTGAACAGAATAACAAATAGAAGCAACAGGTTTGTTAGCAATGTGTATATGAACAAGCAGGAGACAATCAGGGTGTAGTTGCTCTGGAAGTATTTCAAGTTGTAGGCGACTCTGGTTTGGATCTCAGAGAAGTTCAGTGGCTTGGAGATTCTTCTGACATCGAAAAACTCCTGTGGAGGCTTGATCTGCTTTATCTTTGACTGCAAGTTCAATGCCTCGTTTTTGATGTTTTCCAGGGATAGGTTGGAGACAAAGCCAGAGACTTGAGATAGTGTGCTTAGTTGGTTCATGGTGTATGGTTTTTTGGATAATCTGTTTAGGTGGTGATAGTGTTATAATACTGTTGTGTATTTTTTCTTAATAAGTGAACACGTTGTGTGCCTGATGAGACTTTTGGCCATTTCTTTTTTTAGCAGCAGTGGTCCAGGCACACTCCCTCGCTTTTCTGAAAATTTTTTTTTTTAATTTCGCCTTGAGATCAGAATGCGCTACCATGAAGAAATACTGTAATTTTATCGGAAATAAGACATCCAACACCACAGACACACTGAACATTCCAATGTACATTATTTAAGTACAGATTATAAAGCCATTTGGAGAAAATAAATAAGCCATAATATTATCATTTTTCATGCAACACTTAATCAGCTTTTTCATATCAGATCAAACCACAAGTATTTCTACAATAAACTAATCAAAAGTGTCGCTTACTCCCGAAGATAAACTTTCTGAAAAAAAGGAAAAATTGAAAAAAAAAAAAAAAACAAGGTTATATAATCGCAACTATACCCAACCTATCATTAATTAAAAAAATAGTATTCACATACCATTCAATACAGGCTACCATATGAAGTACAAAATCCCCTCTGTATTCAGCAAGGACAATGCGTATTCTGTCACAAACTCATTAAAGCATAGCACAGTGCACACAAGGGCCTTTTATGCCTTTATGTTCGTTGTCATAGTATCTACCTTGTTACTGAAAAAGTCTGAAATTTTACCAAGATTCTTCCTAAAGCCTCCTAAGAACTGGCTGCAAAGATTCAAAGACAACTTGAAGAAAATCATTGGCGATGAGGAAAGCGCAAGCGCACTCGCCAAGGAAAGACTTGTGAGCAAAACGGTAAGAATCAACTTTGGTGGTAAGAATGGGTGTATCAGAAGATGGCTGCTTCTCAATAGTAACGACCCGTACGCCACACTGGCCTACTCGAACTACAGAAACGTTGCCCCTGTGAAGGCCAAGAACGATGGTCTTGCTCTTTCCCTGAAAGATAGACTGAGCTTTGATGATTTGTGTGCCAATGTCGGTACCCAAAACACCAATGAGAAGTTCATCATTGGGATCTTCCATCCGTTCTGTAACTCCGGTGGTGGTGGAGAAAGAGTTTTATGGGAACTTTGTAAGGCCATACTGGATAAGTACGAAAGCAATAAGTCATTCAAAATCGCTATCTATACCGGAGATGTAGATATCAAACCAGAGGATATCATTGAAAAGGTCAAGTTCAAGTTCGGCATTGATCTTGACATCAAGAAGATTTGCTTCATTTACTTAGAAGGCAGACACAGAGTGGAGGGCAAGTCATGGCCTGTTTTGACCCTGCTGCTACAGGCCATCTCATCCATAATTCTTTTGAAAGACGCCATAAGCAAGTTGCCTCCTGACTGCTTCATTGACACCATGGGTTACCCCTTTATCTACCCTGTTATGAAGTTCCTATATGACATCCCGATTGTATCATACACCCACTACCCAATAATCCAAAAGGACATGTTGTCCATGAACATACCATTCCTGAAGAGACTTTACTGGCTGTGTTTATATTCTTGGTACAAGTTCTGTGGGTACTCTGTTGACTACTCCATCGTCAACTCCACCTGGACCAAGAACCACATGGATTCCATCTGGAAGATGATCAACAACGACATTGTCTATCCGCCATGTTTGAACGCTGCTGACACAACTCCTTTGTCAAAGGACCACAAGAAAAAATGGCAGTGTGTGTTGGTTGCTCAATACAGACCTGAAAAGAGACATGAGTTGGCAATCACACAGTACAAGAAATACCTAGACTCCTTTGAAGGTGCGGACATCAGCAATGCCTTGAACCTGACCTTCATAGGATCCATAAGATCAGATGACGACAAGGTGTTCATGGAGAAGCTGAAGTACATGGCTCACAGAACATTGAAGATTCCTGAAAACAAAGTAGTCTTCAAAGTCAACCTATCGTACCCTGAACTACTCGATGAAATCAAGGACTCGCAGTTTGGCCTGAACACGATGTGGAACGAACACTTTGGCATTTCAGTTGTTGAGTACTTTGCCAACAACACCATCCCACTGGCACACGCCTCAGCTGGCCCGCTACTGGACATACTGGGTCCTGTTTTGAGAGACAACGCTCAGTTCAAGGAGTTCAGGGATAAGTTGTTCTTCATTGATGAATCTGATCCTGACTACAAAAAGGAAAGTGAAAAGACATACTCCGAACTGTTCGAGGTGTTCAAATTCGTTGACTCCATAGGCCCAGACTCCAGCATATGGAAGGAAATGGGTGCCGTGGGGTACGAATACGTCCTGTCCAAGTTCTCCAATGAAAAGTTCGACCAGGACTTCAATGATCTGGTTCTGAACACCCTGGTCAATGACGTCCTCAAGTCCAAGGCCAGAAGAGCCGAGGCTGATGTTGAGTGTCAGTAAGTTATATATTCAAATTAAAGTATTATTTGTTTGGCTTTTTTTGTATATAATCAATGCATGTTATTTGCATCATTGGTCCCACTTGTCACCGTACCCATTCATGACTATGCTATCGTCGTACTCTGAGTTTCCGCCATACGGGTGGTCGCTGTACACACCTGCRTTGGCGGATGATTCAGACAGACTTTCGGGTGGCTTTTCGGGCGACATCATGGTATCGTCAATGGACAGCTTGTGGAACTGCTGGATTGGTGTTATTGGTCTGTTGGGCAAGACTGCTGAGTTTGAAGTCTTGCCGCCTTCAGGTGCTGTGGCAATTTTCAAGTTGCTCTTGGCGCTTTTGGACACCACTTTGGATTCATCAGWCAACACAGATCTCTGGGAGGTGCTCAAAGGCGGAGAGGCTGCTCTTTTCACTAMCTTGTTCAAGTTCTTGCCTGWTTCAACGTCCAAGTTCAAGTACTCACAAACTATCTTTGATCTCACCTTTGGATCAGTTGTTGATGTCAAYTTCTTCATGATGTCAAACCACTTGAACATGGTGTCATAACTGTCGCATCTGAACACCCAATTCTGTCCTCTGTGAATCAATCCGTTTTGCTTGGCATGCAAGACAAACTTGTACTCGGAGGATCCCCTCTTGGAGTGTTCAGCAACAGTACAGTCGTTTAATGACAATGACATTATAGGAATCACATCTTTCTTTCTATCTCCTGTTTTGAACTCATGTAAGAATGTTGGTGTCAATAAGTAAAATCCTCTTGTGTAACTCTTCAAAAACTTGGATCTCTTTTCCAAAAACCCAGATAACAATTCATTAGCTAGGGGATCAAATTGGCTCTTATAGGTWATCTTACTGAAGTGTCTCATTGGCAAGTCCAATGGGATGAAGCAGTCCTTGTTCACTGATGAYTCTGTGTAGTATGACCATTCCATGGCTGGATCAACATTCAAGAATCCAGAATCCAACTTSGATATTATTGTATCAAACACCAGCTGGGCCTCTTGTCCCATCAACTTTGCGTATTGTGTCAAGGCGTTTTGTATTTCGTGGATTATGACTTTCTCCAATTCACCTCCRGATGTTTGCAAATTCAAGTAAGCTTCATGTAAGAAGTTYTCCTCATGTAACTGTCTCTTGATGGATCTGTCCAGTGTCAACTTACACAAGTACGGATCCAACTTRTTGTTTGTGGAGTAYTTTGCCTGTTCCAAGGCTTGAGAGTATTGCTGAAGTTCCTTCTTGGTGTTGTTCAGTTGAGAGTCCAAGTTGTTGGCAAAGTCAGACTCCAATTCCTTGATTTCCTTGATTTTCACTTGCAAGTCCCTTCTTAGGTCCACCAATCTGGGTATTATGGTGTTGTTCAACTCCCTTGATGCGTACTGGGCTGCTTGAATCATGGCGGTGTGGTACTCGGCCAATACTTGTGGYAAGTCAACCACACTGTTGTTTCCTGATGGTGCAAACAACTTGCCCATTACCAAACTTTCCAGCTTGCCCCCATTCTTRCCTTTATCCTTATGGATGCCGTTGCCCTCAGARCTTTTCTTTTCACTTAATGCATTAGCAGTAGGTAAAAGATTTTGGAAGGGAAAGTTTATGGCATGAGATAGTCTGATTTGCTGTCTGACAATTTCGTCCTGGATAGAACAAGTTTCTTGTAAGTAAACCAAAACAGCCTTTATAATCGCCTTCCAGCATGTGAATCTTTGAGCCAAAATCTCAGTTGGCTGTAAACTGTAAGGAACAGTTATGGCTAAAGGTTGCTTCAAAACCTCCTTGTACTGAGCAGCTGCGGAGTTTGTATTCAAAGACATTGTTGCGCCTCCATTTGTTGTTGATGATAGATATGTATGTTCTGTGTTTTGGGTATGACCAGTTTGCTGTGTCATAATAGTCTGGTTATCTTGGTTGATAGAGTTCATCTCTGATTAGTGTTAAAGTTCTATTTGGTTCTGTTTGTACCTTGGTGTTTTCAAAGAAAAGCTATTGGTTCCTGAAATTGATTAYTAATAAGAACTGTGTAGCTTGAAWTAAACATATCATTGAATGTTTACTTTTTTTCTGTATTTTCTCCCTTTGTGAATATTCCCTTAAAAATGAAAAAATCATCAACAGCACATTGCGTTAAATATAGCAAAAAAAATAAGAGCAGTCATCCTATAGAMTACGCTACCAATTTGTATAATTGAAAACAGCTAACACGATACACCAACAAGAGCAATGATAGTACACTGTTGCCTACACTAACATTTGAATGTTATAGATACATTACTCATGTGTGGACTATTTAGCATGTTTTGTACAATCTGATTAAAAAGAAGACTTTAGAAGAAGAGATATCTAGTTTAATGCTAGGGTTAGTACAGGTCAAAAGTTTGTTGACGGCTAGTCACGTTTTTTGCATAGTTTTACTAGTAAATTTGTTTACATATAATCACATAAGTATAAAAATGTTAAAAGTTAAATGATTTTACTCGTTTTTTGTTKAACCAAAATTAATAGASGTATATACTAATATAATCAATTTGTAGTCTTTAATAAAATAGAAAGTTGAAGTGATAATTTTATTTAATGAATTCCTTTTGTTCTTTAAAGAAGCAAAATCTGAAAAATATTAAAACTTAACATATGTTTAATCAATTGAAAGAATTAACAAAAARWCTTGAARAMASWWWTTGAWAGATCRTTYAAATGCAWATAGCWACATATATGTATATCTTKWWTTAAAGCAAACTTYTTWTARCAATMTWYTTAAYTYAAATGRGAAAWAAAAWAAARYTTYATTWKTWATRTMWTAAGASGAKTATAGAATACTCTWRKTTGYTTRTWTTRGSRAATTGSAAAAAMAACTTTGCAAACAMAAAKAYACCAGATAWYMATAMTTCTRACAGACYTTGCTYAATAMTYGTTTGAAAGAATATAYYRCTAGTTGTATACTTTTAYTAWTAAAGYAAGATTYATGTAYACTTTTAGTYTYAKGWTTAACTTARTATAAGGCACTRSTMTWTAAASCATAGAGRTAGARASRATTGAATTATWRGCAYTYTWTWCAAAGYTKCTTACTAAAARATGTWTAGTAAAGAATCWAMTCTATAAAGTCTTTYTCATTAAAAAAGAAGAGGTAAASTSTYTTCGATMTCTYAATATGGTTRWTACCYMYTTTGTCAACAACTGTTAAGATCAACAATTTTACCACTGGTYCAATCARACAAATKTAAYAGCATCTTTACATAAGRCAGTRWGAARAAACMATGTTTTYTCAATGCTAAAAYTRKTTTAAAGAGCYAKTATAGTTARTCATTTGCRYMTAWGTRGGYTACKAWTCATGATYGTCTAMATTCARTAAGTTAATGYCACTTMAATTAATTTCAKGAAGCATAKAWKACTTCCRMACAGCTGTATAATAAACAAGAAAATCTGGRAAAAAAAAACTCTTTATAGCCTTAATGTGTACASMCACATTATGTATGTAAAGACTGTRTCAATAAGTAAATCAACTCGTCAAGAATGCTTCTTACTTTATTTTAAAGAATAAAATTATATCATAGGAAACAAGAACATGCAATATAAAGCTATTTCTCWGAGATAAACTGCAAGAAAGGCAATGATAGTTTTTATAAACAATAGAACAAGCTAATAGAATTACTTTTGTAATCAGTTGCTAATCGTAAATAGRTTAAATGTTCATTAAAGATACTTTTTAATGATAAAAACATGAATAAAAAGCAAGACTATATGTACAAGAARTTTACTCGTTGTGATRTAATAAAATCTTYAAGGTTGTTTGGCCGAGTGGTCTAAGGCGTCCGATTCAAGTAATTAGAATTTGCTTTCTTATATTATAAGAATWCTCGGATATCGAAAGATGCAAGAGTTCGAACCTCTTAGCAACCATTGATTTTATTTTTTTGCCAATTTCATTTTTTTTTCTTGGCTCAATTTTTTCTTTTCGCCGTTAAAAGAAAAAAAWATCTCTTTTTTTTTTTTTGSTTGATGARAAAAATGTGTCATGACATGTATCAGTTTAATATACGCTTTTAAAATGTTATAGTTATATCTAATCCTCAATCGTTGCAATTTCTTGGTTAACGTATCCTTTTAGACTTATATCTAAAAAATTACTAAATACCAACCAAAACAAATCCAAATACAGTAACAATGTCAACTAGTAACAACTACCTGCCAGATAATCTAAAGCACTATTTGGATCTTCCAAAGAAGGAGCCATCTACTTTATCTAACTTCCACCAATTAGACATTAAAAACATCGATTTAGATGTATCCATTGACTTCGACAAAAGTATCTTACACGGTTACACCACATTCACTCTTAAGAARAAGACYGATCTKTCAGATGTTGTGAARTCTATTGATTTAGACACCTCTTTCTTAGAAATATACGAATGTTACATCAACGACATCTGTGTTAAGAACTTTGTTGTTAATGCAAGATCCGGCTGTCAAGGTGCATTGGGATCCAAATTGAGCATTCCATTGATACAAAACGATRACACTGAATTGTTGGATTTGATCAACTCTGGTGCCGTTGTTGATGTTAAGGTCAAGTACTCAACAACCGATAAGTGTACTGCTTTGATTTGGTTAACAGCTGAACAATCTGGTGATACTCCATATGTGTATGCTCAATTGGAACCTATTCACTGTAGATCCATGTTCCCATGCTTTGACACCCCTGCTGTCAAGTGTACTTACACTGCAACCATCAAGTCTCCACAATACGTTTGTTTCTCTGGTGAACCAGTTTCAATTGACACTGAAAAGGGTGTTTACTCTTTCAAGCAAGATTACGTTATGAGTACTTACTTAATAGCCTTAGTTTCCGGTAACATTGTTTCAGGTCAAATAGGCCCAAGATCCAAGATATACACWCAGCCATCCATGCTTAACAACTGTATCAAGCAGTTTGAACCTGATATGGAGTTGATTTTGAAAACCTGTGAGGAATACTTAGGATACAAGCATCCATTGAATGAAATCTCCTTAACTGTTCTTCCAAAGAGTTTTGGTTATGGTGGTATTGAAACCAATAGTGTCATAATGTTGACTCCAACCATGCTTAACTCCCAATTCGATGTATCTGGTGACAAGAAGTTCACCACCAAGGAAACCATTGAGTTCAACACTGTTTTGATCCACGAAATCATTCACACCATTTCATCTGGTAATTACGTCACCAACTACAACTGGGGTGAAATGTTTTTGAATGAAGGTTGGACTGTTTACTTGGAAAGAAAAATCTTAGCCAGAGTCCTAGGTGGTAATGGTTACGATGAATTAACTGATGAAATCATTGGTTTCGAAAACATCAACGGTTGGAATAGCTTGAAAGAAACTGTTGCTACTTTTAACAATCCCGAAAGATTCACCAAGCTTTTACAAGACTATTCTGATGAAATCAACCCTGATGATGGATTCTCTACCGTTTTCTATGAAAAGGGTGCCTTCTTATTATTCTACTTGGAAAGATTTGTTGGTGGTGCTAAAAACTGGGATCCTTATGTAAGATACTATTTCAGCACATACAAGTACCAATCCATCTCAATCTGGCAATTTGTCAACAGTATCTATGAATTCTATCATAGCTTCGACAAGAGCATTTTCAAGAAGTTGACTGAAGAAATGGACTGGAACTTGTGGTTGTTGACTCCTGGTTTACCACCAACTCCATACTTCAACRACAAAAGAGGTGCCGAAGTCACCGATTTGGCCAARCTATGGATTGAMAAGGCCAAAAACGAAACAGAATCTGCCGTATCTGCTGTCAAAGCCAATGTTTCCATAACTTCAGAATCTATCGATTCTTTCAGCATTCCCCAACTAATGCTATTCATAGACTCCTTGTGTGAGTTTGAAGACTGGGCCATGGCTAGCGTCACATCAAAGGAAATCTTTGACTTATACAATGCCAAGTTCGAGCCATTGTTCAACTATCCAGAATTTGAATTCAGATACATCAAGTGGTTGGCTTCCACTAAAATTGGCCTGGACTCCACCACCGAAAGATTGATCCACTTTGTTTCCACAATTGGTAGAATGAAGTTTGTTAGACCATTGTATGTGACTTTAGCCAAAATTAACAAGGATTTAGCTGTTGAAACCTATGAAAGATTAAAAGGGTTCTACTCCAATGTTTGTGCCGAAATGGTGAAAAAGGACTTGGGTATTTAATTTGTGACATAATTTCATTATATAAAAAAAATAAAAAAAAAAAATTACTACCTTTACACGTTTAATTTTATCATTATCCTTAAGATAATTCATTCACAAGTTCCAATAAAGGACCATAATCGTCATTGGTTAACAATCTGAAATACTTTGTGAAGCAGCAGAAATGTCTGAAAGACGTATTCAGTAGAACTTCTAGGTGCATTTCGTATATTTCATTGAAGTGATGACAGTAAACATGTGCATAAACTCTAAACATTCTCTTTAACATAGGTTTGACGTAACTCTTTTCAAAGTTGCTAGGGAAGGGTGTTGATGAGTCAGTAGGGAATATTTTTTCGTTATCAAAGATCTTTTGACACCACTGCATCAGGTACTTGACGTACTCTGGAGCAGTTACACTTTTTGGCACACCGTTTATGTTCCATAGGTATTCATATTCGTTTGTGGCTATCATTTTTGGGCAGGTTTCATGAGAGCAAAACTCAGTTATRCATCCATAYAGCATATTGATATGGTTGTAAAAGTCAACGGTGTGTACAGCAAACCACTCGTTTATGTTCTCACCCTTTGGCAATTTGATGGCTTGCTCCAAAACAGAGTCCGAATTCAAAGTGGTTTCAACAAGCTTCTTCAARTCTTTATGCGACGATACCTGGGCTAGCTTGGGAACGTTTGTTGTGTTGTTGAAGTTTTTGTTGTTTAGATATGGAAGCTGATGCGATGGTGTATAGTTAAAGTCTATGACGTCCCTGTTTTTGTTTGARTGGGTTGGTGTTGCGTAGTTGCTCATCAAGTGTGGGTTATCATTTTGCTGTTTATTATTCCACACAAATCCCCTTTGTGACTTGATAGTTTTCTGGATATTTTCTTCGTATCTTTCGTTGTCCATCTTGAKTTTACTTATTGATATAKTTGTATTGGTTATAATGGGKTGTTCTCCTTTGAAGTAGTTTAAAAGAAGTAAAGTATGCCAGWCATATCAAYTCTGTATCTATATTTAAGCATTGTAGATGTCATTTGCCTCTTCCAAAAAAAAAAATCACAAGCAAAAAGTTGCGGATCAACGCCAACTTTTCCCATAGTGCATTTTTCYYTGRRAATATCWTTRTTTACGGCACYAYTTCCCCTTTGGGATATASTGTAATGACAGAGAACTGCAAAWAAKGRTYTTCTCTCWGAGAAYATAGACYAAACAATGWATCAARAAGAAKRASGTTAYTGAAASGTGTTTAATARCGAAATGTAAACACATSTCTTATMAATTGTAAATATAGAAACAGGAAAAGAARAAGTTTCAAAATTTTATATACCTATATAACTATAAAACGATCTGCTTCATTTTTTCTAAGAAGCARTTTAGCAAGCAACATATCTTCTTGATTATCAAGTCTATGTATAGGACTACAAAGTCGTAGCTTGGTGCGTGATGCGTTTTCCACAAATTGGCTATTTCAACAAATACTCTCTGGTGGAAAACAGCTAGGTGTTCTCTGATGGATCTGTTTACTATACAWAKGTATTTTCTGAAGCTAGATGGCAACARTAATCTAACATGATCACAAATGATGGCTCTGAYTAGATGAATGTACAATAGTAATGAGTCAACGTTRGWTCTATGYGGACCCTTTCTTTTCAAGCCCATGATCATATCATCAACTAACAAATGCTTTTCATTYTTCAACTTCAAGTTAGTGAAAATACCAAAAGTGCTTTGTAAGAAGCCCAAGACRACTTGGAAGCTRGACAGAATAAACAATCTGACRYGATCCACAGTRTGTGTGATGGCCTTTGGGGCCATGCTCAAAACACTCARATGAGCTCTCATTTGATAAACAATGTATAATTTCAACAAGTATATCAAGAAAATAGTGATGGAAAACCTGTAAATCCATTTCAAGCCGCATCTTGAAGCTTTGGCAATGAAAGGTTGTTGCTGTTCCTTTTCTGCAAGTTCTCCATTCTGTTTRAAGTTAATGTACTCCTTTAGRGCTTTGTTGTAAAAGTCTTCAAATTCATTGACATCYAGATCAGCTGATGGCTTGGTAACGTCGCTWTCAACTGGGGCAGGAKGATCATCTGAAATCTTGTTGCTATTGACAATAACCTTTTTGGTGTTTAAAGATGATTTGTTTTTTTTGTTGTTTTTCTTGTTTACAGCGGCCATTTTAAATCCCTATGATTTGACTCTTGATCTAATGGTGTTTTCTGTAATTTCTCTTCTCAAATATGTAAATAATGAAAACCTTGAGCTATGTTTCTATGGAAGAATTTGCCCATTCAACCTTAAAAATTTATATATGGTCTTTTTTTTTCGAAAAAGGGAAAAAAAAAATATGAAACGATTCCTAAACCGTACAGTTCACGTGATTAACATGGAATTAATACAAAGCACCTATACCATCCATCCATTTAGATGAACTACTGTACAGACCTCTTATGTCCCCCTCAATAACATGTTCACTTCCACCTGTGGTGTTCCCAACCATTTTAGTTATTGGTGAGTTGTATTTGTTGAAGAACTGAACAGCATCTACCCATTGGCCTGTTCTAACCTTCAGCTTGCCTATTTCCTGGTTCTGGATGACAAATGTTGAAAAGTCTTTGGTCTGATTTCCTAGCAAAACTGGGGGTTTGCCTGATGAAAAGAAAATACCTATTCCATCAATAGCACCACCGTGGTAGACAATRATTTTATTGACTTTGGTCTGTGTGCCTTCAGGGAACAACCAACATACAAAGTCATTWGTCTTTCTWCCRTATARCARTGATTTRGAAACTTGRACACCCTGTACTGTGATAAATGCATCCTCAATATACGTCTTTAGGTTATCGATTGTGATTCTACTGCTGTTGACTCCGTATATTTCAATACCAGTGTTKTGGATGTCTAGGTTGGCGTGTTTTARAATATCCCTTTCAATATCCAGAGATATCAAGCCCCTCACAGGTTCYTGATAGATATGCCATCCTTTGCTCAAATGGTCTCCAGTTYTCAAGTCTTGTATTTCAACAGCATAAACACCTCCTGTCTTGTTTTGGATTTGTAGAMACTTTCTGTCTCTTGATAGTTGGCATGTTGTGGAGCATTTACTTAATGGTTGAGTATCATTGGGTATTTTGAAGCATTCATGGAATCTGAATCTCACCAAGTCCAGTGGGTGCCACGGACATTCATCATTGGGAACAAAGGACCTGTTTGAGATGAATTTATTTTGACTGTAGTTGTTACCCCTTCCAGCAACTTCTCTGGACATGAACGATCTATGCAAAACAGTATAGTCTCTTAGCATRACACCATATGTTCTATGGGGYAGACTTAACGAGTGTCCAATTTCATGGATAAATGCACCCAAAGTCGTTGAAAAGGTTTCAAACACAGTCCCRGCTTCACCATTGTCATTAGAAACTGGCAATCCATTATCAACAACCCTGTTGTTATTCAACATTATTGAAGACAAGTCTTCAAAGTAGCTTGGCCAGCAATACAAACCRTGAGAGCCAAAAATGGCTAGTTTGACAATGTCATTACCACCACCCAAAGCAGCATGGCCCAGAATCAAGTTGTTTTTGGAGTCGTACTTGGTATCCATGAAAATAACCGCAGCTTGGATTGGATTAGATGAGGAATAGTTTTTAATCARYTTCCCATTGTCGTACTTGTTGATCTCCTCAATGGCAATTTCAAACAACTTGCCTCTGTTCTTACCATTTTGGTTTTGCTGAGCAATGTCTGGGTTTTGGATCTCCTTGGTGGTATAGGACGATCTTAGAATGTGTATTTTGATGTTGGATCTAGAAAAGTCTGGATTCTGTCTGTAAAGCTTTGAGGTGCTAAACTCTTCAACAAATTGCATTGTTCGTTGGKAGTATCCATTTCTGTACATTTGCTCATTTGTGTAAGCCTGRGYYAATCTACCTGCTATTTGCARTTTCTGAATGGCCAAATTCAAGTGAKTTTCTCCAGACAAGTTGGCTTCCTTRATATCATTGGTGTCGTATTTCAAAGGGGARTCCTTGGCAACTAGCAAGCACAAGTGGATGGGCTTGTTGGATGTCAGAGGAGTGAAGTTRAGAGCAAAGTTTAGWATGTGGTTGCTATTTGTGGTRAAAATCAAAGGATTGGTGCCTGGAACAAGCTCAATGGTAGCTTTGAAGAACCCGTAGTTAATTTCAAAAACACTGGTTATGGCAGTGTTCACATTGGTGACGGTGATTTCCTTATCGCTAGAGTTGTTAACTTTCCCGTGTACTATAATACAAGGTGAGTAGGTTAAATCATTGGATAAGTAGTTAAGAATTTCTATGTTTTCTTTGGCCATGTGATTTTATGTATTGTGAGTAAGTAAGAGCAATTAGGAAACTGTAATGTATAAAATCAGTGTATGGTTTTCTGTCATTTATTGATCTTTAATTAGTCTAAAATGATAAACAGTGTTATATCGCGGTGTACGATAATGAATAACCTTTAAAAAATTGGGATAAATGCATTCTTACCCCCCTTGAAGATAAATTACCCAAATGGGATGTATAGGAAAAATTTTTTATTGTTWGGGAATTTGTTTTCCCCCCGAAGAGTGTGTTCCAAACACTGCATTCTCTGAGCATTCCGTCCCACCCTTGGTTTACAATTTTTTTGGTGTTAGTTGTTTATATTTCAGTTAATTAGAATCAACAACATTAACTATTGTAACTTATTTAACCTGATTACATCAAGATAGTTAGTAAAATTACAAAATACAGCCCCAAGAAATAAGTTTATCACATTTAAATTCTTTTTCAAGTATCTTTGTTGCGTGTTTTATTATTCTCTGCTAGTAAACAACAACATTATACACACCTATAATTAGCTGACATTAATAATAATTACAGTTTAATTATTACAACACTATAATAAATCATACACACAATGTCACATAAAAAAAGAGTCTATCCACAACAACAGTTTCAAATTACTGAACCCCAACAACCAATTGGTCAACCCCAATTTGTCAATGGATTTCAACAGCAAAACATTCCTCAACAACCTGCTGGTATTGTTCAAGGCCAATTCACTCCTCAAGTTCCACAACAAGCTCAGAACATGGACTATTTACAACAAAATTTCCAACAAATGAACATCCAACAACCTCCTGCACAAGCTGCCTATGAGCAACAGCCATATGCCCCTCAGGAATCATTCAACAACGGGAAGCCTATGAACCAATTGTATCACGTCGATTTACTAAACGAGGTGCCTCCGTCCATTTCAGACTTGAAGCTTCCTCCTCCTCCATTGATCGTTCCTGTCAACAAGTTTGCCACTCCCCAAGGGTCAATGACCGCAAACAAGTGTGAGGACTACGTCAGATGTACCTTGAACGCCATTCCTAAAACCAACTCCTTGTTGAAGAAATCCAAGCTACCACTGGCCGTGTACTTACATCCTTTTAACAAGTTGAACTCAGACGACGAAAATATCCCATTGGTCACCTCAGGAAGCATTGATAGATGTAGAAGATGTAGAGGTTACTTGAATTGCTTTGTTGAGGTCTTGACCAATGGTAACAAGTGGAAGTGTAACATGTGTAACTTGACAAACGATTTCATGGGTAACAGCAGAAACGAAAAGAGAACCTATGAAGAAATAATGGAAATGGACCAATTGAACTACTCTGTTGTTGACTTCATTGCTCCAAAGCAATACTCCGTAAGAGCTGTTCCTCCAGCTGTTTACTGTTTTGTATTGGACTGTTCCTTGAATGCACTACAAAATGGGTTGTTTGCCACCACTTGCAGAACCATTTTGGAATGTTTGGACACCTTACCAAACAGAGACAACAGAACCAGAATCTCCTTGATTTGTGTTGACTCTTCTGTTCACTTCTTCAAGTTYAGAAAYGTYTCYTCAGCMACCAATGAAGAACAACAAGTTGATGAAAATGGCCAACCTATACAAGAGCCATTCAATGTTCAAATGTTGGATGTTGGTGACATTGACGAACCTTATCTACCTGCCTCTTCTGGCTTGTTGATCCCATTGTCTGATGCCAGATCTCARCTTGAACAATTATTCACAAGATTACCTGAAACATTCGGTAACTCCAGAAACACCAACTTTGCCTTGACAGCTGCCTTGAAGTCTGCTAAGGAAGTCATTGGTACCATTGGTGGTAAAATTGTTGTTGTCAGTGCCAGCTTRCCAAACATGGGTGAAGGTTCCTTGKCCATCAGAAGCGAAAAGCAATTTGTTGATACCAAGAAGGAGTCCTCACAATTATTGACCACCCAACACGGTTTCTATAAGTCATTCTGTGTTGATGCCAACAAGCAACAAGTCACYATTGACTTATTCTTAGCATCTGAAAAATACATTGATGTTGCCACCCATGCCAACTTATCCAGATTTACCTCTGGTCARCTAAGATTCTATCCCTGGCTTCTCWGCTTCCAACTTGGCTGACATYACWAAGTTCACCAAGGAATTCAGCAAGCACATAAACATGGACTTCAGTAAYGAAGCTGTCATGAGAACCAGAGGATCTCATGGTTTGAAGGTTGAYACCTACTTCGGCCACTCCTTTGTCAGAGCATCTGACATGGCTGCCATGCCTACATTYCCTAGAGACCAAGCTTATGTTTGTGAATTGTCCATAGATGAGTCCATATCCAAGGAGTATGCCTACATTCAAACAGGTATATTGCTATCAACAAACAATGGTCAAAGAAGAGTTAGAGTGATAACTGTYTGTATTCCAACCACTGACTCCATCAGCCAGGTATTTGCCTCTGTTGATCAATTAACCCTAACCAAGTTCTATGCTGCCAAGGCCATATCAAAGATCAACTTGGGTACTTCCTTGATAGAAACAAGAGAACATTTGGACAAGCAAGTGGTTGACATCTTACAAGTCTATAAGCAAACAAATGGAAACATCACTCAAGGATCATCTTTGAAGCTGTGTGCCAACATGAAGATGTTCCCTGTTTTGATGCAAGCTCTGATCAAAAACTTAGCATTCAGATCCGGTGCTGTTCCTTCTGACCACAGAGCCAACATGCTAAACATTCTGGAATCCAACACCATCAAGGAATTCATCTTGAGCATATACCCGGATATCTACTCTTTACACGACATGCCTGATGAAGCTGGTCTTCCTGATGAGGAAACTGGTGAGATCGTGTTGCCAGACTGTATCAATGCTTCTCATGCGATGTTTGAGAAGTACGGGTTATACTTGGTTGATACCGGCTCTCAGTTATTCATCTGGGTTGGTGGAGAGGCCGTTGCTGAGCTGTTGCAGGATGCATTCGGTATAATGAGCATTGACCAGTTGCCTATAGGTAAGCTGGAAGTTCCATACATACAGACCTCCGAGTTCAACATCAGAATAAACAACATTATTTCTAAAATCAGAGAAAACGACGAGACCTGTTCCTACAAAAACATATACTTTGTCAAGGGCCACTCAATGAGTGAGCCTGTCAACAACAGCAGCGCTGAGTTGAGTTCAATGAGAACCTGGTTGCACAGCTTCTTGGTTGAAGATAAGTGTGGTGAAGTCCAAACATATAGAGCATACTTGTCTTCTTTGAACAGCAAGGTAGGTAAATAGTTTGCAAYCTAAATAAGTTATAAAAAATTTTATATATACAAGAATTGATTGAATTATTTTAAGAAGAAGCAGTTAATTTGTTTTTTGAAGTTAAATTTGAATTTATTATGTAGTTGGTACATGTTTCTTCAAAAAATAGAAAACGCGTCGTACAATTAACTTAAAATTAAAAAAAAAAATATTCAATCATCTTTCGTTTTTTTAATTTAGAATGGAAGTACATGTAGGCAAAAGTGTCCAATATACCAAAACAGCCTCTACAAAATGATTATCTTTATTAGCAGCAATGCTGATATATATATCCACACAAAGCTGCACTTTATACTGAAAACATTCTTAAATGATATTACTTATACAATGAGCGGAGAAACCAAATGTTTCAAGGTACTTAACTTTGTTGATAACRTCGACAACAAGGAAACTCTGAAGCTTTTTGGTGAAATTGCCAAGGAAAGTGCCCAGAACAGTGACATTTCCAAAATTGTTGATACCATCACATCTCACTATAACGAAAATGTGTTCGTTCATGTAGGTGATTTTGCAGCCCTGGCAAAGAATATTGAGATGCTGAGAAAAAGACCATTTTTCATCCATGTTCACATAGAGTTTGAAATCAGCTTGTTGCTGAAAATAATGGCCATTGAAGAAGGAAAAATATTGAGCTTCATCACCGRAATGGAAAGAACCAAGAAGAATCATGAGTCGGTTTATTCCAACGCAGCCATTAGAATCAATATCAAAAACAGTCAGGATCCATCATCATTACAAGGTGATGAGTTTTTACCGCTTTTGGAAAAAAACTTCAAGACRCAACTGCTTAGAATTCCTTTATTCAAATCAAAGAAYYTRTCAACTCCMCAAGGGAGAACATCTCCTCTGAGACCATCTTGGGATGAGTACTTCATGCAACTGGCAAACCTAGCTTCCACAAGATCGAACTGTATGAAGAGAAARGTWGGYTGYTGTATAGTGTCCAACAACAAGGTYATAGCAACTGGGTACAATGGAACACCAAGAAATCTGTTAAACTGCTTCAGTGGTGGGTGTAGAAGATGTAACATAACCTCGATAGACACAASCGGTCCAAAAACMGTGCACAAYCTGGGAACATGCTACTGTCTTCATGCAGAGGAGAATGCACTCTTRGAAGCMGGAAACATCAGGATAGACAAGGGATGCACACTTTACTGTGATACCTGTCCCTGCATYACATGTTCRGTSAAGATWGTCCAGGCTGGGATTGGTGAGGTGGTTTATTCTCAATCATACAACATGGATGGAGAGAGTATAGCGATTTTTGATAATGCAGGAATAAAAATACGTCAGTTTGACCACACAGGTGTCAACAGGGAGTTTGATATTACATTGTAGATATATATYATGTTTCCTTGAAAGTGTATGGACCTGGTCTTTGYTCACAAACAAACTCAACATCAGACAGCTTCTTGTCACCRAAGGACATTTCTAATTTYAAWACATCACCAGGATGTAGTTCGCCAACCCCGGAAGGWGTTCCTGTCAGAACAATGTCGTCTTGCTCCAAAACCATCACATTGGAGATATGTTGGAGAATTTTTGAGAATGAAGTCAACATCAAGGTCGAATCCCCGTCTTGTCTTAGTTGTCCATTGACAAACAGTTTGAACTTGAAGCTTTTTTGGAAGTCCAAGGAGTGGTCCAGMTCCTCAACAGGAACCATTGGGCCCAATGGACAAAAGGTATCAAAGCCCTTACCGATGGACCAAGGCAGACCCTTCTTCTTGGCCTCATCCTGTAAGTTTCTCGCAGTCAGGTCCAGAGATATGGAGACACCCTTGATGCACTTGAACAAATCAAGGTTCTCGCACTCCTCCAGGGGAATGTTTGATAGCTTTTCCTTCATGATCAATGCAATTTCCAGTTCATGATGGGTCTTGATGCCTTTAGGTAAGTATATAGGCGATGGGTTACCCTTGTGTAAGACAGCCGGAACAGAAGTGACCAATGAACCATTCTTCAAGATGTTCTGGGACACGGTTTTGGAAGCTGGCTTGATGTTGTTTGACAGTGGAGTTATAACAGAGGAAGTTGGCTTCAAAAAGAAAAACGGCTGTTTTGGAGTTGCGTTGTTGAGTTCCTTTATGTGTGCCGCATAGTTTCTYCCTATGCACATAATCTTAGAAGCTTTCTGAATATACTCGTAAGCAGACATTGTAATGGTATTAKAATATGATTTCGTTGGTGARGTTGAAATGTTGTATACTTGAGAACATTTTTGAAGAAAAAAACACCTCAATTACAATAAATCATGAAATTGTATATAAACATATTTTAAGKTCSGAATCTCGCATTATTTTGTWTATAATTTTTTTTGTTAAAAAAAAAAGCATAAAAAAATCAAAAATAAGAACATTTGTATAATACTTGTATATAATCATCATTCTGCATCTTTGGATTCATCGTTTAGATAAGAAAAGGGATTCTCACCGTTTCTCTTTTGGTACGACGTGTTCTGGATTCTATGGATGATCTGTGCTGTTATGGCCTTGGCCATTTCGTTATTCCCGAGAACAGACTGAAGCTGGAACAATGCACCTACTTGCGAGTCRCCATTGGAGGCACCCATTAGATACGTATTAAGATCGCTGATCTCCTCGTATTCCTTTTCAAAAAAYGCAACCTTTTTTTCCAAGGTCTTGATGAACTCCTTTTTCCTTTGTCTGAAATTGTAGGCAGCAATTCTATTTTTCTCGAGAATACCCTTCTTCTTCTCCTCCTCAGTCAAGTCTGGATGGTGCTTTATGTCGGTGATGGTCATGCTGTCCATGTCCTTAAGACTTGCTGGCTTTGATACAGCAGACTTCATTTTACCTGGCTTTCTGCCTCTCTTTTTGGTACTGGTAGGATCGAATTCCTTGCTGTTTTTCTTTTGCAAGATCTCATTCTTGATTTCCTTAGCAAACTGTACATTATCTGTGCTGTTTTTCTTGCTGTTGGCCGCAGTTGAGATATGTGAGTTTATGTTTTCCATGCTTGCGTAGTTGTTTTCCACATTCATGGAGTCATTCAATATGCCRTTGCTGTTGACCGAGTTGATGTTGGTAGGTCCTGTCAGGCCGCTTACATCATTATCCGGGATGCTTTTGTTGGCATCAATGGCTTGGTTGGAGCTCACCACATTGGAGCTCAAGGTAGAAGGCTGAGGAATCTTTGGAGTCAATCCGGTTCTCATGTTGCCCATGTAGTTTATGTTGCCAAAGTACATGCTGTTCATGGAGGAGTTCCCCAAGCCCATGTTGTTCAAGAACGACCCAGGGGAGTTTAGGCCATTTGCACTGGTGTTTGAGGCCAGTCTGTCACCTTGAACCATGGTCARATATGAGCCCTGCTGATTTGAGGAGTTTTGTCTATCGTTTTGGGTGGCAAGGGTGGATCTGGGAATGGTTGGGAAATAACTGTTGTTTGTGATCATTTGCTTTGTGAAGTCATCGCTTGGAGACACATTTGACTTTTGCGTTTCATTCAATGCACTTGGACCAGGAGTGAGTTTSACTTTGCCCTGGTTGCCTTTCAAATGYGAGATYTGCTGGTTTACGGCAAACTGCTGGTAGTTGTTGTAATTGATGTTTGGGAAGTTGTTAGAAAATATATCATCTTTGATTTTTCTGCCACCAGGAGTGGTCAGACCAGGAGAGATGTTTGAATGGTTAGAAAACGGCCATGGAGATACTAACCCATTTGAAAGTCCACCCGCAGACAGGGGCTCCTTGAATACAGAAAGATTTTGGAGWGCCTTGTTTTTGGCAGCAACRGTATTGTCTATATGAGGAGGAATGACACTTTCACTGTTTTCAGGCAATAACGATTCCTTTCTTTTGTTGTTGTCAAGATCAGAGGGGTTGCTCTCAGCAGAATTTACATTTTGGTTTTCAGGTTGCTGGTTATCTTGAGCAATGTACTGCATGAACAAGGCTGAACGAGGAGTTTCTGAGTTGAAAGCAGCGGCTTCGGATTTGTTGTCTTCGACTTTGATGTTTTTTTTGATGTTRTGTGGCTGATCCTTGGCTATGGACTTCACAAGACTGGTAACAGGGGTATCCATATTCGGAACGATATTGTTGTCTATGCTTATTGAATTAACWGAGGCTGAACTTTCTTTAGCCTGAATTTTAAAACTTTGTTCAAAGGGATTTGGTTCTGTAGTAAGACTGTTCATCTTTTTTTTTTTTGTATTTACTTTAATAGAGATGATGAATTGATAACAAATAAGGGCTGAAAATATGATTCAATAATTTGAAAAAAAAAAGAGTAATTGTGTGAAAAGTAAGTTTCTTTTATTCTTTGAGTATTTGTTTAATTCAGTAAAAAACAATGCTCGATTAATGACTTTGTTTTCTCTGCAGAGTAGTGACTTTTCTCTTTATTTATAAGTAATAGTGATAGAATATAAGCCGCACCTGCTAATTTTTTTTTTAAAAATTACTAGTTTGATACTTGGGATGATTATTTTTTTTTTTAAATTTTTTCTAACCYAAATGAGACTGTATTCTAAACAAAAAGGAGCAAATGATGACGAATATTTTACTGTTTTAGTTTGTTTAGGAGAATGAGTAGATTGTCTTTTGAAAATGTTACCTTTTGATAGTCTATATTTAAATATTGACGCAATCAATTCCACAAAATTTGAAAATTTTTTTTTAACCCGTAGTGTCCTTTTAWTTTTTTRAAMAAAACAAAACACTCTATGTCGGAGTTAATRAGATATGAGCTTGTTTTTTTTTTTGGAAGAACAGGGGGCGCWCAGKGATAGCGTGAACTGTCCAAAATACTTAGTAATGGGCACAATAGCCTTAGTAAGAGAATGGGTGCTATTGTTTGGTCTAGAATGTCGCTTGTTTATTAATAGCAGTGCTCGGAATGGTCAGTGCACTGGTGTTATCTTTTAAGAAGCAATGTTAACGTATTAAAATAAAAAAWATAAARAGAATCAAAGAAAAACAGAGAACAAGTTTCACAAGTTAACAAAAAAAACAAAAAAAAGTATCAAGATGTTGAATTCAATCTCAATAACTTTGGGGTTTATCAGTTGTTATACTTTAATCAGTATATAGTTTTTTTTTTTCGTTTGGGAAATATGAWTTTTTTACTTCCYTGTTCATTAACATCCTCAAATGTTTCAAACACCCMTTTCCTTAAATATGGCCTTCATTTGGTAACTGGATCATTCTCATCATAACACCGATTTTAATCTTYAATGTTTTTCAAAAAACAAAACAAAAATAAAATAACTCACTGAACATGTTTTGTTCAGTCGACGTCACCGTTTTCAGCCWCCCATTTGTGTGTGCTGTTTGCTTTTATCGGAAAATCAACATTCTTCTAAATTACGTATATCATTAACACAATTGCTTTTATTTTGRAAAATTWTTCATAACATGATTTTAAWTCCTTCAAGAAATAACAAAATYAAAAAGTTTTGAAAAAAAAAAAAACAATAGCAACACTAATTTATTATGTTGACTGTGGTTTCCTTTTGTTTACTGTATTTTTTATATTGCTTAAAAAAAATAGTTATATAGATCTTTGTTATAAAGTAACTTTTGTAATTTCTCTATTCAAATGTCATCATGTGATCACGATGTAATTGAACTCAAAAAACTACTATCATCTTACCTTCTTTTTCGTTTATTCCGCTGATGTTTCTAATACTTGTTACAACTATGTTCTTGCTTATCTGGCTTCAAATTGAACCATTCTTTTGGTTCTGGCCTTCAACAAGATTCTGTGACCACAGTGCTTACACTTGACTGGATCGTTCTTACTCAAGGACAATCTGGATGAGCATTCAGCACAGATATATTTCAAAGTAGCTTCTCTGGCATGGGTCATACCAGCAGCAGCTGCATCCAAGTTAGTTGGGATGGAAAAACCTTCTTTAGACATGTGTTATGTGAGATGAAAAAAAAAACAAACAAAAAAGACAAAAAAAACCCGGAAATCTTGCAGTCTAACTTGATAGTTATCTTTTATATAGCTTCCTTTTGATGATTATGCTTGGTTACAGARAGATRTAAGTTTYTTTTGATRTAAATTGTAGGTTAAGAATTATATAATATGGATAAGTAATTCATGAAAAGTAAAACACTGGAAAAAAAATTTTTTTTTTTCCTCTTTTTGAAAATGAAATGGGGGAAAAAAAAAGAAATGTGACCAGTGGTATAAATTTTGTTATAGCGCTACCAAAACTATAAWGAATCACGTGAATTCACAAGCGGCCATTGAAAGATTATCTGATTACCATATACCGTGAACTATATCTGATTCAAGAGATGTATATTAAATTTTATCTTCAATGATTATAATAAGCTTACATAGAACATAATTGATGAATAAAGCCCATGGTTCACAGCAATGTCTTTTACTTTATGCTTTAAAAAAGGACATGCACATATTTAAACAACAATAAATTGTAGACTGATAATTATCAAAAGCTTTAGACTCAGAAATTAAGTTGTACACGACAATTTTTTGATCGAGATCATATTCATAAATCAATTATGTGTGATAGCCATGAATCTTGCTTTTTCAATAGCAAGCTTTATAGTAAACTATATTCAGTGTTGCAGAAAKTTTTTATAAAATATATTTTTTCTAATGCTCCTATCTACTTAATGGAAAATTAAGAACATTGTGGACTAAGTGTACAGACCCTGGTTTCCCGTATAGTGATTATTTCCTTTCTTCGGGAAAAAGTCACGGATTTACCAATCAATTTTTTTTATGAAATATTGAATGCCAGTGACCTAAGAGTTCATATTTAGAGGTACTCATAAAAATGTTATTGGTCATACTCGGTCCACCTAATCTTCATTGATMCTTCATGTGAACAGCCAACTTCTGAACTTCTTGTTTTCTTTGTGTTTTATATTTATTCTGTTTGTTACCCCTATTTTATGTATCCATGGTATTATAATTCCGAAACAGTTGCCCTTTTTTCGGCTGAATAAACAGATAAACAATTAACTCCCTTTTCCCCCCATAAATTCAAATTAATGAACTAAATAAATGAACCTATAAGACATCTTAACTCTTCCAAATAAAAAAACATTTAATAAATATGTGCCATTACATTACTGTTAAATGACAAGAATGATCAACACTCTTTATACTTGCATATATATTACATACTATTGTACTTAAATAAAAAAAACAATTCAGTTTAATTTWCTGATTACTTATTATCAATTRTGAGAAAACTTCTCTTATTTTGGGTGCTGTTGGAAAAAAAGCAGATTGAAATTTTCCATAAACTTTTAAACAACCTTTTCAGCATGGTGTTCGCTGCTGTTGGTATCTATTTGGTCATCAATGGCAGTCATTGGTTCTGGTTGCTCAACACTCTTCTTTGATCTGACTGGTTGAGGAATGAACATGGTGCCTTCTTCGTAAGTGAACTCACCAATTTGCGCAGCATCGGTACCAAGTTCTTCTTCCTCTTCAGACAATCTGATTTGTAGGAATGGAATTTTGTTCATTCCGATCAAGATCAAGTAAGTCAAAACACCGGACCATAACCAAACAGCACAACAACCAGCAATTTGGTAACCTAGTTGCTTGAAGTGGCCATCCAACCAACCACCTGGGATTTCAGCCTCACCGGTGATGGAGATGTTGTTTGTGGCAAAGATACCAGTTAGAACAGCACCAATCAAACCACCAATAGCGTGGGAGGTGAAGACATCCAAACCATCATCAATGCCCATTAGGTGCTTCAAGTCCATGGCGTAGTTACAGATGAYGGCAGCAATGGCACAGACAAAGGCAGCCCAGACAGGAGTGAAACCAGCCATTGGGGTGATGCAAACCAAACCGATAAGGGCACCAACACATAAACCYAAGGTGGTGAACTTACCGTATCTCAAAAGATCAACCATCATGTAGGTGAAGGCACAGACAGCAGCGGCCAAGTTGGTGCTGGCCCATGACAACCAGGCTCTGATGGTGGCGTTACCAGCTGAACCTGGGTTGAAACCGAACCAGGCAAACCAGATGAATACAATACCCAAGACAACAGAGGAGACTGAGTGTGGCTTGTACTTAGGAACACCCTTGGAGGTTAACGGATCGTGTCTCTTACCCAGAGCAAAGGCGTAGGCCAGAGCAGCAACACCGGATGATTGATGGACTGGACCACCACCGGCAAAGTCCAAACAACCCAACTTACACAACCAACCCTCAGGGTTCCAGTACCAGCAGGCAATAGGACAGTAAACAACAGTTAACCAAATGAAGACGAAGATGATCAGTGGACCCAGTCTGGCTCTTTCAGCAGCACCACCCAGCATGATCATGACAGTGACAGCGGCGAATTGCAGCTGGAAGGAAGAGAACAGAATATCAGGAACGGTGCTGACAACGGAAGGCTGGCCCCAGAACTGCATGTTCTTGTACCCACCAAGTTCCAAAGAACCGATGAATCCTGACTTCACATGGTGGGAAAAGGCGAGCGAGTACCCAAGCAGATACCACTGGATGGCAGACACAGAAAGGGCGATCAGGGAGCACCACAACAAGGACAGAGCATGTTTCTTTCTACTCATCCCGGAGTAGAACATACCTATACCAGGAACCATCAGGAAAACCATGGCAGCGGAGATCATGACAAAGACGGTGTCGCCCTTGTCGTATAGACTATTTGGATCAGTAACAGTAGACATTGTGTAAAGCTGCTTAGTTAATGAGTTATATTTTTATGTTGGTTGTAACCAAAGAAGAARTTTYTTTTAATTAATCAAAGAAATTAAGATAGTACGAATAAGTTAAAACAGAAMGGAAAACGAGTAACRTATATATAAGAAAGAAAAATCTAACACCAGAARAATTGTTTACTTATATATTCARAGATTATTYAATRYCTCATCATCGATACATTCTCCAAATTTTTTATTTTTTAATTTTTCRTTCCTTCTTTTATATTAAGGAGATAATCCTACGAATAATGTAATTCCATATTTTTCCTCTAACTGCAAATACTGAAAAAATTAAGCGGCAGTGGGAAAAAAATTTGCAATATTCACTTAACGGTTATCTACATTTTGTTTACATATATTTTTCAGAGGCTACACACAAAACACAGGCACAAGCAGTGTGAAGCAG
Organism: Hanseniaspora opuntiae; assembly: GCA_001749795.1. Classification (NCBI taxonomy): domain Eukaryota; kingdom Fungi; phylum Ascomycota; class Saccharomycetes; order Saccharomycodales; family Saccharomycodaceae; genus Hanseniaspora; species Hanseniaspora opuntiae. The sequence continues at coordinate 1,417,640 of LPNL01000004.1, forward strand.
CTTGATTGAGGCTTAGAATCACACTGAATGACCAAATCAGTCATGCATYGGTCATTAGGTTATCATTAGTCATGTATTCATGGTCACCAAGTTATATATTGTACACTCAGGACTATCAGTGACTYCCAAAAAAAGCATATTTTTTCTTATCTATGCGTCTGTGCGTTGTTTTCTAAGCAAATAATAAAGGGCGATCATTAAAAAAAAAYTGAGTATCTYGMTAGATTGAACRAGCCTYTAGAGATTAATCTATTTTTTTTTTTWAAATGATCAAAAGCAGAACAGTTCTCCTGATAAAGAATTGTTCTACASAAGAAATGAACGTAACTGCTATCTGGAGATTACAATACAGAACACATTCTAGATCGTAATACACCTTTAAYTAAAATGAACTGGTTGATTCAATATACGACACTATTTCCTTTCCATAGTTTTTGCTCAAATCYGAATAGAAGCAAACACATCAGCAGCTGAGTTGTATGTTGAAGGATATCAAAATCATGTGGTTCTGTGATTCTTTGGGCACGGTCATGTGAGGATGTTATGTCCGAAAGATGTTTCCCTTGTTTTTTTTTTTTTCACAGACCCAAGTTAATCATCCTTGCTCAAATTTCAAAGTAACTCTATTTTATTTTTTTTTCAAAAAAAATTTTWTATCAAAGTGTAAATTATCTTCAATACATCARCAAAAATCATCAGAAGTTTTAATGTAAATCCMACTTAATYAACYAGTATAGTAAACATTATGGCCTATATAACATTCAAAGATGTCGAGGACATTTCCTTGATCTTAATCAACTTCACAACATTCACTCTTCTAGGTATGGTCATATCCCAATGGAACTATGACATTCCTATTTTGTTTGACCACGAAGCMAGTGCCAGCAAGTTTGATGCCTTTTTAACCCATTACAACAACTTTAACTCCATTTCCAAGAGTTCAGTCATCATATACGGTGTTATCTACGGTGTTGGTTTATTAGGTGCCATCGTAAGAATTGTTAACCCACACCCTGACTACCAACTCTTTGAGTATGGTACATTTGTACTATTATTCCTATTTGTTTGTGTCTTTTTGACCAATGTCAAGACAGGTATTGAAACCTGTAAGCACAGAAACTGGGGTGATGTTTCTGAGAACCAAGGCTTACAAGTYCTTGCTGCCTCAAACCTAATTCTATTGGCCATCGTCATCGGTATTATCATCTTACAAGGTGGTTTGTGGTACACCAAGTGGGACTACCAAAAGAGATTGGCTGTTTTCAACATGGAGATCAAAAAGGAAGAAGAAGAAAAACTAGCCAAGGAAAAGGATGTCACTCCAACAGCAACCACCACTGCCACTGAATCCAAGGCTTAATATATATTATACAAAATTGAAATACATATTATTACATTCCATTACTTTTATTAACTCTCTTAAAACTAAGTTATTTACGGCGTAACTTTATTTACATGCAGATATATATACAAATGGGGTTTACCATTTGTAGACACCACTGGCAGGACCTCTTAACAGAGTAGGCTTAGTTTTCAATTCCAATCTCTTGAATTGTCTGACATCTTGTTCGTATTTCATTCTCTTCAAGGAAATGTCAGAGTTCTTTAAAATACACTTGATGTGTATCCAGTTATGTTCAAGTATACCTCTTCTACCTCTACCTTTGATATCAATTTGCTTTTGTCTTCCACCATCGTTACCAACCCAGATTTTGTCCAAGTATAACTTCTCCTTTGGTATGTTCAAGGCCTCTCCATTTTCCAATCCTCTCTTCAACAAATCAGCAGTCACCTTACCAAGCTTCTTCTTTTGGAACTGTAATTGTGTTATCGCTTCCTCAACTGTGAATTTGAATTCGTTGTTTCTATTTCTGTACTCTATAAGTTTCCAATTGATGTTTGCACCCGCGTTGTTTCTGGAGTAGTCTTTATGTGACAAAAAGGATAGGAACAAGTATGCCTTTTTCAAGGAGGAYTTGATTCTGTATGATTCAACATAGACAGATGGTTCCAGGGCCTCCAATTCCTCAGGTGTGAAGTTGACCTTATAGACACGTCCCTCGTGAGTAATTTCCTTATCAAACTTAAAAAACCCGTGTTCTTCAACATTCTTCTTGTAAAGAATTGCCTTTAGTGGAGAGACCACACCTTTCATTTCAACAACTGGCTTTGGTGGCAGAATAGGAATTCTCAATTTCTTCAAATCATCTCTCTTTGTCTTTCCGACGTATAGGGCCTCTCTATATTTTTGGTATTGTGGATCTTCCTTATATGGAATAATGACCCTCTTGGTGGTATCAGCAGTCTTCAGGACCTCTTGGATCTCCTCGCTGTCACCAGATATGTCACCTAATAATGATTGCTTAGATGATACAACTTGCTTCTGTAAAGCTTTATTAGAATTACTGAAAAGTCTATGACTGGACAGATTCAGGGACTTGAAGTTCTTTAACATTATGTATGATTATAATTGGTTATATACTGAATACTTCTGTAAACTTTAGGATTGTGTTTTTAACTAGTTTAACAAGATTTATTTTGTTAATAAAAATATATTCTTCTAATTGCTGAATAAAACTTATTTCAGTTTTCAAAAAAAAAAAAAAAGAAAAAATTTTCTCTTTGGTTTTTTTTCACTGTGAAGTGTTGGTGCGATGCCAGTTGAGGTTACTCAAAATAGGTAAATATAATAGTATCGGGGTAACTATTGAGCATTTCACGTGTTTTTGCCCATTATTGATTTGATTTGCTTTTGTTTTTTTCATAAACATTTTATTTTTCTTTTCGAAATAAACAAATGGTAGTCTGTAAACCAAACATTACACCAGTAGCCTAACCATGAGTGAGGAAGAAAATTATCAAAGTGATAATCTCCACAAGAGACTTTCAGTGATGGAAAGTGAAATCAACGAATTGAACGAGATTCTTTTAGAAAATTTAGATAACAGTAACAAAAACAAAATCAACTACTTAAACAGTGATGTAACAATAAACGATAAAATAGATCAAGATATAGATGATCTCAAAGATGTTATTTTAAATGACAAAATTGATATTCTAGATGATATGAACAAGTCTGCAACTCCGCCTCTGGAGCAAAAGGAACAACAAAAAGTCAACAAGAATTGGGCTGTTTATACTAACCAAGAGGGTAGAAGAATTCATGAGATACCAGTAAAACAAAAGATTAAGGAATTAGAGCAAAACCCAAATATTACAACCACTGTATTTACAAATAAAACACCCAAGAAATCCAGTGTACCAAGCTTAAACAAGGAAAGTCAAAAGGAGTCATCGCCATCACCTGTTTCTGTCAACCTAAGCGATAAAGAAGATGAACATTCAATTTCGGACAGTCAGCAAGTACCCATTGTTGATGAGGTCAAACCCATCAAAGACTACAAGATTTCAAGTTCATCGAAAACGAAAAGCCCATTTAGAGTGGTGTCTGTATCAAAAAGCAAAGAAACGAGTCCAATTATTGTAAAGCCAGTTGAGAGTGAGGATGAAAACAAAGAAAGTTTCATACAGAAAGTCGAAGCAAGTGAAGTTGACACACCATACGAGGAAACAAACCTGCCAAGCGACATGGACGTCTTACTCAAGCTATACGACCACATATGCGAAAAGATCAACAAGCTGACCAGTGAAATTGAGTACATCGACAACATAATTGAAAGCCGCTACTCTTACTCGCTGACATACGATGAGCTTAAACAGTTCAAAAAGGGAAAGATCATACTGGAAAGGTACTTGGACAAGAAGTACAAGCAGAAGTATGAACTGGAAAATAAAGTCTCGATCAAGTTTAGACAGTTGAAGTTGGAGGGAAAACTGACTTATGAGTCATTCTTTGGTAATAATTAAATCATATATATTTTATTACAGGAAAACTTCCTTTAACAAACCGTGTCTTTTGACGCTTTCATGAGGACTCAATGTTGACATCGATACTGTGTCGAGAATGATTGAGTTGTCGTCTCCGTCCGGGGTGTCTGATGAGTTGTCGTTTCTGAAGCTCAACTCATTAGTCATGTTGACCAGGGAAAGATCTTGCTCTGAGAGTTGGTTCTGCAGAGAAGCTCCTGGTTGTAGACTGGACTCATGGATATCACTGAACGGATTACTCTCATTGACGATGTCTCTGGCTGATTTGTCAACAATGATTGGTGGCTCGAGATGTCTGTTTTTGAAGTCAAACTCATCGTTGTATGGATCCACTATTTCATTTATACACGACTTGTTGCTATTGATGAAGAACATATTTTTGAATGCGTTCTTCAATCCCAATTTGCCTAAAACCCTCAAGAACAAGTTGTCCTTCTGTGTTCCATTGATGGCATAGTCCAAAAACTCTGTCTCCTCAAACACATTGACTCTTCTTCCTGAATGGTGTGAAAATCCATCTGTCATGGACATGTTTGACTTTGATTGCTGGATGGTGTCATTGTCAGTCACATTCTTCATGTCCTGTTCCTCATCAACATACTTGGTGTGGTACATGTACTTCAAAAAGACAGTGGCCAAGATCAAACAAAAACCCAGACCACCAAGAACACCACCCACAATGGCACCGACCTTGGCACCCTTGGACAAGCCAGAATGACTGCTGGATCCGTGGTTGTAAAGAACAACCATGTTTGCAGGATCAATCAGTCCTTTCAGACTTGACTTGTAGAACTTGACATCCGTGGTGATTGTTTTTGTCAATGGTTGTGTGGGCACATTTATGAGCAGTTCCATGACAGTGTTTTCTGTGATCAGTTTGTCATTGTTGATTGTTGTCTTTGCATCTCTCTTTTTATTTCCGTTATCCGAGGTAATAATAAAGAATTGGGTATATTCAAATCCATAGTCTGGAAACAGTGTTGTTCCAGACAGGTACAGTGGGGTGGTGAGGCTTGTTTCAGTGCTCAGCCCAGTCATTACTGTTGTGTATGTGGCCACAGGAACACCAAGTGTCATGATCTGGTTGGATAAGGTCTTTGTTGTAAGCTCACTGTTGGGGAGTGTTTGTGTTGTTACATAACTGCCATTCAGTATAGTTACAGTCTCAATATCAGAAAAGATGTTCGTTACAGTGTGTGTGTTCACAGTGGCATTGGTAGTTGAGTAAACGCTGGAGTCAGATGAACTGTATTGCTCAACAGAGAATGTTGATATATTCTCAGACATTGTGTTATGACTCAAAGTTGTAGTATTGAGTTTTGTTACACCACCCAAAGTCAAAACATCAGAGTTATTTAAAGTCACCACAACACCCTGTTGTGAGCTTGAACTTGTTGACGAGAAGGACGATGTTTTGGTGCTGCTTGATCCTGAAAAGGTTGTGAAAAGAGAGGTAGACAATGACCCACTGCTGCTGCTTGTTACCAGCTTTTCAGATATCGAATCAGTCATTTCTAAAGTATCAGAATTAGATGAGCTTAGTACACTAGAAGATGATTGTATTGTTGTATTATAATTTGGTAAACTCATATGCAATTAATATATTATAAATATGTTCGTACTTTGGGACGGAATAGAATGAGAGTAACTTGAAAGAGTTATAAATAGATTTATAAAGTTAGGTCTTGAATAAGAAGATCAGTGAATGCAAATGTGTTGTTTATGGTATCAGTAATCATAAACCATTGCTTTYCAAATGACATTAAAATTGATAATATTAGAATGTAAAAGCTTAAAGAATTTGAAAAACTGTTTATTAATTTTTTATAATTAAAAGTAGCCAAAAAAAGAAAAAAAGAAAAAAAAAAAAAGAGAGTCAAATTGATCGGGTGGAGAATCTCGTTATGGAACTGGAACGGTTATCCCGTTTTGCTTCTATTTTAACAAATCTGGAAAGCAAGAAAAAAGGCATGATGTTCACTTTTTTAAACCCGTAAACACACGTGACAAACTGTCCACCAGAATGATTCACCACTAAAAGAAAAAAAAAAAAACGTTCTAGACTCTTTACAGGAGATACACAAATATCAACACACTTCAAGCAACTATATAACGTACTTATTCAAAGGTTTTCTTCTTACCTGTAGACTGAACAATGGCTGCACTGGCTCTTTGGGCACTGGCCAATGCTATGGAACTCTTCACTCTGCCGTTCTTCTCAGGGTGTTCTCTTCTAACCTTCTTTGGTGCTGGCTCGTATGATGACTCTTGAGAACGTTCTCTCTTTTCGCTTTGAGCACCCTCGTTATTGTTTCCGAAATTCTTTTCAAAGTTTCCTGTGGATCTTGCTGGTTTCTTCTTGACGTTTCTTTTGCTTCTATCCTCACCAAATTCCATTCTCAATGGTCTTTGGGCCATCTTGTAGGTGCTTTTATCCTTCATGGCCTTGACACAGGCTTCCTCAGTGACGAAGTCTATGAAGGCAAACCCTTTACACTTTCCTGTGTCCTCAAAGGTGGCCATTCTTACTCTCTTTATTTCACCACAGTGTTGGAAATGCTTTTCTAATTGCTCATCAGTGGTGTCAAATGACAAGTTACCCACAAACAGAATCTTACTTGGTGGGTTCTTGCTGTTTGCTACTGGGTCGTTCTTATCTGGTCTTCCCTTGAAGTTCTTGGCATCCTTGATCAATAGCTTTCTTCCGTTCAACTCAGTTTCACTTAGTTCAATGACCTTGTCTCTTAGTTCTTCAGTKGATAAGTCCATGTAAACAAACCCTTTRTTTTTRATTTGCTTCCCGTCGTTCTTGGCYARMGGCATGTTGATTCTAACAATGTCCTTTTCTCTCAGCCCGTCAACCTTAGCCATCACGTATCTTTGAATGTGATCCTTGCTGGTGTCAAAGGATAAGTTACCTATCCAAACACTGAACTTGGAGGCATCTTCTTTCTTCTTGCTAGTCTTTGGTTTTTCTGGTTCTTCCTCAGTRAAAGCAGCATCAGCAGCCTTTTGCTTTTGGTTCTCAATGGTCTTCTTTTCTTGTAACTCTTGTTCATATTCCTTGATGGATTCAGGATCAATGTTGAACTTCTTGTTGATTTCTTCCAATGAGATTTTACCTCTTCTCAAAAGTCTCTTTTGCTTCTTGGACAATGGAACAGAAGCTTTCAAGTCAACTTCAATTTCATCATCAACCTTTCTCTTTTTGGTTGGATCTTGCAAAGCCTTTTCGACTTCTGTGCTTTCAATAACGTCTTTCTTTTCTACCTCAGAATCAGACATGTTGTGTTAGTGTTTATCTATAACTTGATGTTTATTTTACAGGTTTCTGTGAATAGACTTCTCTTCTTTTCTTATCTTATCTGCAAATATGAAGAAGCTGTATTGTATACTGAAATATTACAAAGATTGTAAGTGAAATTTTCAAACAGAGATTATGAAAAAAAAGAAAAAGAAAGATTTGAAATTTCTTTTTTTCCATAATGGATGAATCTTTCTACATTAGGAAATAAGTGAAAAAGASTATCCGAGTTGTCAAGAAAAACAAAGTGAAATATACGCAGCAAAAAAAGAAACCAAAAAATAAGAGGTCTCGTCGGACATAACCTATTCCGAAACAAACCATCATGAAAAAAAACTCTTAAAATTGTTAAGGTTAGAATATTTATTAGGCTTCTTGTATTATCTACAACAATGAATAATAAACAAAATTGCTAGAACTTTTACATAAATTAAATTATATTGGAAAAAAACAGACTCTTCTTTATATTATTATTACCTTTTCTTTGCTGCTTTATTAAATATTAGTTCTCAGTCTTGTTAACTTGCCATGAGTGTGTTACTATCACTAACACTTTAGACCCTAACTTGTAGAATACGTTACTTTTATTTTTATTTTTTTTTCAAAATTTAACAAATTACACAACATCCACCACCGTCTGATTTCTTTGGTGCACTTGGTTGAGGCTTGGTTACTGGCTCCACCTTCTTAACTGGAGCAGCTGCTTCAGCAACTGGTTCTGACTTAGGGGCAGTTTCTTCAGCAACTTCTTCAGGCTTGGCGCTTTCTACACCCTTAGGTTCAGAAATGGCTTCTTCATCAGCAGCCTTTTGTTCTTCAGCTAGTTGAGCATTCAAGGTTTCGTTCAATTGCTTTTGGTCAACATCTCTGACTTCAGTGAACACTGGGTTGGTTTCATCGGCTATTTGCACACCTGGCTCACCAGCAACTGTTAGTTTAGTTTCTGGTTGCTCAACAGGTTGTATGACAAAATGTGTTTCTTCCTCAATGATCTCCTCAACAGGCTCCTGCTTTGGTTCTTCCTTAGGTTCAGCTTCTTCTTGTGGCTTTTCATTGAAAACAGGCAATGTTGGATCAGCAACAAAGACACCAGGCTCACCAGCAACAGATAAGCTAGGCTTGGCGTCCTCAATATTCTTTTCCTCTGGTTCAGCAGTCTTAGCAGCTCCATCATTATCTTCAAACTTGGTGAATGCATCCTTAGCCTCATCGGTTGTTGGGACTACAATGGCATTAACGTTGGTTTCTGGAACAGGGGTGGCAGATGGAGATGTGAATGAGGATGTTTCACCATCTAGGTTTTCTTGGTTGACAAACTCTTGGTCCTCAGAAACAATGCTTGTTTCACCGGTTTTTTTATTCTTTCTCATTTTTCTCTTGACTCTTACTTTTCTCTTACCAGAGCTGCCTTGGGAAGAAGGTAAGGCAGATTCAGGAATAAATGAAGATAGTCTCTTGGAGTTCTCATCAATCTTGACAAAGTTGTTAGGGGCTTCAACTTTTGAGCCTTGAGGAACCTTGCTTCCAAATCTGCTGTCAATGGTCCACTTGTCATCAACAACAAACTTGAARTAGAAGTAGTCACCATCGTCTTCTTTCTTGATGGACTTGTAGGCCAAAGGCATGGTCAAAGAGAAGGACCCATCGTGTTGAGGAACTAGATGAGTGGTCTTTTGCCAGTAACARAAGTCACCAGTGACAATGACATCTTTTGGACCAGCTGGGTAAGTGAATGTGATGAATTGATTGTTAACACTCATGTTTGTGTTGTTTAATATTAGTGGTTTAAATGGTATCTGCTCTTTTTGTTCTAAGTTTTATAATAGACTATACCGTTATGTTAGATCTTTTGTTTAAGATAGTTAAATAAGATAATTAATGTTCAAGAATATGTAAAAATATATAAAAAAAAAGGGAATTCGTTGGAGATGAATGAACACCCGACGTTCGTTGAAGATGTGAAAGTATACCCCTAAAAAAAATTACCCTCCAAATTGGAGCGTTGTGGTCACGAGAAAGGAAAAATTTTTTYTGTTGAAAATGRACCAATCGCTACACAATTTGAAATTGAGCAAATAAGAAAATGTTGATACGTAATCACATGGGTATATTTTTTAAAATTTTACATTTAAAAAAGCTTAACCAATTTAAAGTTTAACAAATTTTAGGTAGTTTAACCTAGTAAATATGTTAAAAAATATAATTAAGGTAGATATGTAAAGATGGTGATATTAATGGATATAAAAATAATTCTATTAAGATTATTTATTGAGTAGGAATCTTAATGCTCAATCATTGAGTCAAACTAACATTTAATTAAGGTTACACTTACGTGTATAGAAAAACTAACATTCAGCTCTTTCCGTCGGAATTTCTCACAGATAATCAAGACACAATTATCAAAAAAAAAGAAAAACAAAAATACTTGTTACTGATAAGCGTGATCAAGATAAAAAAAAATCTCGCTGTTATGACAGCAAGTTTATGATTAACTGAGATCATTGAATATCTATAACCTTTTATAGCTCCTTACAAGTAGAGTGAAAGAAACGATGTCGGCATTATAAACATTGTCATTGTTTTTCTTAGAGAAACAAGAGGTTATATGAAACATCATTCATATATAAATCACGAACCTACATATTCATTGTTCTCAATAACAACACTAAAGAATCTTTTTTCGTGCTTCCAAAAAACCAAAAGCAACATAACAAAAAATGTCTGATATTGAAAAGTTTAAAGCAATTTACGCCGATAAAATCTCCAAACTTGATGGATCCAGAGCCAGCCCAAGATTTGGCGACTTAGTTGGAATCCCTGATTCTGTTAAGGTCAAGAAGGAGTTGGTTCCTCTTGCAGGTGGCCAGCCTTTTGAAACGTTATTCCCATTCAAGGAGATTGAGATCGAGTATTCAGACACACCGGGCAGCTTAGGCTCTGGTTGTTCCAAAGAGGTCCCAAACAAGACTTATAAAATCCCATTGTACAAGACCAAAGAAGAGGAAAGTGACATTGCACATGCCTTCCAATACCAGTTTTCCAGAGGATCAGACGAGGTGTTGACTAAGACAAGAATGATCATCGAGGCATTAAACAAGCCTGGGTATGAGGGCTGGGACACAGTATTGACATCAGGATCATCTGATTCAATGAACAAGATCTTTTCGTTACTGGTTGACGAGGACACTACTGTTTTGCTAGAGGAGTTCACATACCCTAATGTTTTCCACAACTGCTATTACCATGGTGGAAAAATAACAAAGATCAAAATGAATGTCACTGCAGACCGTGCTGAACAGGGTATCAACATTGAGTACTTAAGAGATTTGCTGGACAACTTTGAAACTCACTTCCCAGAGAGAAAAAAGAAAATTGTCTTGTACACAATATCAACTGGACACAATCCAACTGCATTAACTGAGAGTTATGAAAAGAGAAAGTTGATTTATGAAATTTGCAAAAAACACGATGTGTTCATCATTGAGGATGATCCTTACGGCTATTTGCAATTACCAACTTACAACAAGGAAAACCCAATGGACAATCCATATGAGAGCAGAATCACCATAGACGATTTCAAAACCAAGCTTTTGACTCCTAGTTATGTCACCATTGATGACTGTGGGATTGTCTTAAGAATGGAGACTTTTTCTAAAGTTGCCTCACCAGGTTTTAGATTGGGATTYATTGTTGCTAACAAGTTTTTTATTTCAAGACTGGCAAACATCAACAACATGACAAACAGAAACCCCTCAGGACCATCACAGGCTGTTTTGAACAACTTGCTGAATGAGCTGTCCTATAATTACAAAMAGGCAAATCCAGATGCTTTGTTTATTGATGGATGGATCAACTGGTGTATGAAGGTTGCTGGCRAGTACACACACAGAAGAAATGTTYTGTTCAGTTACCTCTACGAATCTGAAGCCTTCAAGAAGGATTACTTTGAGTTGCTGGAGCCTTCTTGTGGGATGTTTGCAACTGTCATCATTAAGTTGCTGCCTGCCCACATAGAGGTTAAGGAGGTTCACRACAAGCAAGARAGAATCAACAGAATCAAGAGAGCCATGGACTATTGCTTGTGCTGTGTGTTGGAGGCAGGTTCTGTGCCTGTTTTGGGGTACAAGATGACTGTTTCAAAGGAGTTCTCAATGGAAAGAGCCAACTTCTTCAGAATAACATTTGCTAAGGCCAGTTCCAGTGAAGAGTTTGCTAAAGGCGCCAAGGGATTATCCGATGGAATTATGAAGTTTTTTGAGGAGTATGGCACAGATAAGGAAAGATGGAGYTTGCCAYCAGCAGGATTGGTGGGMATGTAGAAAAAAGATAAGATTGTGGCCTTAACTCCGGATTATGATAGCTATTTTTTTTCGTTATATAAAAAAATACACCCTCAAAGCGTCGGTATTTTGTACCCAACGCAGACTTTTTTCTATCGAAAGTGTCTCCCGAAGGAGATAAAAAAATAACCCTGCTTTACTTTTTTTGGCTGGCAGAATTATAACACCGMCAGCAACCGTTTTTAAGAGATTATAACTRTAGAAAAATATCTGCAAAAGGAGGTGAACACCATGTCATTGACATATTCAGACAGAACTGTTTACTGTTTTGAAAGATAAAAAGCGGAATTTCTTTTCTTTATTTTCATTACAACAAGAGGAGGATATATATCTGATCTTTAATGAAAAAAAATTTTTATATTAGTATATATAGCTTATGTTTGTAGCAATCTTTTTAATGTATATTATTTATCATTTATGATTATATAATAACGTATTAAAAAAAAAAAAAAACCAATACCACTTCAATTAWACAATAAGAACAAAAACATAAAAACATGACAACCGACAAAGACTTAAACGCCACATCATACGACAAGTTCAAAGCTAAATTTGAATCCACCTTGTCTAAGCTCGACTGCAACAGAGTCACTGATCCATTCTACATCATCAAAGGGTTGCCAGAAGGTTTGAAGCAATCCTCATCTCCTGTTTACCTAGCTGGTGGGATGCCTCATGAGTCCATGTTTCCATTCAAGCATGTCAGTGTTAAATACAGAGAAGCTCCGGGTTCCTTGGGCAAGCTTGAAGGTTCAACTGTTACAGAAGAGGAAAGTTACAACTCTTACGACATTCCGTTGTACTCTGAAGCAGAGGTCAAGAACAAGCAGTCGGACATAGCCAGAGCATTCCAATACTCTGAAAACACTGGCTTGGAGTCCCTAAGAGAGTTCACAAGACAAATCATCAAGAAGGTCAACACACCTGTTTACGACAACTGGGATGTGTTGATCACTTCAGGATCCTCCGATTCCCTATCAAAGGTCTGTGACTTGTTTGTTGATGAGGACACCACTGTTTTGTGTGAGGAATTCACATTTGTCAACATCTGCTCCCACGTCAGCTATGCCCAGGGTTCCTGTGTTCCTGTGAAACTAGAAGTCTCTGATGATCCTAAATCCCAAGGTATCGACACTGCCTATTTGTCCGATTTGTTGGAGAACTGGTCCACTTACTATCCAGAAAAGAAAAAGAAACTGGTGTTGTACACAATTGCCACAGGACAAAACCCAACAGGTGTCACTCAATCCTTGGAAAAGAGAAAGGAAATCTACGACATTTGCTGTAAACACAATGTCATGATTTTGGAGGACGATCCTTACGGTTACTTGCAATTGCCTAAATACAATGCCGAGGATCCATTGAAGAACCCATACCAAGACAAAACCATTACATTGGATGTCTTCTGCTCTGAACTGTTGAAGCCAAGCTACATGACCATTGACACCGAGGGAAGAGTCTTGAGATTGGAAACATTCTCCAAAGTTGGCTCTCCGGGTTTGAGATTGGGATTCATTGCTGCTAACACATACTTGATTGACAGACTGTCCAACATTTCCTTCATGACATCCAGAAATGCCTCTGGTATTTCCCAATCGATCACAAACAACTTGTTGCTTGAATTGGGAACCAGATACCAAAAGGAAGTTGACTCAAAGGCCAGCTTGATCGATGGATGGTTCAACTGGTGTATGAAGATTGCCGGTGAATACACACACAGAAGAAACGTTTTGTTCAAGGCCATCCACGAAACTGAGGCCTGTAAAAAGGGATACTTCCAACTGTTGGAACCTTCATGTGGTATGTTTGCCACCATTGTTGTTAATCTAAAGCCTGMATGGATARRCAGTGAAGATAAAACCAAGAGAAAGGACCAAATCAAGAGAGTCATGGATTACTTACTATGCTGTCTGTTGGAAACTGGATGCTTGCCTATCCTAGGTTACAAAATGACCATTTGTAGAGACTTTTCAATGGACAGAGCCAACTTTTTGAGAATCACCTTTGCCAAGGCTGAATCCGCCGAGATCTTTGAGCAAGGTGCTAAGAACATGAGTGCTGCATTCGAAAGACTGAATGAGGAGTATATGACTGAGAAAGAGCTATGGGACTTACCAGCTACTGGTTTAGTAGGTATGTAATATATATCAAGTAATAAATATTCAATTTTTTTTTTGTTATAAAAAGAAKRAAAATTAYATWTGATTAAAAAAAATTTTTTTTTTTTTTMTTTCCCTTSTTCTTTGGAAAAAAAAWAGWGTTTAACAGAATTATTATTACATATTTTCTTTAACATWTMTTATCAATAWTAACAAGYAGAATACAACCAAACARTATTATWATTCACATAAATGTCTACWTTATCTGTATTGCCTGAAGGTCAGGACAACAACGTTGAAGTCACACAGGACGACCAAAACAAAATCAATGAGTTCAGCAARCTTATTTTGAGACAGGAGAAGATCAAGGTCATGCTTGAGTCCCTGCATGATGAAAAGGAATACATCGATGAGCTGTCCTTGGAGTTGGAGCTTATGGATGAGGACGAGAAGCTTCCATACAAATTAGGTGATTCAGCCTTCATAAACATGAAGGTGGGCAAGATAATCAAGCTATTGGAAAAGGAACTTGAAGAAATGAACACCAAAGAGGAGGAGCTGGCCAAACAGGTTGATGATCTGGAAGAGACCTTGAAGGAGTTGAAGAAAACTTTGTATGCCAAGTTTGGTAACAACATCAACATGGAACGTTAAAATGTATGTGTTATTTATTAAATTAAGTTATTATTAGGTATATATGTTTATTCTTTTATTTTAAAAATTATAAAGATTACGTGAAGTTGGTAAGTTTTTAATGGTGAAGCATTTTTGATATTTCTTTTCAAAATGTTTAATTAATAGACGACCAAGTCTTTTTCCAAAACAAAATCATATTGGGCTAGTTCTCTGCCGAGATAATTGGCTAACATGTTGAATTGGTGTTTCAGATCGCCGTTTTTGGTCTGTTCTTGCTTTATTATATCAAACGAAAACCCATTGATGATGTTGTAGTTGAAGATAATATCTCCACCTAGACTATGGCTTATATAGTCTTGGAGGTTTTTAATAATGTCGTTCTTCTTGCTTTGTTGGTCGTTCTCATTTTTCAATAAGAATATATATCTCTGATATTTTTCCTTGGTGTCTTTGTATTTGTTTGGGACAGGAGCTGCTATGGTGAAAGCTATATTACTGATAAAGCTGAGTAATGCAATGATGCTGTAAAGATTCATTATGTATTTGTTAGAAGTTAATGTGAAGAGTATTGGTGAACATAACATGTTTTTTTTTTTAAATAGTCCAATCTGTCTGTCTACCTAAAAACTTCATATAGTCATGTTTAAATTGAAGAAAGTCGATCAAGCGTGTATTTATGAATGTCAGTTTTAGGTTAGACTTTAACAATTGGATTTCACAAAAAAAAAAAAAAAAWGCTTCTAAATATATTAGTTACCGTTGCTAGATAAAATATTTGATAAAAGCTGCTAAAAAAAAAAAAAAATAAACATAAAAGATAATTACGTAGTGATACTTTATATACTTAMCCTAATTATTCTTCATCACTGCTACTATCAAACATATCCTCTTGTAGCATGCCAAACCCATGATCAGATTTCCTTCTTTTGTTTTCATAAGCACGCCCATGCACTGAATACTCATCAATGAGAAACTGTGTGACGAGCCAGTCTTGATTATTATTTTGTTTTTTTAGCAGCATGTTATTAACTTGCTTGGCTTTTTTTTCTTTAGTATTCTTGGAAGTTGATAGGTATTCCTCATCACTGGAACTTGAATAAATATCCGCATTATTCATAAAGGATTCCTTGTTAGGGCCATTATCCTTTGGCTTTGACAATAATCTGAAATCAAATGAATCCTTCAAGGACATGGAGTTTCTTGACGGCGTAGTTAAGTATTTTTCAGATTCCAAAATCTCATGCATTTTYAAAGTATTTGTATTCAGTTTACTACTTGGGTTATCTTTTATTATATGCTTGTATTTTGGTAAGGAGGAGACTTTGGATTCAATGACATTTTCATATGCAGGAGGATCGTTAACATTCATCATTAGGGTTGAAGGTATTTCTTGAGTCATGTTTGAGCTAAATGATCCTATTTCAATGGTCCCTTGAGATTGAGCATCTGCATCAATGTTATAGTTTCTCTCTCTTTTGATAAAGGTATTGGTAGGTATTGAATAGCTTAATGCAGCAGAGTYTCTTGGAAGCTTTGTAAGATTATGCTTATTGAAGAATACATCGTTGTCATTGATAGGTGAGTTGAACGTAAAAATCAAGTCACTTTCATAGCTTTTACTGTTAATGAAGTTATCTTCATTATTAGATATTGATTTGATATTTTTGTTTATAGTACGAGATTTAAACATCACTGWATGTTAAGAATTTGGTTAGCACCGAGTATTACAACATTAAACAAGGGAACTTGGGAAAGTATAAATTAAGCCAGAATAATTCAATAAAGTTGGAAATAAAGATTRAATTTTGTTATATAGCAATGAATATGTTTTGGATCAAACAGCATGTGTGGGGTTTTGATATGTTGGATTATTGATTGAGGAACATGTGGCTTAAATTAATACGATACGCACACGTGTGTCCTTTGATTTTCGGTTCTCTGTGTATTTTTTTTCACCAAAGTTCCATGATTTTAAAGTTATGATTGTACAGAACCCATGTGCGTATCCTTTACAAATATTGATATTAGTAAAGGGTGTGCAAAGTAATTACTCGTAACACAGGTGGATATTACACCTTTAAAAAAAAAATAAGGTATCAATAATCTGTTATCCAGTTAAACTATGTCATTTTACTGATACTGGGGGTAATGCCATTATTTATGAGCAATAGCTGTCAACAGTCTCATAGGTAATAATAGCTTTAAGGAGTGAAAAAAAAATATTTGGATTAGATTGAAAATGGGCTAACTAACGGATTTGTATTGTTTTTTTTTGATAATTTTACAACCGTAAAWAAAATAATGCTTATGAGAATGTTAACTAATGA
>LPNL01000004.1:1434333-1462020 GCA_001749795.1 Hanseniaspora opuntiae
AAGACATTATGTGGTTTGATTAGATGTCAAATATATAAAAACACTATATACATTCTGTTATAGTTACATATTTGAAAAAGTGCATTATCTTCTTTATTATACAGCTATCAACATGTTTGTTCTTACAACAATATACAGCAGATAACCGATACAAAACACCATCACACACAACTACTTATTCGGATTGTCAAATTCATACAAAAAAACATGATTCACAACATGCAACTACACACAGACTTCAAGTACTCCATAACACTACTAATTATACTATTTGTCAATATACTGCTCTGTGGATACACTTTGATATCATTCACTTACTCGACTGTTGCTATACTAACTAACATATTGTACCTGGTAAGCTCCGTTGTGCTTATAGCAAACATCACCAACAACAGAATATTGAACTACCTATTCCATTCATTGAACCTGTTCCAGATATTCATATGCTGGCGTTATAACGACAAAATCGATGTTAACTTACAAATCCACAAGATTGTTTTACTTTTAAGCCTACTGATGTTGAACTTCTGTAAAATGGAATATGACAGACAGAATCACTTGATCAATAATTATCAAGAYTCATTAATTGACATAGACTCAGAMTCAGAMTCAGATGAAGATGAAAAAAGCATATCTTGAGATTTCCCCCATTTTCAAAAATAAKTGATTTCTAAACAAGCAAAATWTATCTCTGTCCAGTTCAGCAAAAGGWGGGAAAAAAAAAAGGACACAGAMTGTTGAATTATTCAAACAGTCGTATAAATATAAATYATCCAACATCAAAGACAAKATACACCTCACTTCAATTCTAAGATTCTAATGTAGATTTACAAGCATCTATTAATGATATCACAATACATAATCACATGTAATTTTCTGGTATGAAAGTACAATTATCAGCTATATATTATTTCAATTTCATTGTTTCACTATTTTAATTTTTTTTTATATATTTTTCAAGAGCTTRAGAGCATGAGGAATGTGACATGTATTTGAAATGACAAGCTCTACTTGTGTGTGTTATCATAGTGATAAAAGCATTGAAACAATCAAATTAACCTGTCAGTAATATAAACAAGTTGTTATCTTGGTGTTATTGTKTATATCTGGAAGTGATGGAAATGACTTGTTCGGATTACCGAGGTCATTCTCTGCTTATCTCCGATGAAGCTGTTGGAATGAAAGATTCTATGGAAAAATTCTCCTTCGAGTCAAAGTTGACGAACTTTACTCGGGTGGCAAATTTCTACTATATATATTGATAGTGAAAGTCCTCTGTCAAACCAGAGAGAGAGCTTTCTCACTATTATTCTAAATGATTTATCTTAACACAATTGTCTAACATATTAACCCAAAAGGGGAAATGTCTATAGCACCCCCGAACAGATTAAGAGTCACTAGCTTCGAACATGACTATCTTAAATCCGAAAAAGTTGCTTTTTTTTTTCTTTCTTTTTTTTAAACTTATGAATTTTCATAYATTTTCTTTTGAAAAAAAAATAAACATCTTCAATCACTACATTCTCTAATCGTTGAAATCAAATTCCAAAGAAACCAAAGATAACGTATACCTCTGCAATGGCTGAAGAAAAGAAAYTAACYAAGAAACAACTGAAAACYCTAGAGTTCAAGAACAAAAGAAAGGARCCTGAACCARCAAAGGAAGAASCTKCCAAAGTTGAACMRCAAGAAACTACAAARACAGAACCTGCTGARGAACCACCTAAGAAGAAGCGTAAAACCAGAAGAGGAAGAGGTGGCAGACCTAGACARGACGACCATACACCAAGATTCCTTCTGTTTGTTGGTGGGCTGGGCCGTGACTGCACACACCAGGATCTGCAGAAGATATTCAAGACATCCAAGCCCGATGCGATCAGATACAGACCAGACAAGGGCATAGCGTTCCTGGAGTTCAAGCCAGCAARCATAAAGAAGGACGAGAAGGACCATGTTGAGATAGAAGGGAAGGAAGTTGAAGTTGATGCTTCCATATACGCATCGGAGATCCAAAAGAGAATGGACATCGCATTGTTGCAAGATGGAAGAATGATAGGAGATAGAAAAATCAAGGTCGAACTGACTGTTGGTGGAGGAGGAAACTCTGAAAACAGAAGAGAAAAGCTTACCTCTAAGAATAACAAAATGGACATAGAAAGAACTATCAGAATGAATCAGTTGAAGGCAAAGGCTGCTAAAAAGCCAGAAAGCAAGTAAAAGGTATATATAAAAAAAAGCATGAATAAAAATTGATTATGATAAATCATAATTGTCCGTTGGAATTTTTACTTTAAAAAAAAATTAAAAGTCATCATATTTCATCATTACTGTATCTAACTCCTTCAACAATTCTGCTTTTCTATTGCTGTCACACCATGAACCATTGATGGAGTTTGTGACAATCTTTTTCCAATCTTGCTTGGACAAGTTGAATCTTCTTTGGACTTCAAAGTAGTTGTCTAGAATGTATCCACCAAAGTAGGCTGGATCGTCTGAGTTGATACTGAATGGAACATCAGCGTCCAAGAACTTCTTGATAGGTAGTTCAGAGACGTTTTTAACAACTCTTAGAACAACATTACTCAATGGACAAACAGACAACATAATTTGTTCCTTAGCCAATCTTTCAATGACCTTCGGATCTTCAATACTTCTGACACCATGGTCGATTCTTTCGACATTCAAAACATCCAGTGCTCTGGTGATGTATGATGCGTCACCTTCCTCACCGGCGTGGGCAGTTAGTCTCAAGTCTTTGTTCAAGCCCTTGGCCTTTTTATAAACATCTTCAAAGATCTCAGGAGGAAATGGCTTTTCTGAGGAGTCCAGCCCAATACCGTGGATCTTTCCACTCTTGATCAAGTGGGCAGCTTCGTCAATAGTGGTGGAACAGTCGCTGACTGGCAAGTGTCTCAACAAACACATGATGACTTTGGTGGTGATGCCACACTTGCTGTGGATCTCATCACAGGCCCTTTGCAACCCATTGAAAACCAAGTCCATGGACAAGCCTCTTGAGGTGTGGGATTGGGGATCAAAAAATATCTCAGTGTGCTTCAAACCTTGCTTGGAAACCTTGGTCAAGTATTCCAAGGCCAACAGGTAGAAGTCGTCTTCAGTTATCAAAACATTACAGCCTATGTAGTAAACATCTAGGAAGTCTTGCAAGTTCGAGAAGTGGYTGTAGGATTCAGCTAATTCTTCATGGGTCTTTGGGAATGTTTCTGGCAAGGTGATGTTGTTCTTCTTGGCTAGTTGGAATAGCAGTTTAGGTTCCAAGGTTCCTTCAATGTGTAAATGATGTTCACACTTTGGAATTTCAGTCAAGAAATCAGCTTGTGTTTGGGATAGAGGATGGTCAGGGTACTCGCACATTATTTGTATGTTGTTTGTATTTTTTTTTGGATTTATTATTTTTAGAAATTATAAATGAAAAGTTATTGAAAATGTTGTATGAATTTAGTACATTTATAAGCAACAAAAACCGTTATTTTGAAAATACAGAGGAWTATAGAATATAGAAAAAAAAAAAAGAAACGTTTGAGTTTCCAAATTATCAATAATAGCATTATCCCTCTTTTTGATTGTTTTTTTTACTGTTATCTCCGAATACGCTACCAATTGGAGTTGGCGTGCTTGCTCTATCACGTGCCAGTGCTGTACCCACCATCCTTTTTCCATCTCACATGATTCCAAATGAACTAAGATTTGTGTAAGATTTACAGAGAAAGGTATTTTTGTCAATGAGTTAATAATGAATAAGCTATGTACAAAAAAAATAAAGTAACATAATTTCTTGTAACAGGTAATCTTTATATTTAATATAAGTACATACATCTGYTATATTATTTTAAGCATCAATATCATACACTCATAATTCAAACAGACTGTGGCTAACCCTTCACATGTTCAGCACTGTTTCCTCCCGTGCAGCCAAACTAAATGTTTCAGAAATCAAAAAAAAAAAAAAAACAGGAGAAAATTTTTTTTATTTATTTTTACTATGGGAAATGTTTTCAAATTTACAGAAAAACACACACCCCTCCGTCTAAATATACACATTTGTTATTGTTTTACGARTATATCMTAYAAACATCAACATTCTATATACAACACAACCAATAATCATAATTCTTTTTTTTTATAACATTATCTTTCTTATTTACCTTCTCTACATTAGTCAAAGATTTGCATACACAAGAATAACTAGTTGATAAAGTAACCCCCCCTAATGAATAATCAATATAATACAAACAGTGCTGYYATATCAAACAGCCAGGGTCTCTCTCAGAACCTAGCATCCTCCCAAGCAAACATAAAGCAAAGCAACACCACTGTTTCTTCCATAAACTCCAACAATCAAGAAAAGGTCGTTGGTTTACACTACAGAGTAGGCAAGAAAATCGGTGAGGGGTCCTTTGGTGTTCTGTTTGAGGGTATCAACCTGGTCAATGGCACTGAGGTTGCCATCAAGTTCGAGCCAAAGAARGCYGAGGCTCCTCAACTAAGAGAAGAATACAAGACCTACAGAATCCTTGCTGGGTGYAARGGTATCCCCAACGCATACTACTTGGGCCARCAGGGACTYCACAACATCTTGGTCATWGATCTTTTGGGTCCRTCCTTGGAGGACTTGTTTGAGTGGTGTGGYAGAAGATTCTCCATCAAAACAACTGTTCAAGTTGCTGTYCAAATGATCTCCCTAATGGAGCGTTTGCAYTCACACTCATTGATTTATAGAGACATCAAGCCAGACAACTTTTTGATWGGGAGAAAAGGYTCMGATGAAGCCGACATGGTCCATCTAATTGACTTCGGTATGGCCAAGTTGTACAGAGATCCTCATACCAAAAAACACATCCCTTACAGAGAAAGAAAGTCCTTAAGTGGAACTGCCAGATACATGTCCATCAACACACATCTTGGTAGAGAACAAAGCAGAAGAGACGACATGGAGGCTCTTGGCCACGTTTTCTTCTACTTCCTAAGAGGACAGTTGCCTTGGCAAGGATTGAAGGCAGCTAATAATAAGCAAAAGTATGAGAAGATTGGTGAAAAGAAGAGACAAACAAATGTCTACGACTTGGCCCAAGGTGTTCCAATCCAATTTGGTAGATACTTGGACATTGTAAGAAACTTAGAATTCGAAGAGGTTCCTGACTACGAAGGTTACAGACAACTATTGATCAGTGCATTGAAGGAACAAGACTTGAAGATGGATGGCCATTATGACTGGATGGAYTTGAACGGCGGTGCTGGTTGGGACTACAACATCAACAAAAAGCCAAATCTTCATGGTTACGGAAAGCCAAACCCTCCAAACGATAAAAGAAGAAARCAGCAGCAGGCATTGAAGGATGTTCAGCAGCAGAAGGCAGCCGCAGCCGCCGCTGCATTGACTGCATCCAACAACCAGCAGCAAGAGTCCAAGTTGGATCCAAACTCATACGAGGCCTATGAAAAGCAGTTGGAACAGAAATACTACCAGGAATACATGAATCAACAGCAAAAGCAGCAAGGCGGCATGCAGCACCCTCCAACGACCTACCAGGGCAACGCCAACCAGAAGGGGTACAACACCACAAACATGTTGAAGAATAACCAATACGAGCAGCCTGCCTACCAGCAACAGGGATACTACATGAACAAGCCTGTTGCGCAAGGAAACGGACAAGTCAACAATGCAAATGACCATAACGACAACGAAAGCGAGGAAGTGGGCTTCTGTGCCAAACTGGGATGCTGTTAGTTTAYTGTTTTTTGTTARTGATGTAAAAAGGTTTTAGTTATATATTTTATTTCTGGAAATAATAGTTCATATGATTCCACTTTGTGTGTTTWTSYTTCTGRGCACGTGTTGTGTTTRCCAAWCTTMACAGGYTKTMGTTTTCTTTCTTTTTTTTTTTTTTTTGGWTTAGCTATGATCAGAGTATTGAAAACTAGGAAAGAGGATAATTGCCTAATTGGGTAATTTACCATTATTGATACTTTTTTTCTCCAACTTATATTTTCTTTTTGAAAATTATAATCATATACAAAATTAATTAACAAACATCATACCATTACAATCCACTCTTTTTCATTTGATAAATCACCAAAAACCATAACTGCAAACTCAAAAATGGATGAAAGAGCTATTTTCCATACTGAATACGGGGTAGGTATCTCATCTCTACACCCACAAACCCTAGGAGTGCAATACCTACTAAAGCAATCATCTCAATGYAGCAGTGTATGCTTAAGCGAAGACAAGTCCTTGATATTTGTTTCCTTCAAGGACAAAGCCATCATCAACACTTACAAAATACAGGAAAATGAAAGCTTGAACAAGGGAAGCAGTGCCAACAAGACAGGTGAAATTCCTGTTTTGCAAAGATTGCCTACTCCTGAGCCATTGACCAACCTGGTCCTGGTTAAGAATAACTATTTGATAGGTTCTGCCGTCAAGCCCACAAGAACCTTGATCTACGTCTATGATTTGTCATCAGGCTCATTGATCAACACTGTTCCTATGGGTAAGGTCCACTACAATCCAATAAACAAAATCAAGTTCATGGAAAGCAAGAACATGGTGATCACCATGKCTGATGAYGGGAGATTTGTTTTATGGAGCTTTTTGGATCTCTTGAACAGCAGYGAAGATGACATAAAGCCAGTTTCTGTGTTCAATGACCATCAGGGGGTTGGTGTCAAGGATGTTGTGTTTGACAAGTCGGAATCCGTCTTACTATCCACTGGTGATGACGGTACAGTTTGCTGTTACAACTTTGTCTCCAACTACACACCAACAAAGGAGGAACAAAAGCCAAAGCACACAGTCGACCATTTGGTGTTGGTAAGTAAGTTCACATTCCCMCAAGCTGTCTTRCAGTTTGACATAGAYCATGCTGGYAGATTTGCCATMTGTGTTYTAAAGAATGCTGAAATATGGGAATTACCATTGATATATTCCATGGGCCAGGGTAAGATATCCAACCTACACTCCCTACCTATGCAAGGTAACAGCAACAAAAATAAAGTAAGCTTGTACAACTGTACATTAGAAAAGGACTTGGATTTGASCAAYGAYACYTTRATGAATTTAYTAAGAAGAGGTATCATATCCTGTAGATTGATAGCCAAGGGTGCCAACACAYTGAAAATCAGYATGGACTCCACAGGAATAGTAATGGGGAGAAAGAAAGTTGGTCAATCTTGTTTGTTTGTTGACATCAGCACTTCACAAGTCATCAAGGATATCGGGACTCCTTTAGGGTTGAATGTAAGATCAGACACATCTSAGGGTATATTCATAGATGAGGTTTACACATTGAAGCTGAATCAGCTTTCATCAAGCAARGCATTTATATCGGATATGACGCTACCAAACCTAAGCAAGGTTGTTGAAAACAATCACAAGGTAAATCTATTGAATGACCCAATCTCARCAAACAAAGTAAGTGTTGTAGGCAATGATTTTGAAAAATACATCAGGGAACATGTCAGAACAGGGTGTGTGTTCAACACAAACGAAAGATTTGATGACGAAGCAAACRTAGYGGAACAAACCGAGTTTGTGACCAAAGATTATAGATCAGATGAGTTAATAGAACAAAAGAACAAGGAGATAGAAGAGTTGAAGCAGCAAGTTGAAAGATTAAGCAAGGCTTACAATGAGTTATCTGAGATGGTATAATGTATATATTAAAAAACAACCTTTGATATAATTTAAAACAATAGATAGGCTTTTTGTTRWTGCAGTAACTAACAGGCAGRTTAGATCTGATGATACCTCCAAATGTRAAACAAATGCATTATCGCATTCTCTTRTATTTTAAWAGTAGCCTTATATTTTTTTTTTGATCCATTAATGTTTCAGGAACAAGTGAGYAATTATCCGACAAAGATTTATCACTTATTTGAAAATATATTACGCTTAAGGAYTTTCTTACAACCAAAGAAAAAATTTTCAAATTTATTTCCACCGAATTGTTTACCCCTCGGCACGATAAAAGTGAWACAGGCTAMYCCCCCAWGTACATTTTCTTCCCTTTTTTTTTCTACTTGGAAAACTAAGATTGAAAAATACAATCAAAAAATATGACTCTATCAGTATTTCTTAATCATRTTATAYTATTTTAACATTATACACACATTATCAATTWTATGATAGAAGGATAAGTCAGCTTCATATCACCAAAAAGAATCTRTATATTYATCATGTCATCTAGTGATAAGRCTGTCAACAATGACCCCGCAAAGACAAAGTCCTCCTTATCAGAGCTTTTAAAACAACAACAAAACGCCAACAGTTCTTCCAGTGTTGTTGGCGAATCTCCTGCCAACAATAACACAAAGACTAGCATTACTGAAAAGATCATACCTTCTGAGGGCTCTAAYAGTGTCAGTGARGAYGAGAGCTATACAAACTTGAACAACAAGTTCAACGGYATTCATATAGGATCCACCAAAAACCAATCCGCCAACAACGATATGAACTCTCCGTTCTCTCAATCTTTTATTACCACAAACAATGCACACACTGTGGCATTTGGCTCTAGTGTCCAACAAAATGATTCGTTGATTGCCAATGCTAACAATGACAACCAGGCTAGAAAAAACCATAACATTTCATTTTCACAAAAAAACTATCCCTCCTTATCATCAAGTATTCCATATTCTGTCCCAGACCATATCTCCTCTGGATTCAATGCTGCAGCCCCAARAGAAGCTGGTGGCTTTGATAAAAACTCGATGCCCCAAACGATCAACATGCCTGAATACGAAACTGATAACGATTCAAGCCACCATGGATCTTTGGGGTCTGACTCAACTTCCAGTTCCTTTGTTGACTTGATGCCTGCAAATGTTTCTCAAATTGACTCCAATGTAATAAGATCTCCACACGTCGCTAATGTGGAGGCCAGATTTGTYTTGTCAAAGCAAAAGTTGCACGAAAAGCAAATGAGTAAYTTGTCGTGGTCCAATGAAAATGGATTTGGTGGTAGTTCATCTGCAAAGAAAAATTCSTTTAATTCTTACTTYAGCAACTCATCATCCACGGGAAATGGGAGCTATAAGGATAACTCCAAGACCATCAATCACTCATCATCATTCAATAGAAAGCCATCCTTCAATCATTCGTCATCTCCTGCTAACTCCGGCATAACAACAATGATTAGCAAAACTGGATCCATAGGTAACATATTGTTCAATTCCAAAAAGGACCAGACAATGTCTTCATCTCCAAAGCCATCGTCGTCACCAGCAGCTTCAAAGCTTACTTCAAGCTTGAAGAACAGCAAAAATGCAAGCAGTGTTTCCTTGGGTGACAAGAATGGTGAAATCAACACCCCACCAAAGAGCAGACAGGAAAGTATCTATAACAACCAAAGAAATGGACTATCAATCAAGACATCAGGAACAGGTTCCTATTCATCAGGTGGATCCACACCAGGCTCCTCAAAGATATCTCACTCCTTCACAAGGTACTTCAAAAAGAATAATGACAGCTCAAAGGCACAGCCAAGTGTGTCAACTTTCAACACTCATGCCATAGTCAAGCAACCTAAGCATGGGGCAACTGATGCCACTCATGACCAAGGAAAGCCAAGCAAGACTGCAAGCGAGAGAGAAAATAGATCATCCGTTTCCAGCTCAACCTTCCAGGGACCGTCATCCTTGGGCAACACTGACATACTGTATCAAAGCAGCAATCATACATACAAAAGCGAGCAGAACAAGGCYAGAAGACCGTCCCAAGCATCACATGGGTTGGCAGAACAGGCCATCCAACACTCATCCCACCTGCCATTCTCAAAGAGATACACAAAGACTGGAGACCAGCTGGGAGCAGGTGCGGGTGGTAGTGTTTCCATAGCCATACGTAACATAGACAAGAAACAGTTTGCCGTTAAGGAGTTCAGGGCCAAGTACGAAAGTGAGAAGAAGAGGGACTACATAAAGAAAATCAATGCTGAGTTCTGTATTGGTATCTCACTTAAGCATCCAAACATAGTGGAAACCATTGAGCTGGTTTATGAAAACAACAGAATGCTGCAAGTCATGGAGTACTGTGACTATGATTTGTTTGCCATCGTTACAAGTAACAAGATGTCCTTTGAGGAAACCTGTTGTTGCTTCAAGCAAATTTTGAATGGTATAGAATACTTGCATTCAATTGGGTTGGCTCACAGAGACCTGAAGCTGGATAACTGTGTGTTGAACAAGGATGGTATTGTCAAGCTTATTGACTTTGGTGCTGCTGTTGTGTTCAGCTACCCCTTGAGTAACAAGCTGGTTACAGCATCAGGAATTGTTGGTTCAGACCCGTATTTACCTCCAGAGGTTTGTATTTTCTCTAAGTATGACCCTAGACCTGTGGACATCTGGTCCATTGCCATGATCTTTGTTTGTTTGACCATCAAGCARTTCCCTTGGAAAATTCCTAAGCTTAARGATCCTTCATTCAAGCTGTTYTGTTCAGGAAGAGACTGTGACTCCCTWTCTCAACTGGTTGCCAAGCCTGCTCTCCCACCACAATATGACGATGTTGTGGAAAAGCCAGCTTCTAGCAACAACCCAAGCAATCCTAATGATTTGAAGATAGGTCCTCAGTCCCTATTGCACAAACTGCCTGAGTCCTCAAGACACATCATTGGAAGAATGGTTGAGCTGGCACCAGCCAGAAGAGCCAGCATTGAGGAGATCATGGAGGATCCATTTGTCAAGAACATCAAGATGTGTTACCTTGACCACGAAGGCACTGTTATTGGTCATCCAGAGAACCATGTTCACACCACAGTTGACCAGAGTGTTGCACACATAGCTGGTTTGGAAAAGAACAAGAAATAGGCAGATCCTTGTAACTGTAGACATTATATAATTGATAAACAGTCATAATTTATTTTATGTATCATWTTGAAATTATGAAAAGTTTGTGCGGCACGTGATGTTTCACAAGCGAATTCCTTGAAAAAAAAAWAATTTTTTTTTGTTTGACGACTTCAACAGACAGGATTTATATACTTCTTTTTTTTTTTATTTCTTAATGATACAAATTGTAATTACATGTAAACACCGTTCAAGCTACTCCATCAATACATACACCACATATGCATACAGTAAAACTTATAATCAACGCCACCAAGGCAACACCAACCCCACCKATYGGTCCAGCTCTAGGTTCCAAGGGTGTCAAGGCCATWGACTTCTGTAAGGAGTTCAATGCAGTCACATCCCCCTTCATGGCTGATGTGCCTATACCTGTGAAGATCAAGATCAAGGAAGACAGAACATACACCTTCAAGTTCACCACTCCACCTACAGGGTACCTGTTGATGAGAGCAGCCGATATCAAGAAGTGCACAGGAAGTGCAGGCAAGGAAGTCTCCGGTCAGGTCAGCTACAAGCACATTTACGAGATAGCCAAGATCAAAAAGAACGACGAGTGCTACAAGAGTGTTGAGCTTGAGCAAATTTGTAGGAACATTGCAGGTGTAGCCAAGAGTATGGGAATTGAAGTCGTTCGTTAAGAAAGCTTTCACGATTTAATTATAACGAGAATTATAATTTTTTTTTTTCGAAACAAATGGTTCTTAGATTGTAAATAGACTGATTTATCTTTATATGCTTATATATAAGAAGAATTCAAATAGTTAAAATGTGATACTTACATAAAGATAATTTTATTACTTTTTAGAAAAAAAAGAAAAAAAAAAGGATAATTAAATTATTAGCGTCTGGACTTGGTTTTACCTTCCTTTCTCATCTTGTTTTTGTTGAACTTTTTCATTTTGTTGTTCATGGCCTTTTTGTGATCAAAGTCCTGTTTCTTTTTAGAGATGAACTTGCCATTGTTGTCTCTTTTTTGATTATGCGAGAAATGTGGTGGTTTTTTGGAATCATTCTTCTTCTTGCTGTGTGTACTGTTTTTAACATTTGTTTTACCAGCACTTCCTACAGTTAATGTATCAATGGTGGAGTCCAAATCCTCTAAAGGAGTTAATCTGGCATATACCAAGTAGTAAGCATCATTGGTTCTTTCCAAAACATCCTTTTCAGTGATGTTTTCAATCAAGTCATCATCGTATCTGGCCCAACTACCATCTGGCTGTAGTGCCTTTGTCGTATAATGACCTGAACTTAGGGATCTTCCTGTATGTGAAGTGACTGATATCAATTGATAAACTGAGGGAGTTTTTCTGTTTTTATCGTGTACTTTATAGCCATTGAAATCCAAGTACTTGTTGAATTCAACTTTTTGCTTCATTTTCTTTGATTCATTACCATCAAATTCATACTTTTTCAAATGAACACATAAATACTCTGGTTCTTCTTGAATCTTGGTGGTTTTTATGGACTTTTTGTTGGACTTTCCACACTTCTCACAGTTATAACCATCAGAAATAATTTCATCTTTGAAAAATTGTTCAATGCAATCTTCCAACTCTATAACCTTTTCAGCTTCATCATCACTATCACTGGAAACATTTTCATTTTTGGAATTCTCACCAGAGGTCAATACCAATGATAGGTCGTAAAACTGTTGTTGAGTGATACTTATTTCCCCACACTCACCACATTTGATTTTTTGGTTGAATTTACCTCCGAAAATCTGATGGATTATGGATTCGTTCAAAGGCTTTCCCTTAGGAACAGAGTCCTCTTGCAATCTGGACATCAAGGACATGAAGTACTCATGCGAGTCTTCCTGTTCCCATTCTGACATCATGCAATTGATATCCTCCAGTCTGCTGATAAGTTTCTTTGGATCTAGTCTATAATTCATTCTCAAGTTGCCCTTGTATTCATCATCCGAGTCATTGGCATTGTCTTTAATGACAGAATTGCTGGTCCATTGCCACATCTTTTTGGATGTTTCCGCTAGTTGCCAAGTGACACTGTTTGTAGATATTTCCGGATAATTTTCTTTGTTAAAATATAAGTCAATTAAGTAGTTCTGAAGAGCTGGTATGTGCAACAACGATTGGATGGCGGAGTTTATGTAACATGTGACTCCATGGTTGACTAACCCTCTTGGATAAAAGCTGTCTTCCATTTTTCTATCTCCAAGAATCCAATTTTTGGTYAATATTTTTGGCTCTTTGCTGGATCCGTGATCTTCCTTTAGGTTAACTGTAAGTGGAGACACCTTGTTTATATCCTTTGGAGCTTTAAGCTTTCTCTTGAACAGCTGTTTTTTGGTCAACTTTGGACTCTTTTCTTCATTGTTATTGGAAACAGTGGCATTCTCCTTGACTTCTGGTGCTTTAGACACTTCTTCAACTTTTTCCATAACTTTCTGGTTCTCATCTTCATCAGGAATATTCTGGCCTATGCCTTCATTAGAAACATCTTGACCTAAGTCGTCATCAGAGATATCCTCTCCTAAGTCCTCATCCGCAATATCCTGACCTAGGTCTTCACCGGAGAAATCCTCACCCAAATCTTCACCAATGTCACTATTCACTGGAGTTTTTTCATCAGGAACTTCGTTATTTTCTACATCTTCATCAATCTTTTGCTTCTTTATGTCTATTTCATCCTCCTTTTCCACATCATCTAGCTTACGCTTTCTTTTGGGAGTTATATAATTAAGAAGACTCTCAGCTAATGACTTTGGTCTATGAACAGGCTCTACAGAGTCCTTTGTTGAATGACTGTTGTTGTCGCGTGAAGGGGATGTGATTTCCTTAGCCTTTGGTATATTTTTTTCACCTATTATTATGTACTTCTCAGTCGAGTCATCATCATATTTGTTGTTGGCATTGAATTTCATGAAATGTAATGGTGTAGCAATGATTTTTTCTATAAATGGTAACAAAGATGTAGTGTTACTCTCTGATGCTGTTGATTTTTCCAGCTCATCATTTGTATGGCTTTCTCCGATATGCGTATTTGAATTGTTTTGGTCTTTACTTCTATAAACTTTCTTGTTGTTGTCATCATGCTTTATGACTTTAATTTTAGACGATGTTGACTTAGAGCTCATTTGAACAAATTGGTTGTATTGTTTCCTATTAATTTATTGAATCCGAATAATTGATACAAAAAAAAGAACAAATATTTAATAATTTATATCRAAAAAAATCTTGATGTATTTTATTCTAACTGTAAATTGGTTCTATAGTATATGGAGTATCAGTATGATTACTGTAAGGGGTGTTGTATGTTAGAACTAATTTTTTTGATATTTAAGATGAATTTAAGTTATTTTTGCTCTATATTAACTTATTCTTGTGTAATTTTAAACAGTTGTTGAATTTTTCAGTATGTATTTTCGTTATTTGTTGTGCAGTGTATGCGTGTAATTTTTTTCTTTTTATTTTTTTTTGTAAATCATAAGTTAATTTTACATGGATACCTATTTGGGTAAAAGCAGAATAATTTCCCCATTTGGTTTAACATATTGATTTTTGTATTTTTTTTTTAAAAAAAGAAACGTTGCGGATATAAGATCTGCTTTTTTTTCCATTATCGAGGTTGCTTTAAATTTGCAGATACGCACGTGATTTGGCACGAATAGCCAAAAAAAAAACCACTWACTTCTTACGATTTTGTTTTCCWTTCAAAGGATGAAGGAGATTGATCCCCGAACAGTAAACAAAWGGACACATTTTCCTAGTTAATTATYAAAATATAAGGTTATTATTTCAAATTAACCTCAGTAAGTAATACTTTGCAACAACTATTGAATTATCCACATATGTGGATATGTTTATAATATCACGGTCATTAAATTCCTATCATCCAAGTTAATRAATACATCTAGAGACATATTTCAAAAATGATGATCATGTTAATGGGATCACTCATGACTTCTGGACACTTTTCCCCCCATTTCCCTCCCCATTTTCACGAAATATTATTATTAGAATATTTTTATGACACAATATCCCCTTTTTATCCCAGTACAATTAAATCATTTAATTCGTTCGTTTATCTTAATACTGTAAACAAATTACTACAGTGATTTTAACACAGTGGCAAAAAATAATTTTTATAGAAAAWATCATACATTCTAGGTTAATCAATTATTATATAAAGAACACGATACAACTTATATATTTTTTAGGAAATGAAGCTGCAATTGTAYATGCTTATAAAACATTAAAATACCCCAGAAAAAATATAAAATATACCAACACAAAACGGTTAACACATACAACTTAATAAAAAATAAAATAYAACAATGACCACTCCTGACATTTCTGTTCTTTCCATCTCCTCTGTTAAAGATTACCAGATAAAGGATGCCTCTTCTTCTCTAGATAACGATTTAATCATTGATATCATTGACAAACAAGGTATMATTCCAGATGTCATTTTGGAACAAGAGTTCACTGACTTTGTTAACATCTTCAACAAATCAAATGATGATTTTGCYAGTTTCTCAAAATACTTCTTAAACAAAGACAATGATGAAGGCTTAATTCTTTTATCCAAGGTTATCAATTTGATTTACTTGAAAAAGAGAGAAATTCAATTGAAGTCTATCTCCGACAACTCCTCCTCAATCATTGATGAAGTCATCCAACAAGGGGATTTGCAAATTTTCATCACTAATCAAATTGCTGACAACTCTCTTATTGATAAGCAGTACTTGGACTTAGGGGCCACTACTGTAGAGGACTTCCACATTGAAGTCTTTTCAACCTCTTTGGAAAACATTTCCATCATTGTTGCCAGCACAAACCCTAAGGATTCCATCAAGTCCGATTTCAATTCTAAAATTGTTGAGAGCATCAACAAATCCTCATTATCTTTGAGAAAAAARTCTGGWCCATTTTTGAAATTTGTCACCTCTGCTGAAAACACTCAAGAGCATAGATTGATCATCTCTTACAGCAAAAACAGCACCACAAAGTTCTTCCAATTATTCAACCAACTTTTGAAGTTTTATGATATTACTTTCTCAAAGGTCCACATTGAGTCTTACTCTCATGATCTATTGCTACTTTCATTCTATTTCAACAGAGAGGACAATGAACATATTAGTGATTTGATGACCACTTTGAACCAAATCCTAAAAGAAACATCACTAATTTATTGTTTACCATTGGCTCATGATGCTTTTGCTAAAAAGCCTACCGAGGATGATGAAGACAAAAACTTTAGATTATCTCCTCAAGAAAGCTCATACTTCAACATTGCATCCACATTTATCTATCATTTCATTGATAGATTATCATTTACCAACAATGGTTCTGATATCTTGGCTGAAAACAAAAATGCTTCTAATTCTCACATTGCTGATATTTTAACATCTTATCAACAAATCTTGAAGCAACAGTGTTTCTCTGAATTGCTCATAGAAAGTGTTTTGAACAAGTACAAAAAACTGGTTGTTAAGTTGTTTAAGAACTTTGCCTTAAAGCATTACCCTAAGGATCAAACCCAATCAGGGTTAAACCTAACCATCTCATACCAAAGATTGGTCAATGGTATTGAACCGTTCCAAGACGACTTAGAATTTGAAAACTACTTAAAGTCAAACGTTGATGATCAATCTGCTGACTACTTGATATTGAAGAGCTTAAAGACATTCAATGACGCTATCTTAAAGACCAACTTCTTTTCCAATGACAAGCTAGCTGTTTCATTCAGATTGGATCCTTCCAAAATATTTGATGGCAACTCCTTGATATTCCCTGAAATTCCATATGGTGTCTTCTTTGTTGTTGGTTCTCACTTTAGAGGTTTCCACATAAGATTCCATGACATTGCTAGAGGTGGTATTAGAATTGTTAAGTCTTACAACGATGCCTCCTATGAAATCAACAAAAGAGCAATGTTGGAAGAAAACTACAACTTGGCCTATACTCAACAAAAGAAAAACAAGGACATTCCTGAATCCGGTTCAAAGGGTGTTATCTTGTTGAAGATTGGTCACACTTCAGAAAGAGACTCTAAGATTGCCTTCGAAAGATACTGTGATTCCATTATTGATATTTTGGACTTTGGCAGTGACAAGTACATTGATTTATTAGGTAAGAGAGAAATCTTGTTCTTTGGACCAGATGAAAACACTGCTACTCTTTGTGATTTTGCCACTGAGTACGCCAAGTCCAGAGGCTGCTCATGGTGGAAATCTTTCTTGACTGGTAAGTCTGCTTCCCTAGGTGGTATCCCTCATGACGAATATGGTATGACCTCTTTGTCTGTTAGATCATTTGTTGAAAACATTTACAAGCAAAAGGGACTATTCGACAAAACCTTGATGAAGTTCCAAACAGGTGGTCCAGATGGTGACTTAGGTTCCAATGAAATCTTGCTATCTTCTGACAATGAAGTTTACGTTGCCATTGTTGATGGTTCAGGTACCATAGTTGATGCCGAAGGATTGGACAAAGATGAATTGAAGAGATTGGCTAAAAACAGACAAACAGTTGACAACTTTGATAAGTCTAAATTATCAAAGAGCGGGTTCTTTGTCTCCATCAATGACAAGAACATTAAGGTCCCAAGTCCAGTTACCAAGACTGAAGTCACTATTGCTGATGGTATGGTTTTCAGAAACAAGTTCCACTCTGAGTTCCTATTCCAATTCATTGAAAAAATTGATGTATTTGTCCCATGTGGTGGTAGACCAGCATCAATCAACTTAAACAACATTGATTTGTACATTGACTCTAAAACTGGTAAATCCAAGATTCCTGTTATTGTTGAAGGTGCTAACTTGTTCATTACTCAAGACTGTAGATTAAAGTTAGAAGCTGCTGGATGTACCTTAGTCAAGGACTCATCAGCCAACAAGGGTGGTGTAACATCTTCATCTTTAGAAGTCTTGGCTTCTTTGAGTTTGAATGATTCTGACTTTGTTGATAGATTTGTTGCCAACAAGGATGGATTCTATGATCAATACGTCAAGTACATTCAACAAACTATCTCTGAAAATGCTAGATTGGAATTTGAACAATTATGGAAACTGTCTCAATCAACTGGTACTCCACTTTCTATTTTGTCAGACGATTTATCAAAGGCCATTAACTCATTAAATGATGACTTACTTGAATCAATTGATGAACTATTTGTTTCTCAAGCTGACTTTAGACAACATTTGTTGATAGAAAAGATTATTCCTAAGGTTTTATTTGAAGTTTCCACTGAATCCAAAGAAGCTGTTTTGAATAACATTCCTGTCAACTATCAAAACGCCATGATAAGTGTTTACTTGGCCTCAAGATACGTTTACAAATACGGAACCGAAGTCAACATGGGTAAATTCTTAGGGTTCATTTCTGAATTGAAAAACTAATTGTTTTATATATTATTCTATAGATTTGAAGAAGGATACTTATAAATGAAATCATTTAAATAATTATTTTTGTTCTCTTTTTTAAAATATAACATGTTCAAACGTTACTTTTGGCTTCACTGTCAAAGTGTTCAATGTTTTCTTGGGCCTTGATGTCGTGCTTATAAAAGCATCTATGGTTTGTAACAAACAATGCGCAAATAACATTAGCAATTGAAAGACCCAAACTTATGTAAAAGACACCTTTGATTGCTGATTTGATGATTATCCCCAATGAGTCCTTGACTCCACCTTCGATTAGTCTATAGATTATGATATCATCGACCTTTTTGCTGTGCAAATAAGATAGCGAATCGTCCTTGTACACTTTTCTGTAAACTCTTGTATTGAAGAAGGTATTACTGATGACTGAACCTGTAGCCATGGCAAGTAATTTAACAGCGGAATAGAATGAAGTTAGATTGATCAATTGTTTGTTTTTGACATCTTCGTCATCGTTTTCCTTATCAACGTAATATTGTGAGCCTAGCATGGTTGACTGGACCTGACCACCAAAGCCACAACCTACCAAAAACGTACAGCCTATGATTTTGTTCAAGTGCATATCAAAGCTGAGCAATTGAAGTAATCCACAACCAATCGTTCCTAAAATGGCAGTAAGAAGAATAACTATTTTGATTCTACCGGTTCTTTTGATGAATCTGCTGCAAATAAGCACGGTAATTGATGATGAAACTAAAACAGGAACTG
Organism: Hanseniaspora opuntiae; assembly: GCA_001749795.1. Classification (NCBI taxonomy): domain Eukaryota; kingdom Fungi; phylum Ascomycota; class Saccharomycetes; order Saccharomycodales; family Saccharomycodaceae; genus Hanseniaspora; species Hanseniaspora opuntiae. The sequence goes on from LPNL01000004.1 coordinate 1,453,322, forward strand.
TTTTAAGACCTGCCTCAGATGTACTCTCACCTGAAACAAGTTGATAGTATTGGATTAAATACAAAACAACCATTATGTAGGCAGACACCGATAAGAACGTACACATGTTCACAAAGAACAATCCATACTTCTTGAAAACCAAAGGATCAATCAAAGGTGTGTATTGTTTTCCAAATTTGATGGTGACTTTTTTAAACAGAATACCATCCCATATGATAGAAAAAACAAATAAAACCGAGCCAAGAGTTAGCATTAGAATGGTTCTGTAATCATTCCAAGTGTACTTTTGACTTGACCCATTTGTTAATGCTATAAATATAAGGATAAAGCCTGTTGAACATGTAGCAAATTCAACTATATCATAGGTAAAAAATATGGTTTCCAAGAATCTTTTCCAGTTTTCTAAGTAAAACATGCCTTTGATAAATTTGACAGCCTTGGCAGGAGTACCAACAACAATTTTAAAGTAGTTATCATTAGTGTGGTTAAAGGCATACATGAATAGTGCAATAGCCACCCCACCAACAGGCAAGTTTATGTAGAAGCACAATCTCCACCCAGCTGAGTATAGATCTGTAAATGCATATCCTATTATAGGACCCACAACTGAGGCAACATTAAAGGCCAACCCAACAATAGCGGTCCATGAACTTAGGTTACCTGGTGGTGTGACTTGAGCTACAACAACGTACACCAAGTTCTGAATTAGGGAACCACCAACACCTGAAATGGCTCTACCACAAATCAACATGTTCATCGATGTACTCAAGGCGGACACTAATGAGCCAACTTCAAATAAACAAACACCAAGAATCAATGCAGACTTGACAGTGTACTGGTGAGCAAATCTTGCAGTGACCAAACACGTGACAGCTGTTGGAAGTGAGTATCCCGAAATTAGCCAGGCGGTTTCAGCATAGTTGTCAAAACGCTGGGCTACTTTAGTTATGATTGTTATGACAATCATGGTGTCCAACGAAGCAACAAAAAGAACAAGAATCAAAGAAAGCATGATGATGTAGAACTTGATGCCTTGGTAGTATCTTTGAAGTTCAGTCAATTCAATTTTCTCAGTCAAATCGGCTTGCTCAGTCAGATCTGCTTGTTTGGGCAAATCARTTTGCTCAGAAGTTGGAGAGGAGACTGACTCTCTCGGAGTAACCTCGTTCTCTGATTTTTTGGCTTGATATTTTTTAATTATATAACGGATAAGCATCTGTAAACAAATGATATATAGTTTTCTGGTTTTTTCTCTTGAAAAAGTTTTCTCTTTATTGCGAGCTTTTATTTAATCCGTTATTGTAGCTRTGACTTACAGTATGGGCATTCAGGTATAGGTACAGTAAACATCAGTTTRTATACAATTTATTTTTCTTTCAATTAGAAAWCAAAGTTATCACTTTAATTAGGTTAAAGTAGTTAAAGTTTTGAAAGCCACTATTGGAAGGCTTTGTATTTTTCAAAAAATGGATTGTAATGTAAACAAAACATGCTTGAACCGTGAATTCTGTTACTTTGAATATAGCAATTGAAGCTATAAAGTTAATAAAGGGCGAGGATATTTAAAATGAATACAATAAAAAGTTTCACCGCCAGTGGCTTTGTAAATTTGTTTAAATCCATTTTTCAGCTGGAAAACCAGCCAAAGACCCATTTTACCTCCTTTTTTTAAAGTTCAAATTTCATATTGCCGCAACACGGACATAAGYGGACTAAGCAAAAAAAAAGAGGCTTAATTAAAATCCAAGACAAAGCCAAACTTTAATTACCGGTAATAGTAACTAATTCCAGYATCATAGAAAGAAAAATATAATCAAAAAAACAGTACACGAGTATGTTTGTTCATTAGTTTAACAAATAATTGWTAGAACGCAAGTWRTGCTRTCYTWWTAATCACGTATTTTGAATTGGTGTTAAATTAAATTTATATAAAAAACCTAAATAATTCATGTRTGAATAATCTCTGATWATAATRAAAACACTGATAATAGTTGTCCACTTTAAAAAAGAAAATCCAGTGTCTCGTTTCCCAACGATCCACTGAAYCAAACATAAWAATCTTATTTCCTCCCAATTAGGAAATARTTAAAAAACCCGCCACATGGGAAAAWARAAACTTTTATCACTCAATTATTTCATAAATGCAATGAAAAGCTGTCTTTTAATCTGATTTTAGTAATGATTCTCGGAGCTAACCAAKRWTAACTCCAACAAATAATTATTAATTTATATACAAWTTTATTCCGATACAGAGTTCTTTTCCAGATCTTCATCTGAACTTGATTCAGCAGCRACTTTGTTCTGTTTATCCTTTGCAGTACCTTCGTATACACATCTGTGGTTTGTGATAAACACGGAACAAATGGTGTTGAMGACAAAGAAGCCTAGTGCAATGTAGTAAACACCTTTTATAGCACTTTGTAACAAACGACCTAGTTCATCTATTCTTCCAGGGTGTGATAATCTATATACAACAATCTCATCTGTAGTCATACCATGCAATTCCACTAGATTCTTGTTTTGTTTGACCTTTCTGTAAACTCTTGTATTGAAAAAAGTGTTGGCAACCACAGAACCCGTGGCCATTGCTAATAATTTAATAGCAGAGTAAAATGAGGTAATGTTAATGACTTGTTTTCTCATAAGTACAGGATCCTTCAAATCAGTATCAATGTAGTATTGAGAACCTAGTAAGGTTGTTTGCACTTGAGAACCCATTGCACTACCGACCAATATTGTTAAGCCTATAACCTTATCAGCATGCATTTTGAAGTCAGACAACTGTAATAAGCCACAACCAATTGTACCAGAAACAGCACCAATGATGAGTGGAATTTTGAAGCGACCAGTCTTTTTCACAAAGATACTGCATGTAATGACCATGAATGAGGATGCAATCAACATAGGAATTGTTCTTATTCCTGCGTCCATGACGTTTTGCTTCAATACTAGTTGATAGTATTGAATTAAATACAAAACTATGCAAAGATAACCAGAACAGCAAGCAAAGTCACAAAGGTTGACTAATATCAATCCGAATTTTCTGTAAACAAYAGGGTCCAAAAGGGGAGTGAAAGGTTGGTTGTATTTCTTACACATTTTTTCAAATAGCTTCCAATCCCATATAACAGAGAAGACAAAGAAAACACAACCCAAGGTTAACATTAGAACTATTCTGTAGTTTTGCCAATGATATTTCTGTCCAGATCCATAAGTAAGACCCACAAATATCAAAACAAAGCCTATAGAGCATGCTGCAAACTCAACCAGATCATAAGTGAATAGAAGAACTCTGGCTGCATTTTTCCAGTTTTGGAAACTCAACATTCCTTTAGCGAAGTTGAAAATCTTCTTTGGCATTTTGGCCATCTCAACAAAGTAGTTATCTTGATCATGGTTGTAAGAAAACATGAAAAGGACAACGGCTGAAAGACCAATAGGAAGGTTGATGTAGAAACACAATCTCCAACCTGCTTCGTATGCATCACTGAAGGCAGAACCAACAATAGGACCAACAACAGACGATATGTTAAAAGCCATCCCGATAATGGCCATCCATAAGCTAACTTTTTCTCTTGGTGTGATTTGTGTGACAACAACAAAGACTAGATTTTGAATCAAGGAACCACCAACACCGGAAATKGCTCTTCCAACAATTAACATGTTCATGGATGTACTAACAGCTGAAATTAAAGAACCAAGTTCAAAAAGAAGAACACCCAAGATCAAGGCCAACTTGACAGTAAACTGATAAGCAAATCTGGCTGTGATCAAGCATGTAATTGCTGTTGGTAATGAGTAACCAGTAACCAACCAAGATGTTTTYGAGTAGTCATCAAATCTTTTGGCTACCTTTTCAATRGTTGTGGCAACAATCATTATATCCAAAGAAGCTACAAATAATACAAGCAACAATGAAACCATTACTATGTAGAAGTTTTTACCTTTGTAATACTCTTGTAAAACATTCATATCTTCTTTTATAGGTTGTTGTGGCTCATCAGAGATTTCATTTGTASCTTYAAWTTTATTTGATGGATYATRAGGRATAGGWGGGTTGACGGGTTCAGGAATGTTACTATCCTTTAATGAATTTGCTTCTTTTGACATTTTGATTAATGAATATTACTTATTGTTTTTTGGTTGGTTTATTAGGTAAATTTCATAAACAAATGCTTCTAGTTTTTATTGGTTCTTATGTAAGTAAAGTATGTTTCTTATATATAGAAGTATGATTGATTATTATGATCGATGGCTTATATACAAAATGATCTTAGGGAAGGGTGGATGACAAAAAAATGTCTTTGATGAGTTTTTAGGTCCATCATARRGTTTCTGCCCATTTTCTGTGATGCGCGGGTCTAMGAGAAAAAAATGGATTTAACAGATGAGCATATTATGTAAGACCCTTCTGGCCTMATTTGGAAGTCATCASCGCGTAYTCCTTAARCCTGACTATAAACGGAGAACAACCAAACCGRATGGGTTTAAAAATGGGAATAAGACACGAGGACTTTGCTTGGTAKTGACAAAACACCACACATTTACCTTTCTTTGTGGTGTAAATMTGYATTARTTAAATCAATTAGWRTCRCCTTTRGATYCATGASACGAAGAGGAATCATCCAGCTYTTCAGGRTATTCCTTTTCCTTCATTTTCTTGATTTGTCTTTTAGTCARRATTCTCTTKGATGAAACGAACCAGCAGAAAATCAGTGGAATCACACTGACACCAGTGGCAAAGTAAAACACATTTTGRATACACTTAGCCAGCATCTTTGAGAATGGCGAATGTCTTCCATCAAAGTGGTGTCTTCTAAATGCGATAAGRCTATCTGCTCTTAGATATGAATACTCKGGGAAATCTGCTCTTACCTTGTTGATGACTGAAGTATTAAAAATCATTGTTGAAAAGACACTTCCTATACACAGTCCCAATTGCTTGTTGAACATGTTGTATCCTGTTACACTGACAAAGTCCATTCTGTAACGCTTATCCTTTGGATTTAACTCTCTTTGAGCAGACATTAATGATGATTGAGCAACAAGTCCGAATGCTATACCACCTAAAAACACAAATATTAGCTTTTCAGCTTCATTCGAGGTGTCCTTCAAAATAGTCAATAACCCGTTTCCTAAAAGCCCGGTCATAGCAGATAAAATGATCATTACTTTGACTCTACCAGTTCTAGAAATGACAAATCCGGTGAAWAGTACAAACGATGATATACTCAACATTGATGGCATAAAATTACATGATGCTATTAAGGGTGAGTAATTGAAAAGCAGTTGGAAGTATTGGATGACGTAAACAGATTGACATCCATTAGCAACACAAACAAACAGGGCAACGATATTAACACTCAAGGTTTTGAAGTTGAAAAACAATTTCTCAGTCATCAATGGACCTATWTCTGCATCTGGTGGGAAAGCTATTTCATTTGCATATTTCGATTTTAGATGTTCAACCACTTTGAAGTAAAAGAAACAATCATAAACGATACCTAAGGCCGCCAAAACAGGACCCAATACCAGCATGGCTATACAGTTTGGCTGATACCAATGCCAATTTTCTTGGAATCCACCTGCAAATGTTACAGCCAGTAAAAACAAAATGAATCCGGATGAAATTAATATGAAGTTWATCATATCAAAAGAAACTACTAACTCCACCAATATTTGAAGATATGTCTTTTTGCTGGTTACCYTTTTAGCAAGGCCCTTCAGGTTGTATTTATGCACAWATGTGATTTTTTTGATGATCTCCMAWATGGACATRCTTTCASCATCRACATAAACAGTGTTGAAAAGTAAAAAAGCAATGAATCCAATAGGAAGATTGATGTAAAAACATAATCTCCACCCYTCTTTGTARGCTTCCGAAAGAGCACCTCCAAGRATAGGWGTAACTGATCCGATGGTGAAWGAAAGMGAYAACAARGARAACAAAAASGCTCTCTTTTCTTCTGGAACCAGAGTTGCACTTATAATGAAACTGACGGTGTTAAGACCACTTCCAAAAATACCTTGTATRACTCTTCCAACAATGAGCATGTACATGTTTGTTGAGGTGGCTGTGATTAATGARCCKACCTCAAAGCCTARGATGGCAACKATGATACTTAATTTTTTACCTAGCTTGACACTGATTCTTGACCATAAAGTGCATCCCATAGCTGAGGAGAAAGAGTAAGCAGACATGATCCATGAAGAAAGAGAGTATTTTTTAAATTGTTCCGAAATAGTTTCCAAAGGCGCAGCCACAATAGATATGTCCATAGCTATGACAAAAACAGCCAGGTTCAAAGATATTTGAATAAGTGCAAGTTTCAGTCCCGAGTAGTATTGATTGCTTGGTTCATTATCTTTTTGGGAAACGCTTTTATTCGTTACTTGCTTTTCAACTTGGGAATAATTATTGGTTAATGTTGTAGCAATGATATCTGCCTCTACATTATCTTCAATAGAGTCTCTGACTCTGTAAGAATCGAAAGATGCTGTGTTTGATTGTTCTGATATAGCTGAATCAGTATCTGTCATTGTTTTTTTTTTGGTTTTTTATTTACCAAATTACTAGTTTATTATTTTGTGTGATGTTATGGTTGTATGTTGTCGTTTATATAGAAATCTAACTTATTTTGTTCAATGAAAAAATATTATGTAATAACCAATCTCCATTTTTAATTAAATTTTCTCTTTTCTTTTTTTGATGGTGACTCTTATATGTCAAGGCATTATCRCAGCAGGAGTTAAGAGTGAAAATGCGATTAGAAAAAAGCAACAGAAATTCGTTAATGTCGGAATTTACAGTGAATTTATCTGAAATTATAACGACTGAGGAAAKAKTCATAATAACATGRTCTTGCTAAYAGATTTTTAACGTTATATAYACTATGRGGTGTTGCYAATGAACTTGAACAATGAAATACATGACAGTCTCTGTTTACAATCTTACTTATAAAATTCCATTTAACTTTATTTTTTTTTTCATGCTGTTAAGAYCAAATTTCCACCGAGCTTAAACATGGTTTACCCCATTTGTAGATGCATTTTTCTTTTGCCGTTTTAAGACACATGTTCATTTACAATTTTTTTTTTGATAATTGTGAAGTTCTCCAGTCTCAAAATTTCTTTTTCTTACTTTTCTATGAGTACTCTCGTAATACACGTTGTTTAAATCAACATCGTATACCTCATATCCAAAGTATTCGTAATAATACCATCGGATTATTTATATTTCCTCCCTCTTTTTTTCCTACCACATACTTTAGTTCCTTTTATAATGCCATACGAGGGTTTCTCCTTAGAACTAGCACAACCACCTCCTCCAGACAGACCTCTGGCTGAAATGACACCGGAGGAACAAGGTGAAAAGGGTGCTGAAATGATCATTGGTGCCATGCAGTCATGTCCCGGAAAGGCTGCGATTTCTGGTGTCATGGGGTTCGGATTAGGTGGTGTTTTTGGTTTGTTCATGGCCTCCATGTCCTACGACACTCCAATGCATTCTCCTTTGCAACAGCCAGGAAAGCTGATCTACGACCTTCCCTTCAAGGAACAGCTGAGAGTTGCCTGGAAGGACATGTACACCAGAGCCTGGTCATCAGCCAAAAATTTCGGATACATAGGTTTGATATACGCAGGTGTTGAGTGCTGCATAGAGTCCACCAGAGGGAAATCAGACCACTGGAATGGATTGTCTGCTGGTTGCTTAACTGGTGGTGGTCTTGCCTACAAATCAGGCCCGCAGGCTGCCGCACTGGGATGTGCCTCATTTGCTGCATTTTCAGCTGCCATAGACATGTACATGAACAGTGAAAATGGTAAGCCTCCTAAAAACGATTTTGATCAATAATAATAAAACTTTATATATAGATGCCTTTAATGATAAACCGTCATGTAAATAATTGATACAGTAATAATTTGATTATATACGTATTTCTATTCAGAAGAACCAAAGTAGAACAGTGTTGTTAGACAAACTATAAGAACAACAAAAAAAACCATCACAGCTTCTGTACCTACTTGATTATTATCAGTGTTATACTCACGAATCAAAGACTTGCAAACTCGCACTACATCCTGGTCATCCGTGGCCGTTATAATGACTTTCAGCTGTCTTTTATTATCGTTTTTTTGTTTGTTGATGATGGTATTCATTTTTTTAGCCGTGTTTGTAATTCTCTCATCCATCACCGGTATTGACTTTTTGACCCCCTCTTCCTGCTTGGTGTACCTCACATTTGACAGGTTCTGGTGTGATTTTCTATAGTCCAATGGGATCGGCGCACCCACATCACTCCTGATTGATATTCGATGATCCACATTTCTTTGCTGTGCATTCATGGATGAATCGTTTATGTTGGAGAGATCGTAAAGCTTGATAGACCCGAGGGAGTCATCATCATTGACATCCTCTTTCTCATAAAAGACCTCTTTATGATTTTGTTTGTTAATTGGTGGTGGTCTGTATGGTTCTCCAATCCTGTCTACTGAAGAAACTCTTATTTGCTTGCCTCTATCATACCTTTGTTTTTGATAATTCATCACAGATGTTGAGGCACTTAATTTGTTTTTTTGAAAATTATTGTTACAGATTGAATAGACTATTCGCTAAATTTGATGATGTTTTGTATTCGGCCTTTACTGCTACCAATGTTTCTCATTACAAAACCTTTAACTAATAAACAGTGACATAA
>LPNL01000004.1:1462120-1539693 GCA_001749795.1 Hanseniaspora opuntiae
GCGGTGAACTGACAAATTTGGAATACTCCCCTATATAATAGAACATGTACATGATGGAAAAAAAAAAAAAAAAGAAAGCAAAAATGAAACATATATTCAGAAATTAAAATTGAAAGTTTTGGGTATTAATATTGTTGGCGTTGTAACTAAATTGGTTTGGAATGTTGCCGTTTTCATCATTCAATAGGGCTTCAGCTTCATCCTCATCACTGAAGTACTTGTCAACAATGTTGAAGGCCTTTTGGTAGACTTCACTGGACTCGTGTGATTGCAAGTTGAAAATGGTATCAGCACCACCAAATTGCTCAAACAAACTGGCGTATTCATTAAGAACTAGTTGATGAGCCTCCTTGTCAGCTTCACCAATCTTCAAAATTTGTTCAATGGAGTCCAGAACAAGAAGGATGTTTTTGACGTCCATGGATGTTAGTTGCTCACAGAAGGTCTTGATGACACCATTGGCAACCAAGTATCTGATGATTTCTGGATCAAGGTTACCAGCAGCACAGGCATTGCAGATACACCACAAGGCTTCCTTCTTGACTCTATCAGTATCAGTTTCAATGATTTCCAACAACTTTGGTACAATACCAATGCTGATGACTTCCTTGGCTTGTTGCAAAGTACCAGCCAAGATGTTGGAGAAACACCAACATGCCTCCTTTCTCAAGTGTTCCTTTTGTGATGAYAACAAGTTGGCCAATGGTTCCAAGACTCTGGCAGCCAATAAGGTTTGTGTGAACATRTCACTACCGGTTAATAAGTTACCAACGGTTCTYAAAGCTGGGGTTTGAACTTGGGTGAATGAGTGGTTCAATAGCTGAACAAGTCTTGAGGCAACATTGTACTTCAAAACAGTTTCAATAACAGTGTCATCACCATCGGAGATGTATGACAAGGTCCACAAGGCATCACCCAAGATGTCAGCATCCATGCTGTAGATGAGCTTGGAAATGGCTGGTAGGGCACTTGATATTATAGGCCAGTTGTGTCTGGCARATTTGCCTCTGCACATGTTGGAAAGGGTCCAAATACAGGTCTTGGTTAATGAAGTTTTGTTCAGTTCAAAGCAGTCCAACAACTTGGCAATGACACCTATCTTAACACACATGTCTCTGTGTTCTGGGGAGTCACCAGCTATGTTACTGATACACCAGATGGCTTGTTCCTTGACATCGATGTTGTTGGAGTCAATCAATTGAACCATTGGAGGCAAAATGTTGGCATTGACAACACGGGCTGTGTCCTCTGAGCTTCCAGAACACAAGTTGGTGATGGCCCAGGAGGCTTCGTGTTGTAATTGGTCAGGTTGGTTAACACCAATGAACTCTATCAATCTAGGTAGTATACCAGAGTCCAAGACTTGTCTTATAGGAGGGTTGTCTTCTTTGGACAACAATTGTCTTAGGGCAATGGAACCGTTCAATTGCTCACTCAAGTCATTGCTCAACATTTTTTGGATTATTCCTGGTAGGATGTCTTGTAAGCCATCGTTGTCAGCAGAGTGCAAGAAATCATTGGTGGCACCGTCATTGCTAGACTCAGTCAAGGCAGCCATGTTTCTTCTCTTGGCCAAGACTTCTTCTCTTTTGTTTTTTCTCAATTCAACTTGCTGGTTTTCTCTTCTCTTTCTTAGTTCCTCAGCAGAGAATTTGTTTTTGTTTTTGAAGTTTGTTCTTCTGTACTCTGGAACATACTTGTTGGTTCCAGTAGCTGATGATGAGTCACTGTCCATTTTGTGTTATGTGTTATGGGTTTGTTTCTTTATTGAAATAAAAGTGTATGGGTACTACAGCTATATAGTATGATACTCAGGGTCTATACTATAACATATACTTATTTAGTCTATATTAAACAATAATTGAATGTAATGTGTGTAATTTGTATTTATATATGTTTTGTATTCAGATGTGTTAAAAAACAGCAATAAACCATTTTCATGGGTAGAAAAAAAGTGTAATGAGATTAGGCGGTACCCAATGCCCAGGAGAAAAAAAATTTTCTTTTGCCCCGTTTGGACTTGTTTGGGGGGAACACTAGCACTTTTTGAGCACGTTACGCTTACCTGTTGAAAAAAAAAGAAATGTGGTAAGTATTTTGTATGGAGAAACTAAAATCAAAGAGTATAGTATTTTATTACATCCCACGATGACATACTATTGAAGACATTGTTAAGTCCATATTCTTGATTGACAGAATAACATACTCTATCATCTAGCTGATCACTTACTCTGTTACTTTCCACATTATGAATGAAATAAATCATTAGTTGGGTTATGATCAATTCATGCACATCACGTGTGCATCTCCACACAGAATATAATAATATCAAATATCAAGCACAATGTATATAAAAGGGTATTTAAATAAAGCAACAAAATACTATTTCTTCTTTGATGAACTATGCACAGGCTCAGACATATTAAATCTTGTTCTATTTTCTTCCTCTTGTTTATTAGTCAATTCCAAATCATCTAAGTCAAACTGTAACTCATTACTGTCATCTCCTTCGTCTTCTTTTCTATCATATGTATCCAATGCTATGGCTGATGACTCTAGATCCAATTTATCTTCCAMAAATGGATCACAATCATTGTAGCCCATGTACTCAACATTCTCATAAGTCCATCTGGAGTGGAATTTCCCATCGGGAATGATTCTTGGCATGAAATAGTTGTACTTTGTGTATTCAAAGACAGCAAATGAAAGCATACTTCCTGCAACCAGGTCTATGAAGTAGTGATGTGTTAAGTACATGGTGCTCCACCACAACCAGAAAACATACATCACAAACAGTGGTCTGATTTGAGGGAATGCATAACTGAAGAAAAGAGCCTCCATGGTGGCACATCCAGAGTGTAATGACGGAAAGGCTCCAAAGATAACTGCAGAGTTGGAGAACCCTGATGTGTACAAGTCAATTCCCAACATTTGGTCAATTCTCCCCAATCCACCTGGTGATCCTTTCATCGAGTAGTCCGGAATGGCGTCTGCATAAAGATCCACATACCAGGGTGGTGCAGCTGGGTACAAGTTCTGTATGATGACACCAAATAGGTTCATGTAACCAAAGGCAAATGCATATGATCTCAGAATCTTTGGTGGACTGAACAAAAACAGTATGATGGCCACAACAAAAGGTGCTCCAAAGTGGAACAACCCATATGGAATCCATGCCAAAATGTCCAATGGCCTGTTGATGGAGTTGGACAATATAGCAGACAGGTTATCTCCGTAAAGGATGGTTTCCACAGCAGGAAGAACATTGACTGAGATAGGCATTCTGGTTTCTGTTTTGAATGTAGAACTTGTGAAGTACAATGCTAGCCATGTGAAGATCGGCATGGCATTGAAGACAAACTGGCCTGTTAATGGAACCAGACATCCCATTGCAAACAAAGAAACCACAACAAGCTTTGAAAAAAAACTGGCTGGGTTTCTTATAAGCACATAAAGCCAGACAGTGGCCATGACTGACCAGTTGACTATTTCCTTAACTTGGTATTGATGGTTCTTTATGTAATATAACGACAGTTTGATGTCCAATGAGGWTTCCAATGACCCTACTTTTGCATTAGCAGGTCTGTTCTTTGTGAAAGCATGTCTCACTTTATTRATGAATGACATTTTTATTTAAATAGATGTTGTATTTCTCRGCCAAATMAAACAAGTCTAAGTGCCTAGTCTCTTTTTGTTTTTACTTTTCAATGAGGTGGAATAGCTCAAAACCTTGTGCAGATGATTTGTTTATATTTGTTCGGTTGTTTATATAATCGTATGGAAAAAAAAGAAAGAAAAAAAAAAATGATCCATGCAACATCYTGTCTTCTTTCGGAGCATTATAAAAAAAGTCAATAAAYGAACTATTTTGCGAAAGTCACGTTTTGTAGACAAACCACARCTTAYWGGTTAAAACCAWTARCARATTYATRTCMAAARTAAAATAATTCTTTTTCTAATATATAAAGTYRTTTATTMAKYTCTTATTATTATACATTAYGYTATTSYAGCTTYTKTCTTTTWAAATTTRAAATCATATTATGTATTAACTTCCTTCTTTTAATTTGAATTTAAGCACCGTTTATGTACTTTTTACCAGCATCAACAGCTTGCTGGATCAAACCCGGATGTTCTTCAGTGTGTTGCTGAGCAGTAGCCTGCTGTTGTTCGTTCAAATCRTTTGAAGAGTAGTAYCCACCATACTCGTTTTGTGTTGGATGGYTTTCAGTGTTGGATTGATAYCCATTGTTACCTGTGCYTGYWRWTTGATAAGCACCCTCATTTTGTGCACCTGCAGCTGTTCCATGTTGCCCACTGTATTGAGCTTGCTCATTTTCTGGAATGCTTTGAGCGTTTGTCTTTGCTTGCTGCATTTGTCTTTGATGTTGCTCCTTTTCGTAATATGACTCATCTCCAGCACTTTTAGCAGTGGAGCCCTGTGTGCTATATGTGTTGTATTTATGCTCATAGTCCTCTYCATTGCCAGCTTCTAGATCTTGTTGGGTTGGCTCTTCAGCATATGCGGCTCCACTGTAGCTGCTGAACTCAGTTCCCTGTTCATTGGTTAAAGCCAATCCAGACCCTCTGTGTAATTGGACACCATCTGGATTGCCTGGAACGTGTATTTGATCAGCTCTTTTGAAGATATCCTTCCAAGTACCGTAGTTCTTCAAGATAGGCTTCATGACAAACTGGTAGAATAACACCGAAGTTAGGGCAAACAAGGCAAATGAAAWGGCTGCAAATGCAATGGAGGCCTTAGATGATTTACATGGCTGTGAGTAGCTGCTGTTTGTGTAACTGCCGGTGTACTCATTGTAATACAAATCGTCGTTTGGATTGGATCCGTAGTAGCTACTGTCATTGGCACTGTCGTAATCGGAAGCAGATTTGTTCCCACATGAGTACTGTCCATGTTGCTTGGCAAGGACTATGAAGGCACATAACCATAACAAACATWGGATTACTTCACACAGGAAAAAGGCTCCTGGCATGATGTACTGTCTAGCAAACATTAAAATAACATACAAAGCGATGATGTAAAAGACAGATATGACAGAAACAGCAACTGAAAAGTTTTGCTTCTTGGTGTGGTGACCAGAACCGTATGCATGACGTGCATAAGCGGTTGTCCCCAAACATATACTGGAAGATGCAAAYTGCAAGCCTCTAGTAACCATCAATGGCAAGAATTTTCTGAAATACTKRAAGAATTYCTTCTTGTACTTGGTYTTGTTGTCGACAGGCTCCTGGTTGTACTCAGTGTTTACACCATTGTTTTGGTACTGAGCCTCGTTGTTGGCATAGTTGTTAGCATTGCCATAATGGTTGGCATGTGGTTGTTTAACGTTAGACATTTGGTTATTTCTTTATACTATTCTTGGTCTTTAAATTATATTTTCATYGYGYTMCTTATCTGCAACTTAACATGGAGTTTAAAGATACGATTAAGAATGTTTRAAAATACCTATAAACCATCTTYYCTTATAAATCTAAACTTGGGATCCCCTTRAATATTGAGTTTRAAAATTCCCAAAGGCTATTGTCACATATACAAAATRTCATTTTTTACCCTTAAATTATATGTTTGACTAATCACTCCGCTGCTTTAATCATCTGCACTAAACGGAGGTACTTGCTTATTCAATATCTCCCCTTAAAAATAGCAAGATCTAAAWAAATATGTCATTTTAGCTATCAAAAATAAAAAAAAAAAGAATTAATCTAGATTATAAATGTTTTAAAATAYTTATTTAAAAGCTAARAATYAATGAAAAGGATACCTTYTATGCTTTAATCAAGACATGGAAAGTTAAGGTTATGAAAAAAATTAGGTATTAACAGTTTTTRACGACTATGAGCGTGAACAGATGATGTGTGTGGCTGAYAWCCGGAAAAAAAAAAACAATTTTTAAAAAAGTGAGATGACTTGAATATCGATTTAAAAAACTATATAATCATTAATAAAAACTCCACCAGGTTTGAACCAACCCRAAYAKCYTCCTASAAWGRRAAWAATAGCATATAAAATATATTATTAAAGAAAAGGGGTTTKTATAAATTCAAATAAGTTTATTAATTTAGAAGGTCATATATAAATAGAAATCTGTTTCATTTTTATTTTTTGTCAATATCATTATTATTAGGTATATTATGTATTAGTTATTAGSTGGTGTAWTATATATAWATATGTTAATATTTTAATTATTAAAGCAATCTGYGTCTCACAGTAATATTRAMAAAAAAAGAATAGAAGTCAAGTCATTTTTTTGAATCAAAAATTTGAGCAATGCTTGATGTTTKTTACGTCATTGSAATGATTGCTTTAAGCACTAGCTGATGATGGWGACTCAGCCTTAACTTCTTCAGTAGAAGCGTCTTGTGAARCTCCAGAAACATTTTCCAAGTCTTCAGCTGGCTTCTCATYACCAACAGCTGTGGATGTGTACTTAACACCATGGATCTTGTTAAATTTAACATTCAAACTCTTTGCAGTGTTGAATAGAGCCAATTTGGAGTTGTTCTTAACAATTGAAACAACAACATCAGTGATGTAGACAACGGCAGTCCAATAGAATAAAAAGAATTCAACAGCAGAGAAAGCAATAGCAGCCTGGCCAGTTCTACACTTACGTGTTAATGAATTTTCTCCTGATGGACAAGTACCGGAGCCGTAGTGCTTAGCTAAGACAATGAATACACAGAACCATAGCAATGTGATAGCCCATTCAGAGATGAAAACAAGGGCTGGAACAATGTAGCTGCCTAGCAAAAGCAAAGTAACTGTATATATTAGTGAGTAAAAAACACTAATGGTGCTTACAGCAACACCAAAGTTGGTCTTTTCGTCGCTAAATAAGGAGTCAGAGTAACTGATTAATCCCAAGACGATAACACCAACGGCAAATTGCAAAATTCTAACGATGGCCAATGAAGTGTCTGATTTRAAGAATGAAGTAGCGTATTTCATGTTTTGGATATGATTGTAAAGTTTATTGGTATATAATTTTCTGGTTTTTTGTCAATAATATAAACTTTTTTTATATTTCAAATTTTAACTATGATTTTTAAGTTAAAGTTTTTATGCTTATATATGATGAACTATAACGTAAGAACTCAAGTGGATTACACAAAATCGAAATAAGGTATACSAATWMCTATGAAATGAGCATCATGACTTTTTTCYAGAATATTTGTRATAGAAATCTATATATGAATACATAATTATGGTACATGAGATTTTTTTTTTTTTGTATTTTTTGATTGGTAAAACRCACARATGGTRTGCTCATTGCWAATCCTTTAATAACGCCTTTAGGAAAAATCTCGGATAAATTACATACTTTWCTAATTTCAAAGCGTTGATTAATTAAAATGAATCTCTTTTTATGGGAAAAACCTTATTTCAAAGAAAAAAAAAAAACACTCAGAGTTTTACCGAATAAATAAAGARCTAAGATTTTATGCTRAATACTGTCATTCAGATTACGTAATAAAGCTTTTGATTCAAATGACTTTGATTAATAGAGAARAAAAAAGAATAATCTCATATTATGATCATTAAAAGAGTCATATATTATCTATATGAGGTGATCTCTTCTTTCACTGTCTAGTGGGGGTATAGCCGGAAAACGGACATGTGCACTGAACTTGTCAATGTCAGAACTGTTATCTTTAATAACCTTTCCGTCTGCATTAACAATATCATCCTTAGGAATGTATCCCATTTGTCCCTTTCTGGTGGAGAATCCAGAATCTCTAATGAACAGTGGGTTCTTTTGATAGTACTCATCAATGATTGGATGAAGCAGTATTGTTTGATCCTTAAGAATCGTCAGTAATGAGTTGGTTGGTATGGCTGTCCAGTCATTTCTCTCAAAGGTAATCGGCTCAGAACTTACCAATACCATTTTGTTTTTTTTATCCACTCTGTGCATGTTGAATTCACCTTGCTTTCTTTCTACAAAATCAGAACCACAGGAGAAATACAATGATGGTGCTTCATCAACCTTTGATGATATGTATCTGGACACAATAATGCTTTCCCCATCCGTTACTGCAAAGTTCAACATTGATGGTTCTTCTTTAGATTCTTGGATTTCCTTTATTTTGGACAAAGACAACTTTCTTTTGAACTCTGGATCATTTGCCAATTTGAATTTTTCTTCAGCTACTATTTTGTTAGCCTGCTTTGTCCAATATTTTATTCTGGATATGGTTTCGTTCATAACTTTTCTCAATATCTTTGATCCAAACTTACCCTTTGATCTTGATGGATCGTATCCATAGGAATGTAAAATATGTACAAATAAGGCAAAGCAACACTCACTGTCCGTTGATCCTTGAACAATGTTAAAGAATTCGTCATCCAATTCATTCAARAATCTTCTTCTAACTTTTTTGAAGTTAGCAACTCCTCCGTTATGCATAAAAGTTATAGAGTGGTAATTGAATGGATGACAGTTTGTCTCACTTAAAACACCATATGTAGAAGCTCTTACATGGGCAAACATCAGTTTAGATTTCGTTCTTTCAGCTAATATTCTCAAGTTTTCGTTATTCCAGGCTGGAGTGATGGCTTTAAATATAGAWGGYCCAACCTCCTGCTCTTCCTTCTCAAGTTCTTTGTTTATGTCTTCCGAACATAAAGATTCACTTTCAAATTGTTCGCTRTTTAATATTTTATCCAATATTTCATCACTTTGATGTCTATTMATGTGTGRGCTYGAAKGTTCTTCTGTTGGATAATAAGCCAATCCAAAACCATCACCGTTGATTGGTCTTCTTCTATCAAGTCTCAGTCTACTGTCAAATGATTGATTGATGATGGAATGTTGAGGTTTAGTTAATAGATTTGATAATCTTATCGGKTCAGCACCTTTATATATTAAGAATCTACACATATTTTGTTATTTTYTTTGGTTTTATTTATATTCTTTGGGTCTTCTCAAACTATTGGTGCCTTATTTWTTGATTGTCTCATAAGATCTTGTCTTTTCGATAACGTGTTTAAATACTTTAATCTGTTGTATTTAATGATAATTAAAACTGTGTTGTCTTTAGTCATAGAATAAGACGGTATTTTGCAGAAAAAAAAAATTTAGTGAAGACAAATATACACAGTTTTTTTATAGCAGCATAATACATGTCTAATTCCTTTGACATATATAATTAAGTCCGACATCACGTGCAAATTGRGGGTTTCTTTCTTGCTCAAAACAGTTTCAAGGGTAAAAAATTAACATAGCTAGTTAAACTAACGACATCTTAAACATATCTATTTCATTATTTAAGCTTTATCATAAAATTGTTTGTCAAGTTATTTATTRAAAAGAGCCACCAAAAAAARAAACAATTAGAATCAAATRRAAAATGGCAAGAAAACCTGCATTTGCCAAAAAAACAAAAAAGGCAGCTAGTGCTAAAAACAATAGCTCTGACCTACACTTTTCAAARTTTGAAGATTACTTYGACTATGGTGTGAAAAGAGAAACAGATGGAGAGAGATTTTCACAATCTGATACYAAAAAATCAACAAATGCATTCAATGATGCTCTGAACTGCTATAGAGTGGCTATAAAAACTTTTAATGAAAATCCTGGGTTTTATAGTGGGGATGTTGAGGTTTACCAAAGCATCATGTACAATTATTTACGAGTAAAGTTTGATTTATTGAGTGAGTTTAAATATGTTGCTGGCGAAGTTGACATAACAAAATACATTCCAGAGAGTGACATAAACAAAGAAATGAAAGATTTTTTKTCACAAGRTGATAGRCAATTACTGGATGATTTACKTAATGAATACGAAGCTCATTCATTAACCCTTSAAGTCAACATAGGCACATGGGATTTCTTTTTCAATTATTTGGCTTATATGTCTAGTTATATTGAWTGGACCTTTGAAYTGGGAATAAGCGATCTAGAAAACTCTTTACTTGTGTTAAAAAGGCAAACGGAAATATTTGAGAAACTAAAAGAATCCAGYTCCGTGATATTTAATAGCTCTTACTCAAACCATCAARATTTTGATGATCCTGTTTTGGCCAAAAATATGGAATTACAAAGAGATACCATGTTTTTGCCAAATCAATACAGTCAAAACTTTGTCAACACTATGTCGAARTTAGACGTAAACTCCTTATTAGAAATGGAAACATTGGTTTTAAAATCGATAAACACTATTACGGAGATGATRTTTTTGAGCTCCAACTTAAACAATGAATCTTTGGAYTTATATTCTCAGTATATTGATGTATTGCGAAGCTACAGTCAAAGAATCAGTCTGAGTTCKTTAGTGACCAATAGCTCTTTGATAACCTCTGAATTGCAAGAAGAAATCAACAGYGATATCTATAAAGAAACTGAAGAAACTTTATACTTGACAACTACGTTTTTAAGCTTTTTTAGTCATCAGAAAATTGGCCTGTATTTACTTGATGTCCAAAAAGRATTTGATAGCATTGATCCAATAAAAAGACCYGTGGTTRTTGAATTGTTAAAGGTTATAATTGAAATTGCATCACCAATAAAAAAAATTAAGCAAAGTAATCAAAAGGGCATAAATTTACAACTATCWCAAATTATCAACAATTTGGGTGATATGGAAACATTTTATCAAATTTTGAACATGGTTGTCAAATTAGATCGTCAAGTTATAATGAACAGTAATGAAAAAATCAAAAGCGGTGWATTTTCAACCATACACACAGGTTCTGAATATTGCAACATGTCAGAGTTGTTTATAGAGGTTGCAGAAATAGAACTTCARAGAAGCTTTTGGAAGAAAATGGAATTCAAAATGGAAGACAGTGATGCTAGTATAAACTTGAGAAAAACTTATYTRAATAATGCCTATAGTTTCGTTGCAAATGATTTAGGAACYAAAGAAACWAAAAAAGATAAGTACTATAGACTTTATCTAAAAGCCGCTATTGAAAAAATGTTACTATCTGATCAAGATCATCAACTTTAGATATACCATAGCGATTAGTTGATGATAATAAGACGACAACATTATTACTGGGAGTGAATAACGGTATATATGAAAAAAATGASGCTTTARAGAGTATCATTAGAACWTGAAYYTATACYAATACGTATTGTRRTTAARCCTTYTGTTCATATCATTGTTGAATAAGCCACGYTAWAATGTTATCTTTYAGTTAAACGTYGRTWTACAGTTTGTCGKATTTAAGAAGRTATAATTAGAGGCTGAAGTTAAAAATAGAAACTTGTGAGGAAAAACGAGCAACAATTCAGCGAAAAAAAAATAAAGTTGTGGCTGGTTTYGATTTTCCATTAATATTTTTTTTTCAAATTGGCACCTCACACGAAATGATGACTTTGAAACATTAGTGAAACAGTACTMCTTTACATTTTTGATCTGGATTTAACATCAAAACATCTACTCTATATAARGTTTAAAGCCTATTTGGATAAATTTGTTATCAACCAAGCAAAAAAAAGAGCATACATTTTTCAAAAGAGACAGACATAGCACCAGCGGCATATATTATAAACTGAATACGMGTAATTATGTCTCAYAATCCAAACAGCTACAATAATTACAATGACTTTGTCAATTCCAATTACAAACCAGATGCAAGAAAACCTTCTGCTTATCACGACGAAGAGATATATCACAGTGACTCTGAAAGTCACTTAGACTTTTACGATAATCCCAACAATGATTTCAACGGCCAACAACCRTTACAGAATACGTATAGTGATCCATTTCAAAGCGAACTGAATACCAATAAATCCAATCCTGTTAGTAATCAATACAACGAACCTGTATTACCTCAACACGATACTAATAACATTAATTCAGTTCCTATTGTAGATGRATTTAATGGATATGCTTCTAACAACAATCAARGAAACTATCGAGTGCAGCCATACCCCAACCAATTGGATTACGGTCAAACACACGCTCCATCATCACCATTTGCAGACTTGGAAATGGGAAAGCTTCAGTCTTTTGATGACAATGAATCCATAATCCTGGATTTGCAAGGAGACGAATACCCAATMAACTCCTTTTTAAGAAAAAATGGTACAATGTCAAATCCATACAGAGATAACAAAATTTATCATGATGTTTGGATAAGAAACGAGGGACCACTCATGGAAAATGATCCATTCCATCAAGTTGAAGATCAAAACATTGACAAGATAAGCACTAAAGAACTGGATCCAGTTGAAGAGTACTTTGAAGATGATGAAGAGAAAAATATTGATYTGTCTTCATTCGATAAGGATGGTCAAATTTTTTCAGTTTCAGAGGACTTRGCCGACACTGAAACTGATTTTAACAACATGGATGATGAAAAGCAAAAGAAAGTCTCTAGAAGATTCATATTGGAAAAYGGAAATTTTGTCTTTGATTGTCCTATAGGTTCTACCTTAATCAACCAATACTATGATTCCTTTGATAATTCACAACATGTTTCCAATGAGTTCAAGTTCATGAGATATCAAGCAGTTACATGCCAACCACATGAGTTTCTGTATAATAACTTTGTCTTGAGACAGCAAAAATTTATGATACCAAGAGTTACAGAGTTAATGATTGTCATAACCATGTACAATGAAGATGATTTTCTGTTGGGTAGAACCTTGAAGGGYGTTTTCCAAAATATCAGACACATGTTRAARAAAACTCATTCTAAAACATGGGGCCCAGATGCATGGAAGAAAATTGTWGTTACMATTGTCAGTGATGGTCGTTCCAAAATTAATCCAAGAGCACAAGCATTGATGAGTGCYCTGGGKTGTTAYCAAGATGGATTTGCYAAATCCGAAATYAAYGGGAAGGAAGTGTCAGCACATTTGTACGAGCATACATCCAAAGTCAATATTACCAATGTTAATGATGAYGGTACTGTTGACTTGAAGTGTGATCAAACATCCATTCCTGTGCAGTTTTTGTTCTGTTTGAAAGAACAGAACCAAAAAAAAATCAACTCACATAGATGGGCCATTGAAGCCTTTGCTGATGSTTTGAAGCCTAATGTTATATGTTTGTTAGATGCCGGTACCATGCCTGGTAAAACCTCCATTTACAACCTGTGGAAAGAATTTAAAAATCCAAGAGTTGGTGGTGCCTGTGGTGAGATTAAAGTGGATATTGGAAGCTTTGGGAAAAAYCTTATCAACCCTTTAGTTGCTTCTCAAAATTTTGAATACAAAATGTCCAACATATTGGACAAGACCACAGAATCTTGCTTTGGATATATCTCGGTACTACCAGGTGCATTTTCAGCTTATAGGTACCAAGCGTTATTGGGAAAGCCTTTGCAGAAATATTTCCATGGTGAAGATGAAAACATCCAAATGTTTGAATCAAATATGTATCTTGCTGAAGATAGAGTGTTATGTTATGAAATAGTCACCAAATTTGAGAACAACTGGATTTTAAAATACTGTAAGGATTCATATGCCTCCACCGATGTTCCTGATAAAATACCRGAGTTCATTTTACAAAGAAGAAGATGGATGAATGGGTCTTTCTTTGCAGCCCTATACTCGTTCATTCACTTTTCCAAAATTTGGTCTTCAGGTCAATCCATTGCAAGAAAAATCTTTTTGACTATTGAAATTCTGTACATGATGTTTCAAACCCTAGTTTCATGGTTTTCATTGAGTTCATTTTTCTTAGTATTCAGRATTTTGACTCTTTCTTTATCGGTGACGTTTCCAGACGTGAAAGCTTTCAACTACTTAGCAGTTGTGTTTTTATGGATATACGGGTTTACTGTTTTGGCAACTTTCATTCTATCATTGGGTAACCGTCCACAAGGTACACACAAGTTTTACTTGCTTGTGTTTGTGTTTTTTGCCATACTAATGACCTATACAATCTTTGCTGCTATTTACCTATCTGTTCACACCATACAAGATTTGGTTAGTGATGAAACAAAGGTYACCTTTAAGAGTTTGTTATTAAAGTCTCAATTTAGAGATTTGCTGGTATCTATGGGGTCCACTTACGTTCTTTAYATTGTTAGCAGTTTAATTTATTTGCAACCATGGCATATGCTAACCTCATTTGTTCAGTATTTATTGATCAGTCCATCATACATAAACGTGTTAAACATATATGCATTTGCCAATTTACATGATGTTACCTGGGGGACAAAAGGTGCAGTTAAGGGTAAATTTTTGGGATCAGTCAAGGCCAAGGAGGACGGTACTGTGCAAACTGAAATTCCTATACATGCAGCAGAAATTGATGCKAATTACAGAATGTACGCTCATATGATTTCCAAAAAAGAAGTACAAGARGAAACAAAAGAGAAAAATATGGATGAGGTGAAACARAGTTACTATGCTACAGTAAGATCCATTGTGCTGATTTTGTGGATAACCACCAACTTTGCTGTTGTTTCAGTCATCTTGAATGTTGGTGGTTATGCAGAATATGACGCTATCAAAAAGTCACATAACAATGAATACTCACATACAGAAGAAGTTGTGGGGTCTAGAGCAAGAGTTTACTTTGCTATTATCCTGTGGGTAGTTGCCTTCTTGGCAGCTGTAAGGGCTATTGGATGTTTTGTATTCATTACACAAAAATTTGTYAACAGATTCAGAAAGTAATTTAAGTATATAATTGTTAATTTTTTCGAATTTTGATTTTACTTTAWTAGTCGTATCGGCTTTTATAATGTAGTCGGCTTGTTTARGGATTTGGAKTTTGTATGGACCSGGTTTTCGGAAAAAGATTTTCATCGGGAAAAAAAAATGAAGATTTTAGCTTTATATATCATACAAGGAACCAAATATAAATATTAAAGCTGAAAMAGTATCAATAAAACAGCTTTTCATATAGTTGCAGATCTGTTATTGGTTAAATAGAAAACCCCGTACAGAATTTTAAAGAAACCTATATCAATAAACTTTAATGAGAGTAATAATACAAAAAGTYAGCCAAGCTTCAGTAACTGTGGATAATAACTTAATATCTCAAATAAAAAAAGGATACTTTCTTTTGGTAGGTATTTCAGTTAACGACACCGAAGTTGAACTTGAGAGAGTGGCAAARAAAGTGTGTGGGCTAAGACTATTTGAGCTCAATGAAGACGACATACACACAAATCTGTGGAAAAAGAGCATAAAGGACGTGAAGGGTGAGATTTTATCTGTGTCTCAGTTTACATTGTATGCGAAGACCAAGAAGGGAACCAAACCGGAYTTCCATAGATCTCAAAAGTCTGAAATTGCACAACCTTTATACGAGAAGTTCCTAGCCTTTTTAAGAAGAGAACTAGGCAGTGATGATCTGGTTAAAGATGGGCAGTTTGGAGGAATGATGTCATGTGCTTTGACTAATGAGGGTCCATGTACTATTATATTAGACACCGATGAAACAGCTTAGATGAATTTCTACTATRTATACATATTTCTAATGTAATTCACCAAAGAAGATACAAGTMAAAAAGTTAGTTTATGAGGTTTTCTATTCAGTGAGAACGATGATAACGCGTCCAGAAATACACTGAAAAACTTTTTTTTGTCTATTCACGTTTTGGTGTATCCAGAATGTTTTTTTTYTTTTGAGAAATCCTTGTTGCGAAAACAGTGCCAAGTTCTTCGATTTTTTCTGTGTAATAACATCACACTTCTTTAAAGTATATATGAAAGCATGTTATCGAAACAACCAAAAAGAATCATTAGTGGGTTGTTATTTTTCTAATTATATTYYTGTTGTTACCTTTTAGCTTGCAATATAAAAACCTTTTATTTTAGCTCTATATTATATTTTCGAAATGGAAAAACAWGCTACATTCAATTTACCATATATTGATCCAAAATATCATATWATAAGTTCCACGGAACAACTTCAAAATCTTAGTCCATTTCAATACACTGAGTCCTATGTCTTTGTGGGCATGATTGATAGTGCACAAATCAGTAAAAGAGGAAATCTGGTAGTCAATTTAATCAATCCAGCCACTGTAGATGTAGATTACATAACAGACAAAAARAACAAGGGAATGTTTTGCTTTCTTTCATCAGACCTTCAATCAAGTGCTTTGAGGGATATTGAACGAAAGTTCGAATGGAAACCAGTAGCAAACACGATGACTTATTTCAAATCTGGTAAACTAATACCAATTGTCATAACATGTACTGTGCATTCTTCCAATTCTGTTCACCCACCTTTTTTGATGTGTAAGTCCATATCCATTCTTTCTTATAGAGGTTACGCTCAAATTGCTGCTAATTGTAATGTGCAAGGTCTACGTGAAATTGTAACTGATTCATTGATAAACATCAAAAAACTGTACGATGACCCCAAAAATATATTTATTATCAAAGATTCTAGAAACGTTTATGACAATGTAGATTTGTTCAGAAATTTTGATCTGACCATACTAGAAGATTACAGACGAGAACTTATAGCTCAAAATTTGCTTAATGAACGAGCAGCTGAAGAAAAGAGAATAATGGAAGAGCAGTTAAAGGAAAAGGAAATGGAGAAAAAGCGTTTAGTTGAAGAAAAGGCGAGAGAGGAAATATTTCTAGCTGAAGAAAAGGAGAAACAAGAAAAACTTCTAGCTGAAGAAAAAGCCAATAAAGAAAGACTTTTAGCTGAAGAAATGGCAAAACAAGAAAAATTGTTAGCTGAAGAAAAGGCCAAAAAAGAGAAACTTTTACTTGAAGAAAAAGCAAAAAAAGCCAAACTTTTGGCTGAAGAAAAGGCCAAGCAAGAAAGGCTTTTAGCTGAAGAAAAGGCAAAACAAGAAAAACATCAATCTGAACAGAAGCATGCTTCTAGGGATCTAAATTCATCTTTAAAAAATACACTAAGTAATATAAGCTCTGCTAAAGACACATCCGAATCAGCGGATAGCAAAGGGAACTTAGAACAAAAGAAAGCAGTTTCATTTCAAGATAATGTTCCTCTAAGCATGATGGCATCACAAATTAGCTCAGCAGTCTTCACTGTTGAAACAAAGAATGATCAGTCAAAAGATGCCAAAAAAGAAGTTGCTGTAACAACAGATGATAAARTAAGTAAACAGATTGAAGAAACACGTCCGAACAAAAATAATGAAATTGGAGATGACAATTTCTTTGAAATGGATATACCGCAGTTCAGTACACAAGCTGAGCCAGAAATATCACAGCCTACGTTGAATAAACCTAAGCCAAAGTTTGTGCCTGTTGAAGATGTAGAGTTTATTTCAGAAAGTGACGAATCAGACTATGACATGATGACGGGGAAGAGAAAGGAAACTAGTAAGACACCTTCAWTGTATGAGCCTGCATTGAAACGAAAGAAGGAGAATGGAATTGAGGACAAAAAGCCGTTGTTTATATCTGAAGCACATAAAGAGAATATTCGAGCATCTGAAAAGATAGAAGAGCACGAATCTTCGTCAAGTGGATTTTTAGARGATGATGACAAGAACTTTTACGGMGATAGTGTSATGGCWGATTTAGACAAGTCTAATGACGTTCAAGAAAAGAGMAGCCAACCAATTAACAGAGGCAAGGAGATAATATCGAATTTTTTTGGAAACTTAGAAGGAAAGGGTAAGAGAAATGAAGAACGTAATGAAGTTAACAAKAAGATCCTGTCGTCTTTAACAAGGGAAGGACRGAACCCATCCGGTCCTAGAAACATGCAGATTTTTTCAATGGCTGAAGATATGAGTTCACAAGGTGTCATATCTGCCACACTGGAATCACCACCAAGAAATACTAGATTGTTTGAAAAGCCTGAAATAATTTTTTCCCAACCTTCCAATCAGCAAACACCAACCAAGATGATATCAAAGGGAACTCAAACACCAATGAATTTTTTCACATTCAATCTGTTGTATAGTCAAGCTGTTTCCAGCGCRAAAATGGGCCACGATGCTATGAACAATGACATATCTTCAACAAAGAAAGAAGTGGGRAAAGTAGTGGACCCTCMTAAAATAGACAAAGAAATTTTGAAAACTGAACCTAAGGCTGTACCTGCAATTGAGAAAATTAAACCGAAGAAGGTTGCTTCAATAGCCAAGACTACRATTAATTCTGGCGACATACCAGTCAATAAAAATGATWCAACTGCTAAGGAAAATGTACCATCTTTGCCAACAAAATTACAAGAGACAGCTGTGAAGACTGTTGTAAGTGCCAAAGATAACAGTCCAATTAAGAAGACAAAGATGAATGTTGTACTCAAGAGCGTACAAGAGAAAACTYTAAAAAAGAAGACAAAGAATGATGTTTCTTYAAAAAAMGATGATGTRCAAGTTCAAAATGTCAACASTAAGCAAACAGGTAARGTKCCTTTGGAAACTTCAAAWGAWSCSGAAAAGAAAMYACAAGAAGTGTTTACTTTGAAGCCAAATGGATTCCGATCAAGAATCAACAGATTARTAAAGGCTCCTAAGCAGGCTGTGAAAGTAAATTGCATTGTKGTTGGTATGGTTCCCTTTGATGATAGCATAGRYATACACAAGTAYGGAAGAATAACMTTRAATGTTATTGAAGCCTCTGATTATAAGATATGTTCAAAGGTGAAGAGATATGAAGGGATGAYKATTGATTTGACTGTGAAGAACACGKCTKTACTTGCTGAYGTGTTCAAAGTGAAKACAGGTGAGCAGCTATACGARAAGATGAGAAATATGTTTTTTTGTGGTAACGAAAGGAAGGAATATGAGTTCATGATCACCAAGGATAATGATGGGGGTTTTACATGGATACAAAAGGCGTTCACCCATGAGGATTTAAATGCTGACTCTGAAGGAGTATAYCCAGTCAAGAGAGGTGAGTTATCCTTGCCAACATCTGTGATGTTCAAGGACTTGGGTCCCTCGAGCATAGGGACATTTTCCACAAATGTTTTGTTAGTTGGTATAAGATGTAAAAAGGCATTAGGAGGAGCCAAATAYAGACTTTTGGTTACCGATTTTACCAACTGYCCTTCCATTAGGGAAGCMAATGTGAGAAACATCACTGYTTTRGGRGAAATSCAATTGTTYAATGTRYATGARGTGTTTATTGGAAATGATGTCATAGGTGAATCTTTGATCAATGAACTYCARCAAACCTATGGAGAGAAGCTGAATGATTTTAATTTCCAATTTGCTATTGACAACATGTACTTCAAAGACTTGTGTCTGAGTCATTTGGGTATAGTGTTGAGCTTGAAGTACAGCACAAAGTTCTATTCAAACAGTTTGGATATAAGGTATTTAACCTCTTTTCTATTGAAGTATGAAAATGGATTTTCTGGATCCTTGGAAGCAATGAAACAGTTAAGARARTTGTATGARAACTATGATACCAAGATATCCAGAAATCTTTTGAAAGGATCCATAAAGAGTATACAAATRTGCATGCCTTACAGTTATCAAGACAACGGGTATGTTCTATTTGCCGATAAGTACAGTAAAGAAAAGCAGGAGTCCCTTAAGGAGCTAGTGACCAACACATTGGACAGAATTAAACACACAGATAAGTTGTCGATATATGACAARGTTCTTGAAGTTAACAGTTTGAAAGGTGTGTTGCTTAATGTAACTAAAACAAATGTAATAATCCAATTAACAAACTATCAGCTTCTTGGAGCAAAATACATGTCGAATGGATGYATAGAGTTTGAAGTCGGGGTGAAGGGTGAAAATGGATCATTCAAGATGTACATACTGCCGCAATCCAACATAAGTAAGATGTTTTCAAAAAAGGAAAACACAGAGTCTACACACCCGCTAGTGTACAATGAAATCATGAAATTGAAATTTCCTACAAGTCCGAAAAGTCCAATATTCTTGAGTTCATTYAGGATGCCTTTTGGAGATGATGGTTGTTTGGCGCAGTATTGGGTGATGATAGGATTCTCATCAATATGGTGATAATATATAAAAGGGATAAATTTCTACTATATTTTTTTCGAGTGAWTWCAAAAAGCGAAAGCATAWTAGATTACGTTTRTTTCYCCCTTAAAAAAATACAATAAAAGGCTATTCCACTCCCCTTAAAAAAAGYAACTTTTCAATTTTAATTCATGTATGTTTTCAGTTAKKCTCTGTWARGAACTRTTCATCTGTAGACWGCAGTAAMTTCACCCTTAAAAAATYAATTAAAAGTGAAATAACGGATTAATTGCTAGGCAGTTACAGCATATCAGTTGGGTAATACCTTTGCAAAATGTCATTTTTAGTATTTAAAGGAACTACGTTTTTATTTTTTTTTTCAATGAGATGACTTGTATATAAATGTTGACTCCATCTTAATACATATTGTGTACTGTRAAAAGTTAAACTTTTATACACTTAACTTAAYYTRAAAGAAAAAGCTAGTAAACCAATAGCAAACATAAACATAGTTTAATTAAATTAATATTTATTTTATACAGTTAATAAAAAGGRAATGTCTAGAATAGCAAAAAGAACAATTGATAGTATCACATTATTATTTCTTGCAGGAGCTACATTGTTAGCCTTCTTTGTTATATTATGTGGTGCTAAAAAAACAGGCTTCTTAAAGAAGTTTTACTGGATGAGAGCWGATACCTCCTCCATCACCACTCAAGCTGGAAGAGGTGAGACTTACTGGTTGAATTACATGTACTGTACAAAGGCCAACAGTAGTGTCAGTGACTACAGTTATTGTTCAGGAAAGAAACCAGCTTACCCATTTTCACCAAGAGAAAACTTTGGATCTGGAGTCACCTTACCATCTGACTTCAACAAGAGAAAAAACAAGTTTTACTACTTGTCAAGAGTTGGTTGGTCAATGTGGTTGGTTGGATTGCTTTTCTTGGTTGTGAGTTTGTTGCCATTTATGTTACAAAGCTGTATCAAGCACACCATGGTTTACGTCATCTCAACAATGTCTGTTTGGGCCGCTTGGTTCTACTTGACATTGGGAGCCTGTTTGTGGACATCTGCCTTTGTCATGGGTAAGCATGCGTTCACCAATGATGGTATCTCTGCCAAGTTGGGTGTCAAGATGTTTGCATGTTTGTGGACAACAATCTTTTTGATATCTGTGGCTGCATTGTGGCAACCGGTATCAGCAATCTTATCTAAAAAACACAACARCGCCACAAAGCAACAAAACAAGGAATTTGAAGAAAATCAATACGCCAATGACTTGGAAAACACTCAAGGACATGACGAATTTTCATCCGAAACTGATTCTTATTTACAAAATGGACAATCAGCATACGGTAAGCAATCTGAGTACAGCGAAGACAACGGCACAACCCCTGCTGAAGGTCCAAAGAAGAAGATCTTTGGTTTCCAGAAGAAGGTTAAGCACACTAGAATAAACTCTGATGGCGAAAAGAAGACAAATGTTACACAAACTACAGGAATCTTGAATGTACCATTCCATAAGGGCAATGATTCCACAGCTGAATATAACACTTCAGCACCACAAGAGCAAGTTGTTGACGCAGAACATATTCCTAGCGAAAGTGTAGGAATAACCAAGGAAAAGGTTCCTAGTGGAATACCAACAAGTGGATAAACAAACGTATTTTAAGCAAAAAAAAAAAAGAGCGAGTTCCTAAATAATAGTAATAATTAAACTTGGTGTTTTTTTTTCATTTTAATCCAATTAAACATACATACCCAGTAAATCTATAAGTTAATAATTATTTTAAAGTAATAGTTATGTATATTTATATATATTTCTTCTAAAGAACATAACAGAAAGATAACCAAAAAAAATACAGTAAAATATATCATCTTTGATTTTTCACTATYTAATTGATTAAGTTTTTTTTTTAGTGATGATATATTTTCCCCCACTGAAAAAAAAAAAGATAAGATAAGGTATTATGATGCATGATAAACATAATATCTRTTCATAGAAATCCATTTAATTAAACTTTAATTAAACTTTAATTAAACCCATTAGTTAAACTTTAATTAATAGGTCACAYAAATTGGTTAATAATGAAAGCTTGTTTTTTTTTAAACATGATATTACTCCCGGCAGATATATAAGCTGTYACATACAAGATTTCAAAAATATATGAGCCAAGCCCCCAATCTTTATTAAATGAATAAAAATAAGAACAAGTCTTGTATGATATCAAAGGGTGTTCAAACGGATAGTGTATATCACGACCCTTCTAGGCCAGAGTTACCTAAAAAACACAACATTAAGAAAAAGAAACATAGGGAAACATACTATTATAACCTTTTAAACAAATAGTGTGTTATCAGCTACACAATGAAAAATCCTACACATTTTATTATMYATAAGCATATATTTCTTTTCCCCGACTCCCGCAATATTRATTATGCAGAAAACAYCRACACCAAAAAAAAATTTTCCTTGTTTTTTTTTTTTTTTTTTGCTGAAAATGCATTCCCCTCTTGTTTAACTTTGAGTTTTGAGTTGTTAAAACTTTAACACATCCTTTTAAATTTTTGGATYAAAATTGTAAGTCTTAACACACAAAACAACCAATAATAACTAAGATAACCAATAGATTAAGTAYAATTTTAGTAKAAAACATTGGYCTAGAACATAGAATCATAAAAGAATTAAATAGCTATCTATTTCTGACTGTTTCTAACCTTTTTTTTTTCWTACTTTCGATTGTTTTCTAACTATAAATCAAATATAATACCACTTTAAAAARTCTATTTATACAAATACTACTTTTGAAAGAAACAAACATAAAYTAAAATAAACATACACTGAATTTGAAAGAGCTTATAAAATTCATTATATCCATCTTTTCATTATTCAATCATTTGCTATAAATCTTTTATTTTAATTTTTTTCTATCTACAACTATATTTTGCATAACAATTTATTTTTACTGAACTATAAAAACAACAATCATAAAACTAATAAACTTTWACACMAAAAAAAAAACAAATACGAAACAGATGATTGATTCTTCTGCTTTACTCAATGATAAATATGTTTCMAGGAAATCGATGTTAAAAACTGATGATAGTTCTGAGAGTTGTAAGACTCAATTAAACGTCGGTTCTGATAACTTTGATTCCAGTGASAGAAATGTTCACACTCCAAGTAGTGATGTTGACGTTAATGCACAGGACTACTCTTTTAATRGAGATACTCCTCAGAAGAATATATCAAGTATGCAAAACTATAGATATTTGCAACAAAACCCATCTAAATCTCCACACACAGCTGAGTTCTCTAAACAGTTATCATCCTCAATCAGCAAATTAAGTCTATCTTCAGGTGAAAATGATAGTCATTCGAAGCAACACAGTCTTATAAATGACAATGACAATGATAATTATCCACAAAACGTCGAAACAAACTATTATACATCGACCGCAAACAATTCAGTTTCTTCCGATTTATACATATTAAAAATACAGAATGTTCCTTCTGACTTGACCCCAAGGGAAAGTCACCTGTTGTTTGCACTCATGATTGATTCTTCACCAAGATCCATAGAAATTCTTCAAGATGGTGGTGAAAAGTTTGTAAAGGCTGTTATTTTAGACTTTAATGCTGCTGTTAAAACAGCCATAACTTTAGAATCTAAAAAGAATTTGTTTGGACCTTATTTCCCATTCAAGTCTTTTATACAGTTATTTGATAACAAGACCATGCAACAAATTCCATTCAATGACCCATCATTTAGCTTAAAAGTCAATAAGGATTCAAGATTTGCATCAAGCACTGATTTAAATCAATTGGGCTTTGTTGATCCTTTCCACAATTACCAACTTGACAGTTCTCGTTTTGTCAACTCTCAAAACGGCATGAACAACACCMACATCTGGCACAATAATGAGCACAGGTCAATGTCAAGAGATATGCATGCAAACTACTTGAGACAAAGCGTGGATAACAACTCTTATGGAAACATGGGAGGAATGAATGATTTTGACAGCTATCAGAATCAAATGYTRAMTCARAGAGCATCAAGAGCAACAACTGCTGATATATAYTCACCACCCAGAAGCGCCTCTGGYATCAATGGCATTTCCAACATGTTGGGCGGGATGGATAATGTRAGTGCCAAGTCCAAAACCAGTGGTAGAGTYAACTCATTGACYGATGTGCCTTTARCTCAACTAAGAAAGGCATCCTTGTCAATGACCACTGCATCTCACGGGACTGATCCTAGAATGAGTATAGCTGCTGGATCTCTGGATGGATCCATTGTGAGATTGGAGAACTACATCATTTCAAGCAAGCATCTAAGAAACATGCCAATAATCTATGCATCCATACCGGGTATAACTGAGGCTGACTTGGATGCGTTGGCCAGAGTGCCTCCACCAACAAACCCAGCTGATCAAAACCCACCTTGTAACACTCTTTATGTGGGTAACCTGTCCCCTGATATTGTTGAGGCTGAYATGAGGGAACTRTTTGAGAAGGAAGAGGGTTTCTTGAGAATATCATTCAGAAGCAAGGCAAACACCAAGAGTAACCATGGACCAATGTGTTTTGTTGAGTTTGAGGAGATTCTGTATGCTGCCAGATCATTGGCTAGATTGTATGGTGTTGAAGTTCAACCAAAGTACAAAACAAGTGAGTCCATTGTTGATGATGATTCCGGTATAAAGAAAATGGTTGGTATAAGATTGTCATTCAGTAAGAACCCATTGGGTGTAAGAAACATCAAAACAACAATGAACATWCCAAGAAACAGCAATTTTGACACCAGTGATTATGGCGATGAAACAAGAAGATACAGTAGAAAGCCAAATGATGGTAACATGAGCCAAAGACACAGCATCAATCCATYAAGAGATCAAATGAGCTCAAATGGATGGAAGTATYYAAATGGTGATGTACCACGTAGTAGAGACATGGGAAATTGGGGTGGCCACAAGCATGATGAAGTTGCTAATGATCCRAGATACTCTTTTGGTGACAACGCAGTAAYATTTGATAGAGAAAGAGAATCTGAAGATGTTTATAAGCAGTTTAGATAGTGTATATATTAGATTACTAAAGAAAAAAATGTTGATCATTGCCTATTTAGGAAATATAATTCAAGTGTTTTCAATTGTTCAAATTATGAAACGGAAAAGAATCAAAAAAAAAAAAAWWTTTTTCCAAAGGTAACGGTGTTTGATGTTTTTAGTTAAAATCAAAAAAGGAAGAACTCACTTTTTTGGAAAAAAATAAAATCAAAYAAATATATTTATRGACTATTAATTAAACGTAATTTCRARGAAAAGTACACTCACCTCAAGTAGTACGAATATTCAGATAACCATAATTAAACTATATACCAGTACAGTAATCCATACTATTACTCTGAAAAATAATGTCTGATTACAAATWYAAAAAACATGATGCCAACCAGCATAAGCATAACATCAAATACAACATTTTACTGTTAGGTGCGGATAATACAGGAAAAAGCACTTTCATAAACAACCTACTTAACAAGTACATTTACACCAGCGATCCGTACTTGAAAGATAAAAGCATTGTTGAACCAGATGCTGAAGAAGATATCAAAATCATGAATCCACTAAAGACAGTTCTATACACCTCGGGTGAAAATTTGTTACCACTTTCATACAATCAAAGCAATGAAAAAACCTCAACACATACACCTTTYAATGTTCAATCAATAGATATAAAAATATCATCCAGGGATGAAGAATTGAATTTGACACTGTTGAAGTCCCAGGGTTTTGGTCAACAAATTGACAACACACAAAGCATACAAGAGCTGGAAACTTTCCTGACAGATAAGTATGACAAATTGTTGGTTGAAGAAACAAGAATCCAAAGAGACCCAAAGTTTGTCGATCAAAGAGTCCATGTAATTTTATACTTTATTCAAAACACAGGCCATTTGATCAAGGAACTGGACATTGAAGCCATGAAGACACTGAGTCGTTATACAAACATCTTGCCGATTGTCAGTATGGCTGATGGGTTCACTGAGAAAGAACTTGAACAGTTCAAGAAAAATATTTCTGAGCAAATTGATGATCTAAGTGTTCCCGTTTTCAAGTTTGTCACCAATGACGATGATGATGAATACTTGGATGAAGAAACCATAAAAGATAACGAATWTTTACAATCATTGCAGCCGTTTTCCATTGTTACTTCGGACAAAGTCGACGAAGGCAACAAGTACTTTAGATCATATGCATGGTTAGGAAATGAATATAAACTCAACATTGATGAAATGAAATCAAACCAGTTGAGTTTATTGAAAAGAGTGTTATTTGGTTCTCATTTACAAGACTTTAAAGACATTTTAACAAACTTCTTGTATGAATCATATAGATCCAAGAAATTGCAGTCATCATTGAAGGAAACTAAGGGAATATCTGAATCACCATCCTTTGTGAACTTAAAGAATAGAGATTCGTTGAGTGAACACTCTCAAGCAAGTGAAATCAATGGATCCCCATCTGTGCCAAGCTTAAGTAATTACCAACAACTGGTTATCAATGGCCAGCCTTCAACTTACTCATTGGCCAGATTAGCTAAGCAATCAACGACCAGTGTTGATAAAGAAGGATCCATGGATAGTCAAACAGATCAACAAAAGTTAAGAAACATTTCGCAAACCATCCCATACCAATTGACAAGAGATAGACTAAAACACCAAAAGCTAAAGCTCGAACAAATTGAAACAGACAGTGCTAAGGAGTTACAAAAGAAAATAGAAGACTTGGAAAAGAAGGCCATGGAATTGAGAAAGAGAGAAAAGCTATTGAAACAACAAAGACTACAACAGGAACAGGAAAGTTTAAAAACCAGTGATGCTGCCTCACAAGTTTCATCTGAACATATAAATAATGAAAATTTGTATCAAGATGATGTTACCGAGGAAGATGAAATGAATGCGTCAGTAATTAAAAATGAATTGTAATAAAAATATATATAWACTATTGAATTGTACAACAGCCTCCTTTTTTTAAGTCATTCACCAGTAAGCTCGTTCTAACCGCAGCTTCAAAGATATCATCAACACCATCTCCTGTCAGAGCAGAACAATACATGTATCTTTTRGCACCGATTTCATTTGCTATTGTGGCCACTTCATTATCTTCAACAAAGTTTTTGTGGGCACTTTCAGCCTTGTTTTTCAATAGATCCTGTTTCAGTCCAACAAGAATGACCGGACATGAGGGGACATACCTTACACACTCCTGRATCCACTTGGTTCTAGCATTATAAAGCGTTTGCTTGTCATCAACAGCAAACGCAATGAGAATGACATCAGCCTTTGAGTATGATAAAGGACGTAATCTTTCGTACTCCTCTTGGCCAGCAGTGTCCCACAGGGACAGTTGTATGTCAATGCCATCAACACGGCAGTCTGTGACGTAGTTTTCAAACACTGTTGGCTGGTATTGGGTGGGAAATGAACCTAAAGTGAACACATGAAGGAGTGATGTTTTACCACAAGAGTCTCCGATTATGACTAGTTTTCTTCGTAGTGTGTTATTAGACATTTGTTTTATATAAGGGTGGGGGTAGTGTAAATGTATACAGATACCAATAAAGTATGTATGAGAGTGAATTGATTGGTGGATGATATTCTATGATTTTTTTCAAGTTTCAATYATTGGAAAKCTATGCCTTGTTAATGGGAASAWTAACATAATAAAGTTACTAATTTTTAAAAAAACAAAAAAAAAAACAAATTTTTACATCCTTCAATTATTTCYCAAAGGCAAAAAAAAAAAAACTGGAACACTGTGTATTTTTAGCAAATATACTCTAAAAGGCAATCCATARRRGYAAACATACTCACCCCTTATTTTTTTATGATTATCATCCATATATTATGRWAGGAATATCTTTGAATATATAATAATCAGAACCATCCTGCAGTAACTGAKAGYGGCATAACACTTGAAATGATGTTAKTTCAATAAACCTCTCAGCTACTTCACTATCTCACCATTCAAATCATATGTRTCTAAACGCCATTTCACTGGTGTGGAGGCTCATTCTTGGTGTTCTTGTTGTTTCCGTAAACTCCCATCAAACTATTATAGTAACTGTTCATGTTACTGTTCAAAAGACCACCGCCTGCTAAYGACATCATCGTGGAACTGAATGGCCCCTGTTGTCCGGCATTGTTCCACACACTTGGCTTTCTATARTTCATGTTTTCACTCTCATTCATCTGGTGCATCATGCCGCCATACATCCCATAGCCAGCACTTCCTCCAGCATATCCTTGTTGGTTGTACATACTTCCGTACATGCTCCCCATGGTATTTGCTGGTGACCCCTGTTGATACATCATGGCATTGYTACCAGGAACACTGTTTGGTGCATTGAACCCGCTTGCCATCATAGGACTAGGTGTGCTGAATTCAGTCATCCCCAGTCCAGGAGGTGCACTCATGACATATGATGAATTGTAGCCCATGGAGTTGGGGTTCATAACTTCTTCATCCTTGTCAAGTTCATGTCYCCTCATGCTCAAWAGATCAGTACCTTCTTGRTTGTTWCCTTGTAAACTATCCAACAGGGAAATGTACGGCTGAACATTTTGGGTGCTCATCATTGATGGTTTTCTATTGAATTTTTCATTATCATGTGTTGAGGAATCAGCGTCTGTTGAGGGATTGGTGCTTGTRTTTTCAATTTCAAGCTTCCTCTTCATTTCTTCCTCAGCTTCCTTCATTTCTTGCTTTTTCTTTTTCTCCAATTGTTTTTTCTTTTTTTCCTCYTCTTTYAAYYTTCTTTGTTCCTCCTTCARCTTCTTTTGTTCTTCCCTTAGCTTTCTAGCCTTTGCCTCAATTTCATCTCTCTTGGCTTGTTCCTCTCTCTTTCTTCTTAACTGTTCATCCTTCTTCTTTTTCARTTCTTCAGCCTTCTTYCTTTGTTCTTCTCTTCTCTTCATCTCTTTYTCTTCTCTTTCCKTCTTCAAYTTGTCTTCTTCCTCTTTTCTTYTTTGTTCTTCTAATTTCTTAGCCTCTTTYTCYTCCTTCTGTTGTTGTTTCTTTTTGTTTTTYTCCTTCTTCTTCGAYTTTTTCGTCTTTTGACTTTCTCTGTTTTCTTCCTCTTCCAGCTGTTTCAATAACAGCAATCTATTCTTTTCAACCTCAATTTCCTTWGTGGCATGTTCAAGTTTTTCACGTAAGGCAATTTTCACTGCTGATCTGATCATTGTGATGCAGTTGTTGAATATCTTTTCCTTTGTAGCATTTTCGTCATATGCATTCATTAAGTCATCTTCTTCATCGCTGTCCAAGTAGTCACAGTTTTCAAAGCTACGTTCTCTTAACATCTGCAATTTTTTTGATTTGTATGTGTACAAACAGTCTGAATCTAAGGTTCCAGTTTGAGAGTTCATGATCATTGATGTGTTTTTATGTAGATTCTCTAATGATTCATCAGTAATCAAACCACTACTGGATTGACGTTTCATTAACCCATTCGCATGGCTTGTATGGAAGTTTTTGTGAAGGAAAAGTCTTTTCCCTTTGTATGAATTGGTGAATGTGAAAAAGTGTGTTTCTATACCATCATGATTTCCCACCTTCACATCGAACTTGGCATCATCATCAAATCCTTGACTTAAATACAATTCCTTCAACATTGTTGTAGGTGGTGTGGGTTTCAARAGTGAATTYAATAAAATTGTAGGTAATTTTTTTTCCTCTTCAGACACCACAAACTCCTTCAAGTCATCTTCTATAGGATCATTCATGAAGGATTCATATATGATACTGTAATCCTTCCCTTTGAAAAGTAGTTGCTTATCCAATTCAAACAATTCATCATCATCTTGCTCTTTTAGGCTTTGTTGATCTTCATTRACATAATCTTTGATTTYTTGAATGTCCATTTTATATTCCTTCTTGTTTTCGTTATCCAAAGTYTCCTTAAATTCATCCAAATGCTTGTTGAAAGAACCAAAATCTATCTCTACGTCATTTGATTGGGGACCTATGGACARATATTGGTTTTCCATGTAGATGTTTGGATCTTGGATTGTGTAAGAATCATCATTCCAAACAATCTCAGATAAGTTTTTCAAATTCGTGTATCCTATGTTTTKCTTTGAAAGARKSCTGTTAAAGTCATCACTATTTTTATCCAACATTGTTGGATCCTCAACACAGGTTTTATCCATGATTTTGTCAAAATTTTCTAAGCTAATGTTACTTTTTAAGGTCTCATAAAAGCTGTCCACTGAAAATTCATCATCGAACGAGTTTACCTTATGGTCATCGATGTCATCATATTCRTCCTCAACATGAGTTGTACTATCASAGCATGGCTCTCCATCTTGATTGTAAATAGCCTCAATCCCATTATCAACCTCTATGGAAAATAGATATGGTGAYTTGTTGCTTTCACTTTCATATAAGTTRGATTTCATTATGTTATCTGMTATTTCAACCATGGGTAGCAAYCTGAATGCCCTCTTCAAAAAGTTCTTAATCAAGGTGTTTTCTGTAAGCCAATTGGCTACATTTTCAGTTGCTATAAGCTTTTTGTATTGTTCATCCTTRAARGTTGGTGGAGTTGTTGACAATGATGARATGTTTTGTATAGCAYTGGACACAGTTTCTGTTTCAACTTTGGAGATGTCTTCATCTTGAGACGGATTGACAAAGATATCAGACAGTATGGATGATCTTGAAGACTTGCTGTATGATGGAGGCYTTTGATCATCATTGTCCATGCTCCTTTTGTTGGCTTCATTGGTCTTCTGTCTCTTTGTGATGAATGCTTCATCATTCAGAATYCTTAAATTAAACTCAGCATCAGTCAAGTCTTCATCTTTCATCTTTTCACTTCTGAACAGTGTTTCATATATTTTCTTCCCATTAACTTCATAATCATAATGCTTACCACCAGAACAGCAATCACAAGAGTCTGTGTTGTAATCATCGCCAATTTTTTCGGTGGCCTTCTTGGCAAATGCATGGAACCCCGACATTTCAGAGGAGCTTATTTGGCCCTTGATTTCCGATCTTGAAAATACTTTGAAAACATCCTCTCTTGTGATGTTCAGCAGCTTTTCTCTTTCCTCCTTTGAAAGTTCCTTGTAGGTGTTTTTCAAAGTCATTGCTCTTGAGTCCAATGTCTTTTGTGTKATTTTCTTTCCTTTGATGGTTGCAACAACTTTGTCCTGTTCATCGTCMTCCACTTGTGTCTTGTCATTCWTAAKTTTATTTTTCTTGATATTGTTTTCCAAAATGTTGTTCACAGAGTCAAATTGRTAYTCAGCATTCTCAAACAATCGTTCATGTTTTGGTATGCCTATTTGCTTGGCWGAAAACTCAGTTATTTCTTCGTAAGTCCACTTCTGTGACTTCATAATAAGTGAATACCTTGGGTAATAGCATAATAACTTTATACCATATGGTTCATATAGAATGGGTGTTAGATCTATAAGCGTTAACAAAAAGCATTTATTGTTGGCGGGATTGAACTCTTCAGCATTGAAACCTTTAGAATTAGTCTGTCTTTGTGTGTAAATATTTAATCCAAAATCCTTAGGATCATCAACAATGTCCTTGTATGTGTTTGACAGCTCCTTTTTCAATGCAGGAGACAACTTTAACATGGATGTAATTTTTTGGAGGATTTCGTATGAATCCCATCCCTTGTTTATTAAATATGTAATCATGTTGGTCAGCAATGAATAAAATATGTTCCTCTTCTTCAGCAATAAATACAGTCTCCAATATGAAGTCAGCTGAACTATATCATCGTGGTACTTTGACATTTCATAAAGTTCATAAAAGACCCTTTGAAATGCTTCTAATATAACAAGAGACACATTGTCCAGTGGCTCTGATTTCGTAATGGCTTCAAAGAAATATTGCTGTTGTGGTAAGAGTTTTGAATAAGAAGAAACATTGGAAAGTTTTAGATCAGCTAACTTCTCATTGTTGGAACTTGATTCTTGGGTATGCACATTGTTATTCATAGTGGACATGTAAAGCTCATTAAAGAAGTACATATCGTTTTTATCAAACTTTTCAGGTGTTCGGTTTTTGGATGATGTACTATCATCGTTGCTGTCACTAAGATAACGTGATATGGACTCACTTAATTGTAGAAATGAAGACATTGCACCCTTTTTATCGAAGGTTAGGTTGCTCAGATATGGTTCAGAAGGGTTATTCGCAGTGTTTGACTTGATAGATGTGCCTTTTGAAGAGACATTGTCATTGTTGTCATCATTGTTATTAGATTTGACCTTGTTGGTATGTTTTTTATGTTTAGCCATATTGATAATGAGATATATCTAAAGTAAAACAAAAAAAACTATGTTTATAATGATGTTGCTGTTAAGAGACTATTCTATCAGTTGAATATATTTGTGGAGTYTTTTAATTTCAATTTCCAATATGTTAGTKCTTTTGTTTTTTGGATTACCTGCTATTATTTTTGATTCAGATGAGTAGATATGCTCTACAATAATTTAAGTGTRTCAGCACTTCTTTAGTATTTTCAAAATGAAATAATTAATAGAAAAAAAATATATAGAAAGAAGCTTGGAGAAAASAAACTTGCTTTTCAAAGTGAAAAATTTAATAAGGGAGRTTCTGTCTGCAAAAGAAACAKAAACACATTTCCTAACTGGGTAAGTGWCTACTAAGCGGGGTRACTTRAGGACARCAMCAAAAAAWAATATGGGTAAAAAAAARAAWAAAATATGTTCACAGYATAATCTACAACAGCARACTATATAAACACAACCAATAACAGAATACATTAAATACTTCAAACAAWCAGTATTTATTRRGTTTSARCTAAGTTTGARRATAACATARAYTAGAGSACATTRWACAKACTTACMWCAAYATAATATTTCAATGGAARGAYTATTCAATGATGTGGATCCTTTGTTACTCACAGAACAAGAAAAGTTCCARGTGAATAAATACCTAAGTTTATATCTTAAGAACAACTCATCTAACTCAAATTTCTTGGACATCAACTCTTTAATAATCAAGTTGGAAAAATATCTTCAAAATGATATCATCAACAACAAATATGCTTCAATATTTCAAAAATACTACTCTACTCTAATAACATGGTCAAAGTCAGATATTTTACAGAAGCATCATTTAAATAAAAAACTATTTTCACAGTTGGATAACATAATGGAAATCATCAATTATTTCAACAACAACCATGAATATTTGGATAAGGCTCAAACAATAATTCAGGTCTTGATCAACAGTTACAACTTGAGATTTGTTATAACAATGGCTGAGAACATACAAAGAATCATCATTGATAATGTTCTTGACGTTGACTCCAATCAGAATAAGAATCTGGACTCATGTATTAACAATTTCAAGTATTTTAACATCATTYTGGAGCTCATTGACAACGTCAGTGGTATTTCTAACATAACGTATTTTGAAAACATTCATATCAACATAGCTACATTYAAATCCGAACATTTCAAGTACATTGTTGATGTCATTATAGAAGGAAATTATGTTGGGAATAAGGATGTATGGAAACAACTGCTGAACATATCAAAGAGGGACTTCAAGGCAACTATAGATGAATGCTTAAAACATTGCATAAACACTACAGATTTACAGTTCATGAATACGGAAAGATTGSTTAATGAAATTGTGAAGAAATCACACAAAATAATTGCATTAGAAACCTATTTGGATGAAGAAATAGAAGTTAACAATGCCAAAGAAAACAAAATGCTAAAATTATCAGGATTGAAGCTTTATATCAAGGAGAAGTTTGGGTATAACAACAAGATTGTCGCTAGTTTACATAATTTGTACATTGTAAAAATATCAAAAATGATCAAGAGTAAAAGTGTAACCATACAGGATAATAAAAGACATGAAATCATGAGGTTACTAAAGGAAAAATTTGATGAAGATGAACTACTGATGAAGCCRCACATTCAYWYATTYGCTTTAAARAAACTGAATGAAGCATTAAACTCATAAAATGTATATATGATTACTGACAGCCGTTTTGTATATATATTGTTTATTCCGTTTTAAATTTAACAACTTTATTAACAGTCTTTGGCTTGGCATTTCTCTTCCCACCTCTTTTATGGAACTTCTTCTTRATCAACTTTTTAATTTCCAGATCTTTCAATTTTCTAGCCTCTTCTCGTTCTTTACCTAAACGTCTAGCAAGTCTTTGTTTTTGACCTAGTTTTCTTTTTTTGGTTTTTATCACTGGGTTGATTAGTTCACCTATATTAAGAGTTTGGATAGTRGAGTTRGAYTTYTTATCGTTATATTTCCATKTATTAAATACATCTGCATAGTCMACRGCARTGYTTTGAAATCTCTGTTTGTCCTCTAGATTGTATTYAGTTTTACCATATTTWATATCAGATTGCTTTTTGTTATGTTGTTCAACAATGGCATCCACATCTTCATTTTCTCCTCTCAAACTCACAATGATTTGTTGCCTTAGAGAGGATCTGTCATTTTCATCCTCTTTGTTGTCTATAGTTGGAGCAGATGAGAATAAAGGAAATGCAAACTCCATTTCATCCTCGTTATCTTGAACATTTTCATTGGTATTGTTGTCAACTTCTACAAAGTCAAAAGCATCCATACTGTAAGGAAGTTCTTCATTGTTATCAACAGTGGTCATTTTTAATGGTACAGCCTATTGTATGTTTTTTTATTCGGTTATATGTGCTGTTTGACAAAAACAAGATCGATATCATAAAGAATAAAATATATTTATGTCTTTTGAAAAGTTGATGATGAAAATTACCAAAAAAAATAAAATAGAAAAAGAAACAATCGTAGTGTAACGTCAAAGGAAAMTCACGTGACTCACTTGTATCAAGTATACAAAACTACATAAACGTCACAATATAATGTATCGATTCATTATGATCTATTCATATTCAGTAATCTACCGCAACTGCCTACCAAAGTTACTTTACAAACATAACTACATTTCATTGATAAACATTGATTGTGTTCTTTGCTTTTGTTATGTTGTTGRGTGGAGAGAAATTAGTATTCCACATGGTAGCKTTTAAATATTTAGTTAAAAAAAATTTTTTTTAAAAAAAATATTATAGGTTGAAAGAAAAATCCCTAATTTTAATAAACATTTRAAAAACWTATCCCTTGRATATACTGAAAAAGTGAAAACATTATAGTAAAAATAGACCAAAACATCATACGAASAATATGTCTAGATTTTATACAGGAGATAGCAACACATTAGAAACCCTYAAGGTTRAATTARGYAATGTCAAGCAAAGCCAGACCTTCAATGAGAAGTTAGCTGAACAAAAAAAGGAAATTGTRTTYCTTACCCAATATGATGAYTATATCAAGAACTTCATCAACAATGGTATCAACAAGTATAAATATTTTCAACAACAAGCCAAATCAGAATACAGAAAGGATATATCCATGTTGAAGACCGAGTTTGACACTTTCAGAAACTCCTACTTGAATATATTCAAAAATGGGAATGAATATGAATACGAAAACAAATTTGTTCCTGCCTTGTTGTACTCRACTTTGGGTTTYCAAGGGTCAAAGATATTGCTGCAAAACAGATTGATTTTGAGAAATGTCGTTGCTGTGTACTCATTCGTCAAGATTTTCGAATACAACGCTCCAAACACCTATAATAGATTCAAGTTACTTTACAATGAAAAGATTCAAGTGGGCAAAGACGAATATACCCAACTGAAAACCAAAGTTGACAAATTTGATGAGCAACTGCACAAGCATAAGGATATGGTCATAAACGATGTTCATCAATCATTACTGGATTACGTTCACGATGCCAGACTAAGCTTATACAAAGTTTTATACACAAAGCAGTAATGTTTTATTTCTGAAAAAATATATATATTCAAAGAGTCGGTT
The DNA here is from genome assembly GCA_001749795.1 of Hanseniaspora opuntiae. Classification (NCBI taxonomy): domain Eukaryota; kingdom Fungi; phylum Ascomycota; class Saccharomycetes; order Saccharomycodales; family Saccharomycodaceae; genus Hanseniaspora; species Hanseniaspora opuntiae. The sequence continues at coordinate 1,497,897 of LPNL01000004.1, forward strand.
TTTTTATGTATGACAAATTAAAAGAACTTTAAAGATAAATTCCAAATGTGTATATATTAGTACTTTGACTTATGATTATCCGAAGAAAATGGGTTGTAGTTAAACCATGACTGGTTGTCGTTRTTTTCATTTTCAGTGGCTTGCTTCTTTTTGAGGCTTTTTCTCTTTTGTTCCTCGAGATCGAAGTCTTGTGTGCTTTCCATTTGATAATCRTCCTCAAATACTCTATTGTAGTCGTTTCTGTTTTGGGTATATRCAGGTTGTTGTGGTTGCTGGTAGTAGTTAGGTTGTTGAACATATTGTGGTTGCACATATTGCGGTTGTGCATTGACTGGGGCTCTGTTGGATCTCATTGAACACGGCCAGCAGAAGAATCCGTATATTCCTTCACATCCGCTTCTTAATGCTTTTAGTAAAGATCCCAATAGCCAAAATACTATAATTGCACACAGCACTATCAAAATGATAGCTATGATCTTACACGGCTTGTTGGCCATGCATGTGTTCCAATGTTTTGCTGAATTGTAAGTAGTAGTTACTGAGTTCTCTCGTTTTGTTATCAAATCATTGGATATAGGCTTGAGAATGTATTTCTTAATGGCAGTCATTACTCTAGGTAATTTTTCTTGAATATATGAGTTTGGTTATTACTRATGATTGTTCAAGGAAGTGATTAATTWTAAGCACGTATATAYAAGAATGCAATTATAGGAAATAAAGCAATTTAGATAAATGTTTGAGCCTTTTCTATCAAAAAGAATGTAGTTAACTTCGATAAAAATCTAAAGAAAAAATGAGAATTCAAAAAATCATTTTAAAAATAGCTCATATCAACGGATTAGTYCAAAAAGAAAGAAATGAAATKRRAAAAAAAAACATGGCTGAGGTTGTATSATTTTCAAAAAAAAAAAAAAATTCTAGCTATACTATTTTTTTAAGAGGCTTGATAAATAACTAAAAAAATTAAAACAAAATGTAGTAGTCGTCATTAATTTGAAGAATTTCAGRAACGTTMCGTTTCAATAAGTAGCCWTTACTGTTTTTTGATACTGTTTTTTATAAAATCGGGAAGTAGCTCTTCATCGTACTGTATGGAATCCTTGTTGAAACCCTCTATGAGCAGTTCAACCAGAATTCTACCTCCTCTCGATCCCGTGAATCTTCTATACTCTTCCGAACAAGAGGCYAAGTTCCAGTTCATGATTCTTCTYAAGCAYCCAATGACTGTTCCTGTACGGTGTCTCCCCATCCCACAGCACACAAGCAGTGGATAGTTCCTCTTGTCCAGCAAGGTGTTCAAAGCATTGGCAATGGACTTCTCATTCAGTCCGTCCCATGGATTGTCATCCTCTCCAAAATCAGGATTGATGGCAGAAAACTGTATGGTGATGTTGTTCAGGTCGCAGTACTCCAAAAATGAATCCTCGGGATCCTCATTGGACAACCATACTATGCATTTGAGGTTGAGTGTGGAGAGAAATGGAAAGTTCAAAGGAGAAGGCTGTCCGGATCTATAAAGCTGGTGTTCAACAGGACAGAAGTTGATAGGTGGGATAATCTTATTGCCCGTTATAAGAATGTTCATATTAATATGGGAGAAGCTGTAATGTTCTGTTAAGGTTTGATTTAGCTGGTGTTGGCTTGTTGTTTGATGTGTAGGAAAGTAATTTACCATTATGAATTGTGTACTCTTTATTTCCTTTTTTTTTTTTTTGAGAGTTCTCGAATTGGCACGTGATCATGTGCAGATTTGTCATTTTTTTCCCAAGTTTTTATCTCCGAATATGCCAATTGGTGACGCTACCAACATGATGATTTTCACCTCACGGTGGTGAAAAACAATTTATTTATATATAACAATCAATCTAAAGATTTGGGAAACACTGTACAAAACTAGAATACAAAATGTCCTTTAAAGCTACAAGATAACTTCTTATTTTTAGTTATTAAAATGTGTCTAGAGAATATTCAAATTAATATTGAATATGAATTGCCTTGAATGTTGATGATGCTTGCTATAAACACCTCACGTGTGCATWCACGAGTATGAGCCTTACTCCAAAGAAAAAAAAAATAAACAAATCTTTACACTACATATTTTTTTTTTCAAGTGTTTTTAATGTGCTGTTTTGCATTTTGCAATAAACCAAGATAAACAACAACCATACACAACTCAATCCAATCATCTAATGGCAACCTTACAAGATCAACTATACAAGTCGGTAGACTTATACAAAGAGACCATCAACGCCAACATATCCTTAAAGCTTATAGATATCTTCTCCCTAGCCTTGGTAATCATAGCTTCCATCCAATGTATATTCATGATTGTCATAAGAGATTCCTATCCTTTCAATGCCTTTTTAGCTGGTTTTATTGTGTGTGTGTCTCAGTTTGCTTTAAATGTCAGTTTGAGATTGGGCCTGGTCAAGTTTGGAAACGATAACAAGTACAGAGGTGAAAGAAAATTGTTTGTTGAATATATCATATGTTCTTTAGTTCTGCATTTTATTACTTTACATTATATAAATTAAKCTTTWAWCTGAATRTCAATTGTTTTATATAAGCCTTTATCTGATCATATAGAAAAAGTAGACATGGACTTAGTACACCAATTTTTGAGGATTCTTATTATGTTGACGACTCTATTCCTTGATAATTCTCTAACTATTTTCATATGTGAGAAAGAAAGTATAAAAGCATTGTATGTATTCAATGTGATACTAAATTGAAAAGAAATTACTTTATTTAATTGTATATAGAATTAAATTTGTTGTATTAAAATTATTATTTTGAAATTGATTTAWATTTTACATAATTGTACAACATCCACCACCATTGGATGGTTTAGAAGAAGAAGTCGGAGTGGTCTTTGTAGGTTGTTTGGTTTCACCTTTAGTAGCTGTGGCAGTAGCTGTTTTTTCATTATTAGCRATCGCATCACGTTGTATTTTCTGCTGGCTATTGTCAACAATGTGTTGATTATTGGATACAGTGGAAGAAAGCGTATTAATATGTTGATTGTTGTCGTTGTAAGCACCATTGTGTTGATTTGGCTGCTGGTAACTTTGATCTTTGTAGTTTTCAATATTTTCTTCGTTTTGGTCATTATTTAAAGATTCTTTGTCAACGACTTGTTCTTCTTCTTTATTGACGATGTATTCTTCGTTGTAAGGATTGAAAGAGCCACCGTTTCCTCTGATAAGCTTGACTAAGCCGAAGAATGCATCTTCAACATTGATGTTTTCCTTAGCGGATGTCTCCAAAAATGGGGCATGTATTTGTTTGGCCATTTTAGCACCGTCTTCAAATGTAATCTCTCTTTCATCATCAGATAAATCAGCTTTGTTTCCTACTAAAAACACAGGAACGTAGTCAGAGTCCTTGACTCTTAGAATCTGTTGGTAATAAACCATCAACTCTTCAAAGGAGTTTTTGGAGTTGACAGAGTATACCAGTAAGAAACCTTCACCAGTTCTCATGTATTGTTCTCTCATAGCAGAATATTCCTCTTGACCAGCAGTGTCCAAGATATCCAAAATGACCACTTCAGAGTCAATAACACACTGCTTTCTGTAGGAATCTTCAATGGTTGGGTCGTATTCATCTACAAAGTTGTTTTGGGTCAGTTGGATGGTCAAGGCGGACTTACCAACACCACCGCCACCAACGACGACTAGTTTGTATTCTCTATAATTGTTGTTCATAATTTGTGAAAGTTAAATAYGTGTATAAATTACTTATGGTATGCTTTACAAGTTTTTATTTTCTGTTGTTTATATAAATAATAAAAGGCTAGTARATGCAGACTATATGTACTAAGAATGTTATTATATATTWYTGGTCGTTAAACTAACTATGATTGACTTATCTGTTAAGTRATTRGCGAATGGTCTTTATAGTTGGGGTGCTGCTGTTGTAAAAGTTGTAAACATTGAGTTTAATTCTTATAACGATACTTTTTTTTTTTTTGAATTATTTCGCTTTGTTGTGATGAAATTCCAGCATTAAAAAAAAAAAGATCAACATGTAAATTTTTTTWATATTTTTTTAAAGGGAGTGTTTTTTTTGGGCACACCTGATCAATCTCCCTATGAAAAAAAAAACGGAGGAAAATCATACAACCCCAAGAATTTTATTAATYGTASTGRWRTTTGRGACAACTTGTAAATCTTAATTCAGGGATCGTAGGAATCGTCGYTTACTCTCTTTTATCAAGACAAWCRGCATAGAAYGACTTATGGAAGTATCATTTCGTTATTTWCAGACACTTAACTATTAAAAWAAAGGTTACAGCCAATTGTTTATTGATGATATTMTTTTTCCCAAAAACAAAAGGAATATATAAATCATAATATAAACGATTAAGGCAATKTTAAACCCCCTTTTACTCTTAGTATACAAAATGTACATTTTAACAATCTGTCTTTGATATATACTAGTAAACTAAAGCAGAGAGTTWTAAAGTATCATCATACCTCATACATCCTTATTTCTTTTTGTTTTTCTTACAGTGCGGACAGTACCATTTGTTATTGCTGGGCAACTTAGTCAGCCCTACACATTGCAAATGGAACCATTCATAYGGACATCCCTTGTTGTCACAGGCAATCATCTCTCCATARGCTATCTGCTCACAAATACAGTATGTTTCTTCCGTGCTATTCTTCTTCTTGTCCGAAACTCTTGTTAACTCCGTCACTCTCTTCTTAGTCTTTGCTTTTTCAACCTCAGGTTCTCTCTGTCTYTTCTTCACCTCTGCTGGAGTCTTTTTATCAACTGCWCCWACATGGCCCATAGCCTCCTGCTGCTTTTTCAAGGCATTCATTCTCACTTGTTCCTCTCTGTGTGCTGCTGCTCTTGTCTTATTCAACCCGCTGCCTTGTTCGACTATCAGTTCCCCATTCTTTGTCATTTCACTTTTGCTAGGCTCTATTGTTGTTGTTTCYCCAGTTCTTGTCACTTCACACAGGGGTAYAATGGGCATTCCATATATCTGAACCAATGAGTTCATTGTGTCCTTTGGTGCCTTTTCCATCAGTTCATAATGCAAGTGCATTGCTGGATGATTGTTCTTACCCAGTCTTAGGGCCTTTGGTATTTCACCGTTTTTCAARCACGCCTCATATGCTAATTCCAATCTCTGTACAGACTGYGATATCTGGTCCAATGCTATTGTGGATACATGCAAGTTCTCCTCTATGGATGGCATCARTTCCTCAAGCACATAGTTTATGTTGGTGAGATCACTGTTGCACTGAAGTATGTTTTTTAAGTACTCACTCCCATACTTATCACTATYCTCGTTATTTGTCTTTAACTCTTCCAGTTTGTTGTAGTATCTCTGYAAACTRATGATTTTTTTATCCTCGCTGTCATCATTCARCTTGTTCAACAARCTCTTGATGTATGATTTCAGTTTAGGTGATGATTGATTGCACTTACAGTCTATTTCCTTCCACAGAGTTAGGTACTTGGCATATGTGAGTGGGATTTCTTCAAAAACATCCATGATTTCATTCAACCCTGGATTAAGGTTAGCAGGTGGCTTATTAGAATTATTCATTATTGCAGCTTTACTTATATTTATKTATGTCAMAAAAAARWTWTMTGATTCTTCCTTAAATGATATAATTCTAAACAGAGTAAAATGGTTTTGGTTGTTACTMAATATGAGTGAAAGAATTCCTAAAATTATTAGACWACCTGATCTAACTTATCTGTTTGYMWTACRATRTTTTGTTTTCCTTTCAATTTTTTTTTTTCCAAAACTATTCGAGCTTGAAAATGTTCACGTGARAAACACCAAGAAGTRAAGAACCATATATGAAATCATATTGCTTATYATAACCTACAATAAGAAATATTAGAACGCTCACCGTATCTTCAAAATTAACTAAAAAAACAAAAATCTATTCTTATTTAATAATTTATTAAACTATCAATTACTTAATTTGYTAAAAAAGSGGAAATAATATATATTTKATTARCCCAARTATTCAAACCATCCATCAGGCTTTTCCAAATTGTTGATTTTATAGTATCTACCAGTACAGGAGTAACCTTGCCAAGTGAAGTCATCAGCAGGATTACAAGAACACTTGTTTTTGATTCTTGTTTCATCATCAACGGAACATGAATAGAATGGAGGATGATAGTAGGCAATTTGATCAAAGTGGTGTATTTCAGATCTATCCATCAACAAGGAAACAGCTATGGAATGCACAGGAGCGTCTCCCCATCTTTCATAGAAGAAACCACCGGCTTTATCCAAGTATTCAAAGTACTTTGTGTAAGCTTCGCCTCTATAGAAATCTAAGGACGCAATCTCAAAGTTGGACCAGAAGTGGCACAAGTTGTAAGAGGTACCATCATCATCACTGATGAAGTCCATCATGTTGTTTGGATGAATCAATTCAGGGTTCTCCTTCATGAAATCAACGGTGGTGTCCCAAAGAGTTGGAATTGTGCCCAAATATTCAAAGAKAGAAAYAGTGAAYGCATAYTTCTTGTTGTTGTCCCTCATGAACTTGAAAACATCAAAGTCGATATCACAGAAAAATTCAACATCTGGCTCGACTCTCCAGTACCAATCATAATCGTCCATCAATGGATGTTTGAAGAAYAGACCAGATTCATATCTACACATAAATCTGTAAGACTCAGACCAACCATAGATGATACCATCATCGGTCATCTTCTTTCTGCATGCAGCTGCCTTTTCTTGGTCTATGAARTMAGGATAGGACCAATGTTCCTTTGGTACTAGGCCGTACTTTGTTTCACCGGAAACTAARGAGGAAGTTAATCTCTTGAATTCATCATTGAACTCTTCGTCATTCAAAAACACCCAATCGTATTGGAACTTCTTGTTGAATCTGTCTTCAACAGACTGAATAGCTCTCAAAAGACCATATAAGTCTGAGTTTCTGGCCAATGTTACAAAACAGGCCTTTTCCTTTTCACCTGTGTATGGCAAAGGCTTGACTAGTTTGTACTCGTATCCGGAGTTCTTGTCAACACCATCAACCATCTCGTATCCCTGTTCAATTACGGATCCTTTGGATGGATAGTGRATRCTTCCGTCGTCTTTGTTTAYCATGACTGATGATTTGYTGGATACATTTCCATTAGGTATAAACAACCAGTAGGARAATACCAGTAGTATACTGCACCCAATTAGTCTAATGATCYTGTCAGAATTTAACTTCATTGGAGGTATATGGTTATTACTAGGTAARWTTAATRTTTATTTTGTTWYAWGTATTYASTAMKTTTGATKTAKWATTYYWARAGAGTAYTAATGAATAACAAATGTTAGCAAAACACGTTTYCAAGGGATGTATGGATGTTTYTGGAGTTTGGATTTTTTTTTTTTTTTTGGTCAGTTTGTCCAATGTGAACGCTACCCAAAGAYAGTGCTGTGTCGGATATAAGAAAAAAACAAAAAATATCCAAAATCCCACACGTTGGAACTTCCCAAAAAAAAAAAAGAAAACATRAACTCTTCGAAAGCTACTCWTTATTTCTTTTTCTTWTTGTTTGTAACTGTTTAAAGTTGTTTAAACTCTAAGCAACCATTACCTCCATCCATAAAAATACCTAGTGCATGGCTGAGACTAATAAAAGCTTGACATTAAAATTGTCACTGTCCGATAGGCCATCCTCATCTATAATTGACATAGATCCAATARCCAGAGTAAACTTGATYAATGAAAAGCATACCCTAAAGGCTGARCCAGAAACCCACACTAATGTCATCCAAAAAAAGGATAAATCTRCMCTTATAAAMWCTTACAAAGAAATCGCTGAAAAGCTAAACAAACTTGTGAAATCCAATAAAAAAGTACACAAACCTTGTAAGAATGCACAGACAATATCATTTGACGTCGATGACTTGGTTTACGATGTAAGTAAGTATGAAAACACAGATCAATTAAACCACATCATCATTGATGACATAGAAGATTCAAAGCTTAAAATCAATATCTCCAACATCATAAACAAAGAGATAGAAAAGAACACACAAATGTCCAATGCCAGTCTGAACAATATATCCTCATCATTCAAGCAAATYYCATCCAGCAATCCAGCTCCCCCTTCATTTGCYACTCCTGCCGATAAGGTTATCAACTTCAACCCAGGCCACYCAACAAAGCACTCTAAGCCTCTTGATGATATTGATGAGCAGCCATTGCGTAAACGAAAGATGAATGCTGGTATATCGACTGGCTCAAAAACAGTGTCTTTTGATTTGAACAAYGCTAGTGGTTCTCTTGGTGAAAMTTCAAAGCCTTCAGAAAAGGGCCTGTCATTCATAAAAGACACAGACAACTCCAAGTCCGCGTTATCCTTTGGATTAGSTGATGATTCTAAGGGAACTTCAGGATTCGGATTGAAGAGAAACAAGGATTCAGAAGAAGTTAAATCTCAACCGGCATTTTCGTTTGGTTCCACTACCGAAAAGAAGGATGAAAGTAAGCCTGCTTTTTCTTTTGGATTAAATAATGARAAGAAGGAAGAAAGTAAGCCTGCTTTCTYATTTGGTTCTACTGCTGAAAACAAAGACGAATCAAAACCTGCTTTCTCATTTGGTTCTACTGCTGAAAAGAAGGATGAAAGTAAACCCGCATTCTCTTTCGGTTTAGGTGCCGAAAAGAAGGATGATTCTAAGCCGGCATTATCTTTTGGTTTGAACACYGAAAAGAAAGGCGATGCTAAGCCTGCTTTCTCATTTAGTTCAGGKGCTGAACAGAAGGATGAGTCTAAGCCTGCTCTTTCATTTGGCTCAACTAACGAGAATAAAGACGATGCTAAACCTGCTTTCTCGTTTGGCTCAAATACCGAGAAGAAAGATGATGCTAAACCTGCTTTCTCGTTTGGCTCAAATACCGAGAAGAAAGACGATGCTAAACCTGCATTTGCTTTTGGCTCCACCACTGAAAAGAAAGACGATGCCAAGCCAGCATTTGCTTTTGGAACAACCACCGAAAAGAAAGAAGAGCCTAAACCGGCATTTTCATTTGGCTCAAATACTGAAAAGAAAGAAGATGCTAAGCCAGCCTTCACATTTGGTTCAAATACTGAAAAGAAAGATGATGCTAAACCTGCCTTCTCATTTGRTTCAAATAGTGAAAAGAAAGACGATACTARACCTGCTTTTGCTTTYGGCACCAYCACAGAAAASAAAGASGATACCAAACCGGCTTTTGCTTTYRAYACAAACAAACCATCWGATGCYAAGTCTGCCTTTTCATTYGGCCAATCTGCTRCTAATAACSACAGTGCTAAACCACCAMATACAACAAGCKYCTTCAAYAATGCYGACGATGCWAGTAAACCAAAGCCAGCCTCGAGATTTGAAGGCTTTGGAACATCTTCAGATTCGACAMAGCCTAAGAGCAGATTTGACGCAACCCCAGTGAACCCACCAGCTRCATCAGCACCATTCTCATTTGGTAMCAACACCACATCAAACRCYAAAAGTGTCGGTACAGTTGGGAACYCYCTWCWAAKCAATAAYAAYTCATCTGCTRTCTCACCCTTTGGAAATAACAACTCCTCAARTGTACCTAATGGAAATTCAAGATTTGAAAGTACACCTCCAATAACYCARCAGGGAGGTGTGTCTCCAAATCCAACAAACCCAGATGTATTCAAGCCTGTTAGTGGGTTYAACTTCAAAGCACCAGCRCAGCCAAATCTTTTGTCTGGCTTTAGCTCCAACACCGCATCGCAATCTCCAGTACCAYTGAACTTCAACATAAACAGCAAGTTCAAGTCAATGTCCCCACCTCAGCARCCSCAGGGTTTCCAGCCAGGCCCAATGAACTTCTCATTTGGAGGTACACTGCCAGCAGGTAATGCGAACGGAACATTGCCCCAGCCTAACAACGGAATGAATGGATTTGGAGGAATGAACACAGGCAGCAACATGTCATTTGGAGGGTTTGGCGGAAGTCAGCCAGCMAATAATGGAGCTGTTAACGGAAGAAGAATCGCCAAATTAAGAAAACGTTAAATAGAATAAAGTTGAATATAAGAAAGAAAAAAAWGACTMTRYTAATAGAAAACAGWYWWTTTTTTTATTTTATTTATTTTGAGTTCTGAACGATGCAGTTTTTAGTTTAAAAAATAACATCTATATAATTTAAGAGTTTATAAGGAAATCTACTTAATATTTGTTTGTTTGTTAAAAAAACCTACTAACAAAACCAATGATTAACGGRAAGTAACCATTCATATGTTATTAATTTGATTATTTTTGATTGTGTATATTAGAAAAAAGAGAGATTGCTATCACGCTAATATTCATCTAATTTAGTTTTCACCTTCGATTTCGAAGACAACGTCCTTACCAGTCAACTTCTTGTAAACAGCTTGGAAAGAGTCTAACTTGTGTTCAATGGCAGAAGAGTCCTTGTTCTTCAAGAAAACCTTTTGGACTCTGGCACCACCAACAGCGTATCTAACTCTCTTACCACTGATTTCAGTTGGGAAGACTAAGTCGTCTAAGATCTTGTCTTGAACAGAGGTCAAGGTTCTGGATCTTGGTCTCTTTTGTTCTTTTCTGGACTTTCTAGCTGGCTTTGGTAAGATTCTTCTTTCAGCTAAGAAGATGACGTGGTGGTCTGGTAACTTCTTTTCTAATTCGATAGATAATCTGATTTGAACTCTGTGGTAAGCGTTCAAAGATGGGAATGGAACGAAGACAACAACAGCCTTCTTACCACCAGAAACTTCGATCTGTRATTGAATGTTATGTGATTGGGGATTATTWATTTTATATTTCGCATGAGAAAATATAAATAAAACAAGTGTAATTGTTAGTAAATTTGTTTGTTGAACTTTGACTTTTGWAGAGAWATGCTTTGTGTTTTGGATGCTTTTTTCAAATRTAAATGCAATGATGATGGATTTCCGTAGTTCTACTAGTAATATTCATGGTTTCAAATCAATCGACGTAAACAACTCTAGTTTTWATTATRRATGTTYTATAACAAAAAACSTGTCCATAGATTGSTAAATTGATATAATCCAACTACAAATATGAGCACCTATTKTTCCTTTYAGTAAAWTTATGTTATTGCAATGTTGGATAAGTCAGGTTGAWTAARATTTCYGTGGTAAGTTTGTACTAATATCWTTAATATGATATTCTTGTCKTAAKACTATGCCGCCTCTTTCCAATGGGGATGGTTTTTCCATTAACATTGTTTCYTTGATGTATTCATTYTCCTTCACTTTAAWTTRAAMTCCTGAYTTGATAACATATAAATTGATTCCATTAGTTTKTRTTCTTTTTATTGATTTACCAGAGATTCTCTTTCTTATGTTTATTTTYCAATATTATGTTATGTTTCGTTTTGCAGAYTTGTTCATGATAYATTCTAGTWTAAGACATTTCCTTCAGTCATATTATTTRCATTTGTCGTCTAAAACACTATTCATTATCCAAAATAGCATGGATTGGCTTCTAAATCGTTTTCTCATAATGTTGTAATTCCTCTATTGACTTTGAGCTTTAAACTTTGTGTACATACTTCTCTAGCAGAYTTGAATTGCAAAGTCTTTAATTCAGTTTTGAATTCTGGGTACTTTTCTAATTCTTGGAAAGCGTTGGCAACAGCTAATTCCAATTCAGTTGGAGCGTTAGATAAGATCTTAGCAGACATTTTTAGACTATGATTGGTGACTGGTTTCAGAATGTWTTGAAAAAAAACTAWCWAATYWWARTTCAATAWCCTATAGAKGATTGAAATTTTTAACARATTTTYTAGTTTTCSACTAACCAWAATYACTAGATTTTTCKCAAAGTARAGCTAAGAGGAAAAAAATACAGGAATTACGCCTAGCAAATATGTTTGAACGTAAATAAAAACTTGTCTATTTTTTTTTTCCTTTCTTCGTAAATTTCAGTGTATCCAAGAAAAAAAAAAGTAACYCTCCTTTTGARGAAAAASACAWTGTCTGTCTAAATGAGCGTCTGAAAGGGAAATWTAATATCCGATRCGAAAAATATATTTTTATTTACAACAGAAAGGWAGAATTAGAATGATATCTCATTGARGTAATRTYAAGYTCAAGAAAAAAAAGTAAAWTTTRACWATTTTCATAATAATGCTATTAAATTTTCCTTCTAACTTRTAACAYTTGTACARSAAATATTTTRATTTKCCTGTCTATTGATTATTWTAATATTGATATATAAAAARCATGTCTTCTAYWTSAGTTYATKTTGTTWAAAAAAACCCCTAGTAAATATTTCCCAATATAGWAATTWTTRTAGCYYTKGAAAWYATTTATKTKCTWAAAGTCATAATTTTYARAKTYTTYTTCTGACATTTSTACTGAAGYGACMTKGGWAAARARCTGTTTTCACGTGATGCAATTKCTGTTTTCAGARARAAARTTGYTTTTTTTTTGAATTYGTKTTWATATCTTTCAGMAAAAAAAAASCTYYCTGTATAGTCTCAAATAGGAAAAAGASATCTAAATTTTTTGTAACAAAAAAAAATYATTGAATTMACAAATATTCAGTTCTCGGATTTAAGCTKTCAAKGTATCGGAACGGTTTTTCGGCTTTGTGTGAATAATGAGAAGTATACATTTTTCAMAATTGTGTACGGTTTTAGCCGCACGTTCGGAATAGCTCCATCCACCAAATCAAGGCTTACATTTTTTGAGTACATCATCAWTATATCCCTTTTTTTGTGAAAGCTTTTCCACYAAGGTTGCAGTTATTCGCACACTATYTTTCWCCCAAAATTAGGTRAAAAACTTTAGAGTATCCGCTTTWTTTYCTTCAAATAAAWTAAAAAAAAAAAAGAAACTTTTCATCCWTCTACTATTAGTCATCTTTTGAAACTTAAAKTTCKTTCACCTCTTAAYAGTGCATTATATAATTACAAAGGGGTAARCAAAAGAAACATATATYTCACTKTTWAKCRAAACTGTTTCAAATACACCAATAGGAAATCCACTCCTTTAGTTTGACACAAAACAAAAATGACAGAAGTTACTGYAGAATCTTTACAAAAGCAATTGACCCCAGTTGATACTTTACCAACTCTTTCAAGCCCGTTGGAAAACTCCAAGAGAGCTGCTTCTTACAAGGCCATGGACCAATACTTCTTGCCTTTGCTAGCATCAAAAATCCCTGAATGGTCAAAATTGACTATTGAACAGTTCAGCGATGTTGAGCCTATAGTYATTGGTATTGGTTCYGGATCCACTGTTGTCTATGCTGCTGAGAGATTGGGTGAAATTAAGAGAACTTTCGGAAAAGTCTTGAATGATTTGAACCTCATTTGTGTGGCAACTGGTTTCCAATCSGAAAACCTTATYTTGCACAACAAGTTGAGACTAGGAACCATTGCGTACTACCCAAAGGTAGCTCTAGCCTTTGATGGTGCTGATGAGTGTGACCCACAATTGAACTGTATCAAAGGTGGTGGTGCTTGTTTGCTTCAAGAAAAGCTTATTGCCCTATCAGCTGAAAAATTCATCATTGTGGCTGATGATAGAAAAAAGGTTCCATACTTGAGTTACGGTTGGAAAATACCTATTGAGGTTGTCAACAATGCACCAACCTTTGTGGAAATWCAATTRAAAAAAATGTTCGGAGATGATCTAAAGGATTGCATTATCAGAGAGTCCATGCCAAAGAAGGCTGGTGCCGTTGTTACCGATAACTTCAACTGCATAATGGACATYRACCTAGGTCCTATTCGTGATGTCAAGAAGGTTCATGAACAACTTAAGAGCATTACAGGTGTTGTTGAAACCGGATTGTTCCCAAACATAAACTGTGTTGCTGCATACTATGGTAACTCAGACGGATCTGTAGAAGAAGTTTTCCCTGAAAAATAAAAGAAYATTACAGAAAAGGGGAGAAAATGAACAAAAATTTACTAATTATAGCTTCGTATCAGAAGATGAAACAAATAGGACTGTATTTTTGCTTATATACTCGTTATAAATTTATTACAAAGTTTCAGTTGTTTATAGATTGATCAATAAAATACTATACCACTAATATCCATATTKTTTTTGCTTATACTACTACACATYTAATTCATCAACCATCCAGTTCATCATGTCTATCATAGAGTCTTTCTTGCAGCAATCTTTGAAGAACTTCTTATCAAGGGTGCTATAATCAACWACAYTRTTACAGTTATTGTTCAAAAAGGTCATTGTTTCGTCGTTTTCACTATAGATCTTATCAGTGCTGCACACGAATATGTTTGTGGGTTGCTTAACGCCGATGTCAAGGAAATAGCTTTTCAAAGTCTGGATTCTTTCTTTAGAAATAGCRGCTTCAGAGAGTTGGTTATTGGTYGTTAGCATTATGGCCAGRAAGGAATGTTTCATGTCCTGATCTTGCATTATTCTTGACAAGTTMTCTCTAGCCTTTTCTAGCTCGYTWTCTGGCAAATTGAAGTCAATRCAATAAATYAAAACCTTCGTTCCTAAAAGRTTATTTTTCCATATTTTCCAYTTWATTTCCTCAGTTTTTGAGTTGTCYGTGGAGACATCCCATATGTTGATCTTTTTGTTYTTGTATATAACAGTYTCCACGTTGAAGTTTGAGCTTTCATGGTAGTTCTCWCTATCAATTGTYTTRCTKARAATTTTRAAGTGGTTCAAATGGTCACCAYCATTGGTGTTGTCCTGGATCATKGATCTTCTTTGCTTTGTRTCYTTYTTTATTTGCTTCTTTGTCATGTTCTTGAATGTGCTGTAATTTTTCTTGGAWACTATTTTRATCARAAGACACAGTTTTAGTAGAACATGGGATTTGGATTCATCGTTGTGGCCTAGTATAAGAACCTTTCCATTGAAGGGTCTRTAATGGTTGATGAAGTATTTTTTAAAGTCTTTGTATGTAAGTTTCATGTAACGGGTATGGYTGTGTTGGATCGTTTGCTTTCTATSGCTSTTTTYCTTTCCCAAAGTTCTTATATTGAAAAGATAAAGATACCAGTAGGATAATTTTATTTATTTACACTTTTTTAAGGGGTTAGATTTTTTTWAAAAACAGAAAATTAATGAAATTAACAAAGAACACTTGTACTAACAGCGGGAAAGKWWWTAGKTATRTAAAATACRAGYTGYAGATCCTTGAAGCATTACTTTCTTCTYCATTAMGACATCACTCATSTTATCGTAYTTAAAAAAATCWCTAAMWTAATTTKYTCTTTTAAATCATATAGTAGTATWCATTTTYRAAAGTTATTATAGTAGTTAGTGTTTTATTTGTAAACAAACWTAAKTTWAGTGGATAMTTATTTCAGCSATATACKGTYTYATCACGTGCTGTGAGYTAATTACGCTGCTTTTTTTACCCATCCAYTTTGCTTTTCATTCTTTTTTTTTTTCCACAGGATTAATGAATAATCAATTTGTTAAACCTTCTATTTATAGAATATACATTCCTCATCAAATCAATGAGCATCTATTTCTCTTTTTGACTTTATTTGTATACGAAAGTAWCAAKATTKAACATTGACAGAAACCAAATTCAAATAAYAAGTAAATCAAYACYAAASRCCAATTTAACACAGCATGGATTTGACTATTCCTGATCATCTTCCACCAACAATCAAACATCAACTTTTAGAGTTGATTCACGAGTACCAAGAAGAGCTTATCACCTTTAAGGGATACAATAGCAAAAGAGATAAACTTCTGCATGACTACAATGATTCCATCACYTCTTTTTCGTCTCCTGACAARAAGCCTTTGAATCTTGARCATAAACCATCAATATTGTCTTTCAACCCCATGGTTACACTGGACTCTGCRAARAATACACACAAGTCATCTGCATCTATAGGCTCAAACAACAAAATCATTCAAAAAATGAAAAACACATACAACCTTGAAAATAACGATAACAACTCATYAAGGAGTTTTATACAYACWAMTTCMTCKGGAAAGTCYATAAGCAGACAAAACACTGTTTCTTCCTTACCACTRAACCATTCCATTATTAGTAAAAACGGATACATCCCAACAGTCCCACTTTATCCAAGAGAAGAACCTGTTAATAATGAAAAGAAGTTTCTTTTGGARAACACATCTTTCAATTCTATCTTAGAAAAGAGRTTTGAACAACATGGCAATGATTTATCCATTATATCTATCAACTCAAAAAATAAAGAAAAGGCCATAACATGGACTAAATTACATGGAAAGGTCAACAAGGTTACAAATGAACTAGAAAAGCTTATAGTTCTGCATAAGAGAAAAACAGCCAATGCAACAAAAAAGAAGGATTCAGCAATGAATGAAATATCACACATGAGCAAAGTRCTCCTRTGGTAYGAYTCAGACAATGTCATTGATTTTGCAGCTGCGTTATTGGCTTGTTTCAATGTTGATCTGATTCCAGTTCCTGTGAATTTGGAAACTTACAAAATGTCTGAAATTGAGGAGATCATCAGTATCTGTGACATCAAGATTGTTTTGATTTCAAACTCTTGCTACACTGCTTTGGAGACCATGAATGACAAGATGACCTCCTCCAACGATGGAGACTTCAAGAAGTTTGTGAAGTTTGATGTTTCCAACATCGAAGAGCATCAAAACGCCAACGGAAACAAACTACTCAAAACTGCWCCATGGACCAACATGAAGTTTTTGAAGACATCGGAATTAGGGACAGCCTCCAAAAACAAATCTAAGAATGTTMTGCAAGTTCCGAGTATCTCATATATAGAGTTCACAAGAACTCCTCTGGGACTTTTGTCCGGTGTGGTTATGAGATACAAAACCTTGGAATCACAGTTCATGACTTTGTCAACTATTCTGAAGTCAAGACTGACAAATAAAGAATCTAGACAAGGGTTTCCCGAAAATATCATTAGACCATTAAACAACAGAAAAATTCTATCATCTGTGAAACCATTCAGAATCATCAGTACAATGGACCCTACAAGATCAACTGGGCTAGTTCAAGGTTTGTTGTTCAGTATCTATTCAGGTAACCTGTTCATCAGCTGCAACTTCCGTTCAAGCATTGCCAGTAGGGCCAGAGAATTGGAGTCTCTAGTGGATAAATAYAGAGGAAATTTGCTGCTGATAGATCAATTGCAACTTAAACAGGTTGTCCTGAATTACTTGGAGAATCCCATGGTTCCGCCTTCCAAAAAGTCTACAGGTTCAGGAAGTACTCTGTCCAAGAATTATAAAAAAATTGATTTATCATGTGTGAAGTTTTGCCTTTCAAGTTGTAACAATATTGATGATGATACCAGTGATATGATTGTGAAGAAATGGCTTAACAACCTGGGATGTATAAACGCCTCAAAGGTTTACTCGCCTATGTTAACACTGACTGATTTTGGTGGGATCTTTGTAGCCCTAAGAGATGAACTCAATTGGAAATCTCATTCTCTTAACACAAATAAGGAAACTGATGATGAAATTGAAGAGCCTCATTTATTTGATGATTATTTGATTAATAACGACACTGTATTCCTTGAAAAGGATGCCTTGAAGGAAAACGAAATCAAGATGGTCTCTGTTGAAGAAGGACTATCATTTCCTGAAAAATACATCAAACTTTCCAGTTTTGGGCAGCCTTTGCCTGAAATCACCACTTGTATAGTATCGCCTGACTACAAAGTGCTATGTCCCGAGAAGGTCATTGGTGAGATATGGATCCACAGTTCATCATTGGTGAATGAGTTCTACCAGATGACAAAAATAAACGAGTTTGTTTTCAATGCCAAGTTGGATTACAACATGATGCATGATYTAATCAGTTCAAACAGCAGTCATGGTGCCATACAAYTACATCAGATAACTGAAGCCAACCATCAGTTAAAGATTGACAACTTCTTAAGAACCAAGTTGATTGGGTTTTCATTCAAGGGTAAGATCTATGTTTTTTCCTCTATTGATGATGTTGTTCTTCAAAACAAGCTTTACAGACTTCCAAATGGGAAGCACACATCAGATKTATCTAAAGTAAATAACACTGGTAGTGAAACTACTGTGGCCATGACTCAGGSMACCAGYATCAACTCAGATGGTGTGCCTACCAATTTGAAAACACTGAACAACAAAAACCATGCATTGGTTCAAACATTGAGCAATGATSTTCAAAGTTTGARTTCCAAGAAAAGTGTTGCAACCAGTATACCAGGATTAAGCTTGAAGCAAAGTGTCAACATACAAGRCAGAGTCTTGGAAACACACTACTTGCAACACATTTCACAGACTTTGATTTCCATGAGTGATAACATTAGTGAAGTCAGTTGCTTTGAGCTGTCAGCCCCTCAAAGTGAGCATTTACTAGTGATGGTGTTTGAATCACCATTGGTCAAGAAGGGAACAAAAACATCAGCMAAAACAGATAAGCTGTTGGTTCCTCTTGTTGATAACATGTTCAAATTATTATGGAAATTCCACAGCGTTCAACCATTTCTGATTATAGCTGTTCCAGATGGTTCCCTGCCTAGAAGATACTGTTCTTTGGAGATTTCCAACTCCTTTGTGGAAAGGCAATTTTTGAATGGAGAGTTGAATGTTAAATACTTCAAGTTCCAAGTTGACAATGTGTTGATCGACTAYATACCAGARTTACAATTCARGGAATATTTGGAACCAAAGAATCCAAAWGAAATCAGACACTCCATCTTCAATTCTCAGATATCCTCTTTTAAGAACTTGAGTTTAAAGGAAGCCATTTTGAAGGAGGTTACAAACAACGGAATGGACCCAATAGATGAAAAGGATCTATGCTTGTTTGAGCAAGACATGGTTAAAGAAGAACKGGATGGGAAATACATAGATACCAGAAACRACAGGGACTTGTCAAATGAGAACATACTATCAATTTTGGAGTACAGAATCAAGAAMACACCTAATGAGCTGGCTTTTGCGGATGGGTTTGCCAATTCTACAAAGAAATCCAATACGAATAACTATCACAAGGCCGTCACATGGAAATATCTTTCMAACATGATAGGATCATTCATGAAGAAAATCAATGAGAGTAAAACACCAATGAAGAATGGTGATGCGGTTATCATCATGTGTGACAACTCTGTGGARTACACAGCTATTGTGTTGACATGTATGTATTTYGGGTTCAAGATAATACCATTGTTGTCACTAAGTAGCAAAAACCAATCAGTTGAAAGTTCATGTGATTACCTAATTTCTGTTGTTAGGGCCTTCAATGTCAAGAGAATCTTTGTTGACTTTAAGAATCATACCTTGCTAGAGGACACAAACACCCTCACTGGTAAGTACTTGAAGAAGAGTAAGCTAAGACATAGATTGTGTAAGCTCACTTTGTTTTCTAAGAACAAGATCAAAAGCAGTTTGAGCATAGAAATCATGAAGCCCATTATCAAGCAAAAGGCAAACTTTAGAAGTTCAAAGTCAATGTCTGAATTTGTTTTCCTGCATGAAAATGACACYTTATGGAACATGACAACAACAAYGGATTCCAAGCAAATRATTGAGCTCTGTTTCACATACAAGGACGTTTATAAATTGAACTATAGTACAAGAAACTTATCAATYATCAAKCATACCAGTCCTTTAGGCTTCATGAAGAGTTGTTTTTTGGGTATAGTGGCAGGCTCGTCAACCACTCTATATTCATTGAATGATATCAAAAATGACAGTAAGGATTTCTTCCAAGATCTTCTACACCTGAACATGAGAGAACTGTTATTGACCAGAGATCTGTTTGCATTCATATTGATCAAAACATATGACAAGGGCATCAAGAAGATTTTCACCAACATACCCAATGTTGTGATACCATTCATGGGAAAGATCAACAACAATGACATGGAGAGATTGGTAAGCAAGTATGGAGTCGAGAGTGGGTTGGTATCTGGAAAACTAAGCTTTATTTACGAAAACAAGTTCAATCCTATGATATCATGCACAACCATTTTGAAGCGTGATSCAATAGTGCTAAACATAGAGATGGAATCCTTAAGAAACGGTWTTATTAGRGATACMACRGARAAMTCTCAAGGAAGCCTGAAGTTGTATGATTCTGGAATAATTCCACATGGACACTTGAAAATCATCAACCCAGAAACACTTTTGCCAACATATTTGACTGAAATGGGTGAGATTGTYGTGTCCAGTGAGTACTTGAATGCCAAGGGTTATGGATTGATCAAGCCTAAGCAAGGGAAGCTTTCAACTGACGAGTTCTTTGATGAGCAATTGGGAATYCAAATAGAGGGCAAGAGYTACATAAGAACAGGTGACTTAGGYTTYCTGAAGCCATACAAGCTTGACAACAACACACAGGAAAATGTACTGTTTGTCTTAGGCAAAATCGAAGAGAGTATYGAAACAGAAACAGGACTGTTCTTTGTGAATGATGTTGAAGAGAGTATAACAAAGGTGAACAGAGATTTGATTGGTAAAAGCATGTGTATGAGATTAGAGGACAAGTACACSATAGCCCTTGTTCAGCTGAAGAACAGTGGAGRAAAGCAGATGGTCTACAACTACGGAAATCTGGCACCAATCATCGCAWCTAACCTGYTGATGAAGCATAAACTATTGATTAACATGATMGCATTTGTGGACTACATTGACACCAAGAACAGACATGTGACATTGAGTAAGTTTGTGTCTTCAAACAAGGACTACATATACGGTATATACGTTTGAGGTGTAATTAATCAAAGACGGTAAATCACGGYAAATTGGTGATGACTCACTGTATACGAAGACTCCMCCATCTGTGTGTTTTCCCGGCAAAGTCGAATTAGAACCGACATCGGTGTTTTTTGAAAACCCCGGTGCACTTRAAATRGCGATGMTATTTCTTTTTTTTTTCCWTTCARGAATTTAGTCGCTTYGAGAWTAGAMCTACCATAAAACACAAATATATAGAAGAACTTTGTAAAAGATATTAKTAKAAACTTATATATCGTATTTYTAAAGAGRRACTGAGAGATAATCTTGTTGAATTCAACCYAAACATTATCAATCTTATTAACATCSACAACCAATAAAGTTATTAGAGTTTTTGTTTAACAGCATATCTTTATTATTCTCYTTTTATGAACTCCTTTTTAACAACGACTAATGAAGTCATTGGGCATTTCTTGGAAAAGGATAATCTMTACACWTTGTTCATTAACTCCGGGAATGCCATGGGTCCYTTGCTAAAYRCAAGAGACGAWGCTGTYAAGRAAGCTAGTCTTTCYTTGATCATCTACTCATGTGTCAAGCCCATTTTCAAAATCTATCTTATCATCGGTACTGGCTACCTAYTATCCAAGCTGAACATCTTGACKGGTCAAGGGATCAAGATCATYTCGCAAGTTGTGCTCAGTGTTCTACTGCCATCTTTATCGTTCAACAAAATTGTCACAAACATTGAGGATTCATTGATCAAGGAAGTAGGTATATGTATGTTGAGCTCAGTGATGCTTTTTGCCCTAGGAGGTGGCTGTGGTATTGCTGCCAACATACTGTGTAAAATTCCAAAGCAATGGAGATATGGATCCATCTGTGCGTGTATTTTCCCCAACATTAGTGATTTGCCTATTGCCTACTTACAAAACATGCAATCTGTGTTTGATGAGGAGCAAATYAATCAAGGTGTCTCATTTGTCATTATATTTTTAGTTGCGTTCATGCTGGCTGTGTTCAATCTAGGTGGATTTAAGTTGGTTGAGTATGATTTCATTGCTCAAAACAAGCTAATAGAAGCCAAAAAGGCAGACTTGGAGCAYGGTGACAACGAYGTTTCAAATATTRAGATGAGAGAGTATGACCACTCAGATAACTCAGATAACTCAACAGGTAACATCAATCATGGGAAAGAATCATCCCCAGAACAGCATAATGAGTTACACAGCTTGGCTTCTTCAGAGTCTCAAGAGGCCAATGCCCTTGATTCAGTCTCAGACTATGACGATAYTCCTGTCCACGTCAGCAATGCTAGAAAGCCTAGTGTTTTATCTGCTACTAAGCCACAAGTGTATAGAGAAGATACGAACAATGTTCAAAGAAACAAGTCAAGAAGAATGTCGATTATGAGCAATCAAGAATCTTTACAAAATCAGATWATWAATCTAAGCAAGCAAAAGTCATTGGTGCAAGATTTCGCACAAACAGATAAAGAGGGTAACCCAGTTCCTGATGACCCTGTATTGAGATTCATGAAATACAACTCAAAGAAATTAGCTGCTGATGGAGACCTTAATGAGGATTTACARAAATGGGCATCRTTCCATTCTCAACCGGCCTCTGAGAGTATAAATGAACTTACACATGAAAACTAYCCACATGCTGATGGYGGTGTTTTGRATGATGGTGCTTCAAATGCAGYCAGTAACTTGAATTTRAACGCAGAGGAAACAACAGCCTCAAGAATAGCAAGAATGGTTACMACAGACACCCAGATAACCTCCAAGGACATAGACAATGCCGGAAAGGGKCTTGTTTCWGACAGAATCAGAAACATCAAGGGKATGAAGTTTGTTATTTTTTTTATAGAGAACTGTATGAGACCGTGTCCTCTTAGTGTCATCATTGCATTGATCATTGCGTTTATCCCATGGGTGAAGGCCTTGTTTGTTTCAACGAATGTGTCTCTGCCCAATGCACCTGACAATCTTCCCCCATTGTCATTTATAATGGATTACACCAGCTATGTTGGTGCCGCTTCAGTTCCATTTGGTTTGCTTTTGCTAGGTGCCACTTTGGGAAGCTTGGACATCAAAACWTTGCCCAAGGGGTTTGTTACAGCAGTCATCTTCATGTTGGTTGCCAGACAGGTTTTCATGCCGGTCATTGGGATTCTGTGGTGTAACAGAATAGCTGCATCGGGGTGGTTGGACATGTCCACGGGACTATCAAAGGTATTGTTGTTTGTCATCTGCATAGACTTTGGTCTTCCTTCGATGACCACGATGATCTACTTGACCTCTGGATACACACCGATAGATGCAGAAGAAACCTTGCAAATGGACTGTGTGTCTTTCTTCTTAATGGTACAGTATCCGTTATTGATAATCAATTTACCATTCATGGCTAGTTATTACTTGAAAGTACAACTGCATTTATAGTGTACTCATTCCTTTTTTTTTTTTGTTCTTATTAAAGAAATAAAAAAAAACATWTATATATTACATTAACWGAAACATCTGATCTTTATTAAGTTAGTTGGTTTGTTGCTTTAAGAGTGTTCGTTAGAGATTGTATCMATGTTAGAAMCTTSGTTGAAGTRKTTTACTTGATTTATTATAGCTATCGGACTTAACAAGCTTGTAAGTCKTTTCCACAATTTGTATATGAATKTTTAAAAAAATCAAATGTTTACATATAAAATGTACCTAAAAAAGTAATATTAATGTTWWGTAAAWAACACAAACAGWAGTTTWTARATTTTCAATGATTTTGTTATAATAAAGTTTTAAATGTAAACAAAATATAAGTTATAAAATAATYGATAAATYTACTCTATCGTCGCATAGAGCCTCTTTCTTGTTTCACCTATTTTTTTTCAATATATACCATCTACTTACTTTGTGTCGTTGAAGAAAATAACCTGCACTGTCAGGTCATCTCTGTACTTTCTGCTGCCTGGCTCCTTCAAGGAGCACATCAAGTCAACGAATTCCTCTTGACCACCAAAGGACAATGCGTTTCTTATCAAATGTGTAGCCAGATTTTCGTCTTTCTTGATACATGGAAGACCCTGCTTGTATCTTTGATCATACTTGAAGGTGTCCTGCTTGATAGGCTCGTTGACCACGTTTATCTTCAGCTCGTCTGGATTCTTGATKTTGGCGTTTTCCCACTGGGCAACCAATCTGGCAATATCGTCATTGTTCAAAAGCTCAAACAACCCGTCACTTGCAATGATCATGTACTTGTCCTTCTTCAAGTCTATCTTGAAGTTGTGGACGTCTGGTTCTGCAGTCACGTATGGCGGAGTTAGCAGGTTTTTTGGTGGTCTTCTCAAAAACATCTTCACATCAGGTGGAAGTAAGTTTTGGTGCTTGGACAGATCTATCTTGTATCTGTAGTCACCAAATGCTCTGGATGGCTGCAAGGAGCCCAGCACTCTGCCTCTAAACACAGCAGAGTCTTCGTTTGGATGCAGATTCTTGATTCTAGCGATTTCTTCCGGATTGTCACCAGTCAAGTCTTTGGACAACTGTCTAACAGAGTACTCATATTCACTCTCCTTGGAGACTAAAATGGCTCTGGAATCACCTGTTTGAGCAACTGTTAAAATRTCATTATTGGTGTTGAAAATGGTTAACAAGCAACATGAACCAGAAATGGCTGGCATGGTTGAGTTGAACAAGGTCTCTCTTGTAGGAGATTTCAACAGTTTATTGAACCCCTCAAGAACTATCTGGTTGTCAAGTTCAATAAAGGATTTCTTCAAGGTTTCATTGAAGTAATCAAGATCCTCAACCTTGTCGGATGAGTTGAAGTAGGGGTACAGCTTTGATATCACATTAGCAACCAAGTTTTGCTGCAAGAAGTTAGAAGTGTGACCACCTGAATGACCATCCATGACACCAAACAACATGATCTTGTCATTGTAGTTAGAATTTGGGGCGTCATTGTTTATGATACTCTCTATGTGGCAGTCCTCTATGGGAGAGTTTGAAGGCAGTTGGTTGATATCGACTCTCTTGACCTTMCCCAAGAATGAGTATGAGTGTTGTAGCTTGGTTAGCTTTTGTTCAATATCATTTTTGGGTAAGATCGAAAGCAGTTCCTTGTTGCCTGAGTTGTAGGTTTCAGTGGCAGTGACACCTACTGCAGCAGCTAGAAACTTGTACTTGTGGTTGTTCAGAATGTGCTTAAACATGTGTGTGTATTATCAGTGGATTGGTTAGGGTGTTTGTTTATTTTACGAAAAAAGAATCAGTTGTGTATGGTTTTGATTTGGCGTCTCTTAAGTCCGAACACTGTGTTTAAAATGACGTTTCTTTTTTTCTTTTTTTTTTTTTTTTCCCACTTTTTCTCTCAAAAGGAAATTTTTYAATTCAGTATTTTCTACAGTAACTAAGAGATTAAATTGTCCTCTGATCAAAAGCATCATCAAACCTCCAATAAACCCAAACAAACACCACACGARATGCCACCAAAGAAAGGTAAACAAAAAGAAGTCAAGAAGAAAACCTCAAATGTCGATAAGACATTTGGTATGAAGAACAAAAAGGGTTCTAAGGCCAAGAAGCAAATTGAGCAAATGAACAAGCAGAATTTCGACTTCAAGAAGGATGAAATGAGAAAGCTGAAAGAACAGCAAAGATTTATGAAGGARCAAGAAGAACTGACAAAGAAGATGCTGTTCAACCCTGTTATCAAGCAGCCTGTTGTTGCCAAGGGTGTTGATCCAAAGACTGTCTTATGTCCTATGTTCAAGCTTAATAACTGTAACAAGGGGTCCAACTGTAAGTTCTCTCACGATGCCACTCTAGTTGCCAAGTTCATTGAGGCTCAAAATGAAAAGAGAAAGGAAGAAGAAAAAGCCAAGCAAAAAGAGAAGCCTAAGGTACTGAATAAAAAGGGTAATGAAATCACCTCCACYGATATCATCTGTAAGTACATGATTGAGATGATGGAAAAGCAACTGTGGGGGTTCAGATTGGAAGAAAAGCATATGGAGGAAACCCAATGTAAGTACGTCCACGAGCTGCCAGAGGGATACATAGTCAAGACTGCTGAACAAAAGAGGCTGGAAAGAGAAATGCAAGAGAAYATGCCAAAGATCACCATCGAACAGTTCGTTGAACAAGAAAGAGAGGCMCTGGACAGAGACAACYTAACTCCATTGACACATGATCTGTTCAAGGAAATYAACCTGAAGCATAAACTAYTRAGATTGAAAATCAAGGAAAACAAGGCAAAGGAAAATAATAACGGTAAAGTTGAAAAGTCTAAGAAGACCGGTAGAGAAATCGTTCAAGAAAAGATGAAGAACAACAAGTCCTGGTTTGAAGAAGTCGATGTCAACGATACTGGTAATGAGTTCGATATCAAGGTATATAGAGATAGACAAGAAGCTGATGATGAGAAGTTGAATACTGAAACTGAAAATGTAGATCTAGAAAATGTCGTCATAAGTGCTTAAGTCTGATATATAATTTTTTGAAGTGAACTCACATTGTTAATTTGATTATTTTTTATTGGAAAGCTTGCTTTTCCATGACTCAACTAGTTCGCATGAACCCTCTATGTTGTCATCCTGGAACAACTTGAGATCTATTTTTTCTCCTGTTCTTTCAATACTTCTCAATATCAACATTCCACTCGTTATTCTGTATCTCCAGTTATCAGCCTTTTTATCTATATCTATTATGCTCTCTAGTGATCTACTTGGCGCATATGTATTGTATGGATTCAGATCAGCCAATYTTGACACTGGTGCGTTGGAAGCATTGAACTTGTAAGTTGGACTGTKGGGCGGCTTTGCTAGACTGCTTAGATCAGTGTTTATGGCTCTATCAGGAAGCTTAGGTTTGCTATCAATTGTAGCCACACTAGGCTTACTACTGTCCGATGATTGAGAAGAACTTTCCGATACAGCATTTCTTTTTCTAGGTGGTGGCGGTACTGGTGGAACACCTCTCATGCTACGTGGTGGCAACGTAGGTGGTAGTACAGAGCTGAAATCTTGTGCAGTTTCATTCTTGCTGTAGCATTTTTCCTGTATCAAGGTATTCAAATCATYCACAACTCTTGTCTCTTTCCTTATATTATCACTCATGGAACCCTTGACTGCTCTTATATAGATTGCTATAATATTGTTAGGCTTGGCCCTGGCTATTTCTAAGTAGGCCTCCAAATCTGATTCTCCACTGTCACCRACTAAAATGTATTTTTTATAAGGAAAATGGTTTATGATTTTTAAGATTCTGTCCATTTTCTTCTTKGCCGATGAGCCCAAAAAGTTGCTGAATATGTTACTTTGGAAGTATTCCTTCAAAACAATAATTCCTGAGGGGAAATACTTGTCAACATATGCTCTCAATGAAGGGTATAGCTGCTGMGGCGAATTCGACACATAGAATACCTCAACACCGTATTTGCAATTCAAAAGCTTGAACCAATTGGCCATGGCTGGAAGAAGCCATGAGTCTATACTCTTATTRAATGTTGTGTTCAATATRACATTTTTKGATTCAACWACACCAGTGAACTTTATTGTGTCGTCTATGTCGGATATTATTGCTATTTGGCTGTTTGAAGAGTAATGGAATAGATCAATATCTACAGTGAAGTCTTTGAACTCATCTGGTCTTCTAGAATTGTTAGGRAGKGARTCRACATCTATTTCTTGCTGTCTACYCAAAATAACAGACTGTGGCTTTAAATTTGTTCTTAGAGTAAGTGCGTTTTCCTTCTTGTTTTTGGAAATGTCATCATCAGTRACAAAYTCAAAGTARAAGTCACCATTGCTTTTRGTCAAMGTGTGCTCAACACCAATGTTGTTCAACTGCAAGACCAAAGGRAAAGATGCAACWCCTTTGTTCAAAAAYGGGTATATTCTTGAATCAAAGATTGTRTGATCGGGATTACCCAATCTTGAATCYGTRCTGTGCAGTTGGTTTCTGTATATATCAGACTTKACCCTTTCGTAGTCCTTTTCATTCTCAATGGATTCAAGCTTTTGCAAATCTTCATTGATCAAAACTTCTTCCTTTTTGGATCCTATGATCATTCTTTTCAACCCAGAATATATCCATTTATTTTTTCTTGACAAGTTGTTGTACAGGCATACATTCCCCTTGATTTCAGTGACATATTTTTTCGTGGCTTCATCGTGATATGTGTATGAGTTATATATTGTTATTTTCAAATCAGACAGATCCATGGAATCTGGACTCAAGTTGTTACCATAGTCTAACTCTACATTTCCGTTGTTGTAAAATAATGGTTGGTTGTCGTTTATAGATCTATTGATTCCYTTATCGCTATCTGTGCCCTGGAACTCCACGTTCAAGCTGCTTTGTGTTGAATACAAACTCTTGAACGACAAMGAAGCTTCAGATGCAAGCTGCTTTGCAGTTAAAGACAAAGTTGGTAGATATATTGTTTTGGCCTGTTTCAAAATACCACCCATACGAGACATTTTGCTACTTTGAGATAGGTTATCTGAGTTGTCTTGATCAGAATCGTATTGGTTATAATTCATCAGACTTCAATTCCTGGTTCAACAAAGCATKRACAGAAAGAAAAAATATAARTATCTAGCTTCAATGAAACAAAATGTTGTGATATTTCTTTACTAATGTTTGAGGTAATGAGTTTACTATTTTTTTTGTAAAGTTTCACAAGTTTAAGGGCACTTTGAGCCTCTWTGGAATTTTGCATTTCCGAGAAAAAAAAAAGAATGGAAAATCATCCAACAGAGAAGCTTAATAATCACATATATTTGAAAAAAGATATATACACTTTATAGTATAACCAATGATCTGTTGGAGGTTCCTGATTTGATGACTTCATACTGGTAATCATTGGAGTATGCATTTTTTAAATAACTCAAAAAGTCTATCAAGTTACCACCGACTCCAAAGTATATGTCCTTAGTTGCCACRATAGCTCKATCGTTACTATTTYTCTTTAATTGCATCAATGTGTCCGYCAATAATGGCATTGTGTCTGGTTGATATATGGTTTCACTGGTCAAGATAACTCTCTCATTTGAGTTCAGGTTATTGTTGACAATGTTTATCAAGTCAGTTGACCAGGTTCCCTTGATGAATCCTATATTTATATTCTTAGATTTGATATCATTCAGAAACATTTCTACTAAGCCTTGAGTTATTGTGAATTCATTTTYAGCAATTGTGTCCTTATTTTCTTGTGTGTTATCTAATTGCTGCTTTGATGTCTGGTTTGCTGATACAAGATCATACCAGTTGATCAATATATTTGGTAAAGTTACCAATCTTAATACATATTCGTTATAGTCACTGAGAACAAAGTTATATGTGTTTGAAGAGTTCTTTGAGTACACATGGTTGAACAAGTACAGACTAGGCAGTGCAGTACCACAGCCCAACTCTATTATGTCTTTATTAGTGTTCATTTGCTCATTAAGAGAGGCCAAGTACTTGACAAGGTCTATGGAACATTCCCAAGTAGTCAAACCACCTTCGTAAACATTTCTCAATAGGTCATCCTTGTCCAAAAAGTCCAAGTTGACAATTTCCTCGGAGGATGTTGGATCTGATTCACTCATGATTTGGTGTCTTATATCATAAAGCTCTCTTCTTACTATAGATGAAGTCGGGGTTATTGGAAACTTAGAGTAGGTTAATCTCACATTGAGTAAAGTTTGCAAAAGTGACTCTAAAGTTATTTCACCTGTCGAAATAAGATCACTTGGTTTATTGCTAGATAAGTTGTTTAATGTTAAGGCTGATGGAGGTAAGACATATGAAACATTGTTATTTTGCTTTGTTCCTTCYTCTATTTCAAGATCAGAGTCATCRAAATTAAATTGAAAGGACATATTGAGTATTTAGGATATTTATTGGAAAATTTGGTTTTAATTGGATTATTCTAAATGCTGTATATCCAAGTATTCCCTAAGAGATTTACTAACGTTTTAAGATGCCCAAGCTGTAGATTCACAGATTGATTTTTCTTTAGGAGGAATTGAAAAAAAAAAAGAAAAGGAAAAATAAACGGATTGACGAGTAGAGAAATATCCTAAACGGGAAACCTTAAAAGAACACTCACTAATAGCATAACTCCTGAACAATCYACTATACTTCGATTGATAAAAACAATTTGATCTATATCAATTTCCTCAATACAAAGACCTGCTTGTTTTTTAACATAACTCACATCCTCGTTTAAATATCAAATAATTTTTTAAATTTTGCTTTTGGCTTGAATGTATATAAATAATAATTAAAAAGAAATATACTCTTGGAAGATGTGTGGAAWGATRAYATATCGTGTTCTAGCTAAAGTCTACAATACTCTAGATTTAAAACAATCAACCTATTCCTTAATTAATATTCGTTTTTTTTGGWTTTAATTATAGTTGTAATATATCTTTATTAATTTTCGTAATTTTTAAAATTTGCACAATCAACTTATTTGGTTAAACCAGTTTGGTCCACTTGAGAGTAACCACCCCATGGGTTGGCGTTCTTGCTCTTTAGATATTCGTCAGAAGCCAATTGCCATTCAACAGTGSTGGAGGCTGGTTTAGGGTTGGCAACRAAGTTGGCGAATAGATAGAAAATAACACAGGCAGCAGAGATACCACCCAAAACACCAAGAGTGACCTTACCTAGATCACCTTCTTCGAATTCTGGCTTTCTTGGACCCCAGGCACCGTAGGAGACGTAGTATGCAGCTTGTTGTTCTAAAACAGATAATTCCTTCCATGGTTGGGTTTGTCTGGCTTTTAACTTGGCGGTGATTAAGTTTTGTTCAGCAGTTGGCATTCTTTCCCATCTGGTGGCGATGTCCTTGATGGAACCAACAGAGATTGGGGTTTCGGCGTATTGCTTGATGACGGCAGCTTGGTTAGTGGATTGTAATCTTCTGATAGATGTGCTTATTAGTCTTTGAGATCTGAACATTATGTGTATTATTGTGAATAGATGAAAAATATATGGATGTTTGATTCCTTAGTAGTGATGTGGATGATGGTATATATCAATAATCTATGCGGTTTTGTAACGAATTTTCTAGTTGTGTAATTAATGMTGTTTGTATAAACCTTAKGAGTACTTAAAAAAAAAAATTTTGTTCAAATCTACCAATAAAAAAATAAAAAAAACAAGTGGATTCACTCCCAACTAAAATTTTTGCCWGCTAAAAATTTTTTTTTTAGATTTTGCGTACCCCTGCTGGTTACGCTCACTGGTGCTAGAAAAAAAATGAGCCTATCAAAAGTATTGCCGCCTTTTCCAGATATGGCATACACTCGTGATTTTTTCTTACATCCTTAAAAAAAAAATATATAGATCGGAACATGTGATTACACAAAAAAAAAAAATACATTTCACCGCTCATCAACCAATCAGATTCGTTATTACTCTATCTATATCTTCTTAGTAAAATCACCACAGATTCTTATCATTCATCACTTCTTGAATACTCTCTCTGTATCTCATTCTCTCTGGTAAYGCATTCTTAATCAATTCAGGCGCATATGTGTCCATCATCTCTGRTTCCTYTTTGACTTCTTYAACWCTATCAACTCCAAYAGARTTATCCTTGTACTCAACTAGATTGTTTTC
Organism: Hanseniaspora opuntiae; assembly: GCA_001749795.1. Taxonomy (NCBI): domain Eukaryota; kingdom Fungi; phylum Ascomycota; class Saccharomycetes; order Saccharomycodales; family Saccharomycodaceae; genus Hanseniaspora; species Hanseniaspora opuntiae. Next base: position 1,529,141 of record LPNL01000004.1, read on the forward strand.
AACATATTCARTGACAATATCCATCCCTTCTGTGCTTTTCATCATACCAAAAACTTCGCTCAAATCTATCCATTTGAGTTCTATATTCTTTAACAGTTTCTTTTGATACTGTTCAAATTCATTAACATACTCTAAGGACCYTTTGCTTAAAACTTCATCTTCATAAATTTTCTGCAATTCCTTGTCGTTGTTATATCCGACCAAAAACAAATCCTTATACAAATTCCAGATCTGATTGATCTCCAATGTATTATCATCATCAATTTGTTTGTAATCCTTGATATCTGCCAACTTGTTCACATCATAGTCCTTAAACAAGTACATCATCTGCAGATTTAAAACATACACTGACTTATTCTCTTCACAAAGCTTGTAGTAAATTGGTCCAACATTTTTGAGTTCTTCAACCTGTTCTTCCTTTSCCTTTGTTTCATTGGAAACCTGGAAAATACAGCGCAAGCCAACACACAACAASGAACTGCTCAAAAAYTCCAGTTCAAGTTCTTTGGCCTTTTCCACTTTTTCCTTCTCTTCCAATTCTTTCTTCTCCTTCATCTTTAATTCCTCCAGTTCCTTCAACTCCTTTTCCTTCTTGATTTGTTCGTATTTTTCCATCTGTTCAAAGATCTCTCTGGTTTTCTGTTCCTTCATGTTTTCAATTGGTGTCAWTGATCCAACATTCACAGCCTCTGAGTCAGTTGGTTCAACAGATGAGTCTGGATATGCCCTTTCAACAGAGTCTTCTCCATAGTGRRAACCCTCACTGACAAATGATGTGCTGCCACCCAACTTGACCTTCTTGATGATAGGCTGCTTTTTAGCCTTTACTGGTAGATGCTCATCCACGTCCTCTTCAGTCAGTTCAAAAAACTTCCTCTTTATTTGATTGGCYGTGTTATCAACAGTTGGTGATTTGCTTATAATGTGCTTTTTGCTAACACTTTTATCTGATTGTGGGGTTTTGTTCACCTTACTTGATGTGRCATTTTGTCTCTTTGGTGATATGGGGACACTGGCMTCTTTCTTCTTCACAATCGGATTCATCTTCTTGTAATTATCAAAAGATCCCGGTAGAGAGCCTCCGTTCTTTTCCTCAATCTTGGCCTTCAAAAACTCGTATTCCTCCTTACTGGAACCAGACTCATTTTTTTGGGCATAGTACAAAACACTTCTRTTGTCATCATCCAAGTGCATGWAGTCAGCTCCACTTTCAATTAATAGCTTCATAATTTCAGGATGGCCCTTGCCCAAACTCATCATCAAGATGTTTTTCCCATTGCTGTGTGGGATCTTCATGTTCACATTGATGTTTGTTAGRGCCAAGAACAAGTTGATTAAATCAGAGTATCCGCGTTTACAACACTCAATGAAAGCATCACGGTCTGGCTTTCCACCGTTTTGCAAGTATTGGCCAACGTAGTTRTAATCGCCTCTGCAACTTGCTGAGTAAAGCTTTTCTTTCCCGTATTTACTAGCTATATCCATTATATCGAATTCAAGAACCTCCTTTTCATCATCCTTGTGAACAGGAGATTTAAGATCATCTGGGGATATATTTTTACTTTTTTCCTTCCTTTCATCTTTCTTTTTACTTTCTAATGCACTGGAATCATCAGTTTTGATGACTGGATTAGGAAGACTCTCGCCTTCATTTCTRTCCCAATAGGACTCCAACATGTGGATAATATCCTCTAAATCCCGTTTGTCATCTTCAGTTTCGTAYTCCTCATCTTCCAAGCCTTCCTTCATGTACACCAAGACATTTTTCTTCTCTGAGTTTTGTATTGAAATTTTTGCCTTGTGTTCCARTAAAAGTTTGACCAGGTCTTTCTCAAACTTCACACATGCATCAAACAATGCAGTTTCACTGTTGTCTTCAGTAACAATGTTTAAGTCACATTCAGGCAACCCCACTAGGTACTCTGYTATTTCATAGTGTCCCTTGGAACAAGCATAGTGCAATGGTGTCATTCCTGCGTAATCCTGCAAGTTCGGGTCAAAGCCCTGTTCCTCAATGAGTTTCTTGACATTGGCYAAGTCATTCTTGACYACYGAGTTGTGAAGCTTTGTTTTCCCATACGGATCCCTTTTTATGGACACATGTCTTTGTGTACTGCTKGATATCATTGAGCTATTGGAGTTCATCGACTTGTTCATTCCAGACAAAGATGCAAAGTATTGTGCCTCAGCCTCTATTTCAGAGGTTAGRTTTTTCTTGGCCTTGGAACTGTCTTCCTTGCTACTTGATTTTAAGTTGTATTCCTTCTTGGGTTGGATTTCTACAATCTTTTTGGATTCAACAGTATCTTCCAGTGCTTTGGAGCGTGGCTTTAAAGGTGTATCTAAAGCATCTGTCTCTATTTCAGACTCAGGTACAACATTCTGAGATCTAGAATCCTTTAAAATATACTCGTCCTCGTCATCAACAATGACTTTTGTTTTCAATGGCTGTTGAGGCTCTGGTGCATGGACCTTCTTCTCAACACTTGGCACCTTTTGTTTTTCTTCTTTTGGTTCACTTGTCATTATAATTTCATCGTGCTTAATAACACTTTCTTCAGTAGGTGATTCTTTCTTTGGTGTTTCAACTTTATTCTTGATAGGMTCTTTTTTATCTTCATGGCTTTCAACCTTTGGTTGCGACTCAGCAACATTATCTGACTCATATCTCTTATTATTTTCAGGCTTGTCCTTCTTGTACTCTGCTGAGTAGCCATATCCATATTCACCTTGGTTATTGTAGCCTCCCGAATAGCTATTATATCTCTGATTATTCTTTCCTGATGGCGTCACTGGAGAATTATCAAATCTGCTTCCAACACTGTTTCTATACATTCCGCTGCCAGCGCTGTTGTTCGWACTGCTATTGTACGAGCTGTTGTATGAAGTGTTATATGACGAGCCTTCAAACCTTGATCTRCYCTTGTTGTTGTATCTTGAGGTTGCATTGCCTGATGAGTTGTTTCTGCTACCTGGCGAGTTGTGCACACCCCACCTGTCATTGTTGCCTTGTGGATATCTCTCAATGTTGTCTGTRGTGGACTGCACGTATCTRCTGTTGACATTGGCCTTGGACTCATTTTTYCCATAAAARRAACGKTGGTCATCGTTTTTATTCGCGAGTGGTTCTGYTGTAGTATCCTTCTCACCATCTTTGCCCTTATCATCTTGCTTCTGTTGTTGCATCCCCATCATGATGGCAGCAGAAAAATCAAACGAAGTTGCGTTCCTGTCCGGAAAATCACTCACTTGCTGCTGTGCAGGTCTGCTGAAGTTGCTGTTTCCATACCACTTTTTGTCATTGTTGTATTTGCTGTAATTGCTTGGTCTGGACACACTGCTATTCTTTGGCCTGTTGCCCATATAACTTGAAAAGGACTTTTTCTTGCTAGGATCGTATGGCCTACGATCGTACTTATTATTATTGCCGTTGTTGTTATTCATATATTGTTTTAAAGATGTTTCAATGGTTTATTMTAGYTGGAWTSTTTCTTCATCTCCGTAATGACCTCTTAAAGAAGTAATRAGTTAGCGCTCCTGGATCATTTGCTAAAAACAAAAAATAAAAAACAAAAAATTTTTCTTGACAAAAAAAATAAAATGATTATGTTCGGAGATAACACATCTGCATATCACCTTTTATATATGTTTTATGTGATACTTACAATYYTGCGATTGRTATAGTGRTGGCTACCAGACACTGAYTCTTCAGACGACGTCTCAAACACACTTTGATGTCTRAAATCTGCGTACGCACTGATGCTTCTGCTGACTGGGAGTCCTCTGTGTTTTTTGTTTCCACCACTAGTTGCTTCTCTYTTATGGATGCCCTTTCTGCTYTCAAAACTTACTAAACAATTCCACTTTTGTTCTATGGATATACTGTCATGACATGCATTGTTGATTCTGGGATCTGTTTCCTGAATATTAATACTTGCTGGCTCAAGACTCGGTGTTGATAAAAACCATCCTTTATGAAGGTTTCTTTGGAAGGGAACAAACTGTGTCTTTACTGACTTYAACTYATACGATGAAAGTAAATAGTATAAYAAGTAATACATTTCATACTCCGCTAGTCTTTTACCCAAACACACTCTTGATCCTTTTCCAAAACCGTTGACTTGACATAGATTTCCCTTTTCAAATAYCCCAGCCTTTCCATTATTTATATCAGTCAAGGTTGGCATACTAGTATTTTCAGGCAGCTCAATGCTTTTTTGCAAAACACACTGATCACACGGACACGATTCATCTTTGAAGAATCTATATGGATTAAACTTGTAAGGTTCATTGAACTGCTTATCTGAGTGATTCATCAGATACAAATTTGTTATTATTTTTGTTCCCTTTGGTATCGTGATCCCAATGCTTAGACCAACATCATCTGTGGTTATTCTTGGAAGTCCAAGTGGTGCAACGCTCAAAAATCTTATATTTTCATACATCAAGCTTTTTATAAAAGCGAATTTTCCAAACTCATCCATGTGTTTTTGGACTTCTTCATTTGGATTTTCAAAAAGACTAGATACTTTGGGGTGGACGTCAAGTTCTCCCTTCTCATTAAAATATGTCARTTCCTCATTATTCATTATCTCATCAGATGTCTTGCACATTTCCTTTATTAAAGTTTTTTTACTGAAACAAAGTTCTTCATATGCKTTCTTTTGTAGATGTTCCATATCAGCCGTTCCCTGACTAAGTCTGTGAATGACGTTGTTCATCAATGAGGAAATATTGTCTAGTCCTGCACTCATCATAGTCAAGCATATTGCTAAAATATGTTCTTTTTTCAATTCAGAATTTTTGTTTARATATTTCGTGATAAGACAATTTTCAAAAGCTAGAGCTTCAACTGATTGTTCCTGCTTTTCTAGATCACACCCTTCTGTATTTAATTTTGTTTCTTGACCTTTTTCGCCTAATTTAGTMTTGTAATTTTCCAACGAAAGATCATAAAGTTTATTTATGTATTTGTTTCTTCTGGTTTTGATACACTCAATTTTGGCTATGGTTTTTTTGTAAAAAATGCTTTTAATAAATTTTGGGAGATGATCCAAACCATTGGTCATTGGGTTTCTTAGCTTCACAATTTCTCTTTCAATGAATGYAATTTCCGACACAATACCACTTTGTAAGTTACCACACGTGGCAGTATCATTATCAGAGTATTCTTYGTCTAATGCATCGTTCAAGTCAATGCCAAAGCATAGCCAGCATGAAACTCTGGAAACAAACTTCTGCAAATGTGGCAAAGGGTCTACTATGCTTTCGTCAACCTCAGCCAAAAACCGCTTACACTCATGGATAATAATTTTTGAAAACTGTTCATCAAGATTTGAATTTGTCAAAAAGTCTCTTTGGAAAAACTTTTTGATRCTRTCATAGTCCTCACCCTTTGGTGTAGTTCCTATAGTAAACACATTGTTTTGGTTGGATAGAATCTTATGGAAAGATTCACCTACTGGCCGATCATCTGTCTTTTTACTATTCTTAACAATYAAATCTTTATAAATRTCATGGTTGTTYACYACAAGWATCCAGCTAAATCCCAATCGAAATTGGAATATAGGTAGCTCAGGYTTTTCTAAGAGAACAAAGCGTTCTGTGTCATTCCACTGGAAAAACTTCATGAATATGGGTCTTGTCAACATGAATTTGGATTTGTTAATGCYCTTTGGCATCTTTCGATGYTTAAGRTCSGAKGTTTGGACTTCCAAGAGACACCCAATRAAGGGYAATCCYCTATAGGCTTGTATATCCTTAATGGGTGGTTTGTTGAGATACAGATCCAAAAGAAYAAMAGGRATCATTATYAAAARRATAGGCAMYARAAAAAACATTCTTATAAGTAGTTTTGAWTATATTATGTAAAAATAGAAATATTTATATTTTCTTTTATTTCTGGTTACTYATGAGACAGATACATTGYTGAAGTACTYYATGACCATTCARTTGATTAAATTTGATAGAATGACTTTTTTTGCAATCTAGTTATATATATAAAATACAAAAAGTAGCAAAATTTAATGACAAAAAAAAAAGACATWATAATCGGACTGCWAATTTCCTATTTGGGATCTTTTGATTAAATTTTGTGTTTTCCCTTATTAACAACGACTTGGTATTGCACAGGCAAGCTTTTTTGTCCCTTTCTCATAGGAGCTTCATAGTAAGCCACACCTTTCACTATCAAGGTGAACTCGTACTTACAAATATCCTTCCATTTTTTCAATTTAGTCTCTTTCCTTGAGGGGAGCGTTTCTGTGGACACACTTGTCGCTGTGGGTTGCAGAGTTGTGCGTAGTTTTCCATTACTGACATTTTGATCTTCAAATACCTGATTWTCAGCTGTCAAAAGTTCATCCGTCATTCCTGGATTTTTCAACTTTATGGAAGTTCTGGCTATGTCGAAATGTCTCCAAAAAATACCTGTTTTGAAAACCATTTCTGTCTCAAAGCCATAAACACTCCCTAGCAAGATAGTCTCCCTTGTTTCGTTGTCCCCGTCTGAGTCATCATTGCCTCCAGTCAAGTACTCACTCTCAGCAAATATGTCCAAGTTACTCTTTTCTAYGTAAACATTGAACAAAGTTGGATTGTGGGCGATGCAGGACATGTCAAAGATAATCTCATCCTGCGTCACTATACCATTGTACATRTCCAAMACGGAGAACTCCTGAAGCTCASYGCTGCTYACAAGCAGGGCTCCCAAGCCCACACCAATCATGATCAACGCAAGAGTCCARAACAAYARMAGCAAGAACCGCTTGATTYKCTCCCATAKTGTCTTWGGCTTCTTGGACGAATCCATGTACTTGSCCATGTACATTGGCACCATRTTTTTGTTGTTGTTTGCGTAGTAGTCATGAGGAGAGTARAACTCCGTGTATTGRTTGAAGTCCATGTTCTTTGGATTTTTCTTGTCCGGATTCCCATTCTTGTTTGGATAGAAATCATGKATGGAGTCATAGTAAAAGAAGTTCTTGCCATCATCATGTAATCGTTCTGTCTCATCATTCACAGCCAATGACATGAACTCAGACCCATCCTCGTTTTTCCCCTGGCCTAGGAAGTTCTGATGGTCTGATATATCATTGTATGACATATCATTGTTCCCCCATGTGTACTGTGAGCCAGGATCCTTGAATTTGTTACCTTCATCAGTCAATGTGGCATCATTTTGTGTTGCCTTTTTGGATTTCAACTTTTGACTTTCCCCAAAATACACTTCCTTGATATGATCAGTGTCCATGTCCTCAAATCCTGGACTCAAGAGCTGGTCACTGAACACCTTCCTGTCATCGTAACTATGTCCCTTGTTTGATCTCATCTTTCTTCCGAAGTTACTTGCTCCGGTTGAAGTATACGTCATTGTTTTGGACATGTTGGTGCTATTTCTTCGTGGTGGGTATCTGTAGTAAAAGCTTGAACGTTCGTCAAAGTCCTCCTCATCATAGTCATCATCCAATCCAAAGTGATGTATGTTGGAGAAATTGTTGATGGCGTTGCTATGTCTTCCCGAAGCTGCATCAAACAATCCAGGCTTTATACTTGTCTTCTTGGATACCATCTCAATTGGTGAGTTTAAAATTTGATTGGATTTCTTCGAACTGTTGTCATATTCATCCATATCCATCTCTTTGCCTCCCTTATGAGTGCTCTGACTCTTTTTRTGGGCGTGTTGCAATTTTGTTCTTTGCGAGCCATTRAAGAAATTGTTGTCACCATTGCTCAGTCTTTTTTGTTGATCATTTGTAGTCATTGTCAGAATRCTTTTTGTTGAGTAATGATCAGATTGGGGGTTACTCGTCTTTGAGGACAATCTGTTGGATTTGTTATTTATAATGTTGCCATTTTCAGWAAYGTGTTCGTTTTTCAGCTCTGCTGAACTCTGCTTGCTCCCACTCATGATCTTTTTCAAATGATTATTGAAGTTTGAACTCAATAAGTTACCTTCATCCTCAACATTCAACTCAGAAGATTTATCAGCATCCTCATCCACAAATATGGTTTCATCTCCATTCTTGTGAGTGTTCACATGACTGTAGTCAWGCTCGCTTTTTATTTGTCTTTTCAAGTCATTGCTTTCATCAATAACAGAACTTGTCCTTGATACTTTGCCTCTATGTCCCATTGTAGCATTTTCAAATGGAAGAACCGGTAGCAGGTTGGAGCTGTACTTACTTGATATTTCTGTTTCTTGCAAATTACCTCCATCAAAGTTCATTTTTTGCTTGTCCAAGTCATGCAARCTTAAGAAGTTCCCATTGTTAAAAYCTGGTAAAATACTGYTTTGGTTATARGAACCAGCATCAGTATTTTCTTCTTGTATGACTGAATTTCTGTTGGACTTATTTCTAAACTTTCTGTTCACTGGACTTTGATACCCCAGCTGATCACTTAAAGGCTTGTTTCTTGTTGGTGAGGAGTAATCCAATATATCGTTATATGTATTGGCAGAATAACCTGAGTTCAGATCATTGGAATTTAATGAAGGAGATGGCGCAATGGGTGTTATAGCTTCATTGCCCCTGGAAATCAAAGAGTTATTTTTTAGTAATGATCTATTTTGTGGTAATACACCCACTGTTACACTGCTATGTCTAGCATTATTTTGCATCATTTTTTTGTATTGAGATAAGTTATTGTTGGAGGAGGCTGTAGATAAATTCATCATGCTTGGCCTTAGAAATTGTTGAGGWGCATCYGGWGTTATRGATGWTGTTGTTAKGTTRTTATCCTCRTCATTTTTGAGCAGCCCATTATGGGAAATAATGTTGTTTCTGTTATTCAACAAGTTACCAGGTCTGTTTGAAATGGATGATAAATTGGATGCCTTGTTTGTATTGTTRAAGGATTGAAGATTRGTGTCCAAACTCRTCTTTTGATTTGCATCCTCAGAACCACTAAGGATTGGTGTGGATTCGTTTTTCATYTTGTGTTCCCCTAACTTTTCATTAATGGAAGTGGACATAGAGCTTATTGATTTTTGATTATTGATCATGAGTCTTGTTGGATCAATAATGACACTTGGTTGATTCGTCAAGTTCTTTCCTGAAGGAACTTGATTGCCATTGATGACTGATTTAGAGGATTGCTTAGCAGAAACTTTGTCATCGTGAGGCTTAGTATCATCACTGTCATTGTTATTTGKCTTGCTAGGTTGTGATACACCATTATTCCCCTTGTCATTATCTAGCATCAAATCYTCGTAAACAAAGTTYTCTTCTTGATCATCTTGTCTGTTGGTTTTTTCTAAGGTAGCATCAGCTAATTTAGCAGCRAAGTARTCAGTTTTGTTCATTGAWGAYAAATTTTTAATTCTAGGAGTTTGTAATGAATTGCTAGTGTTACTGTTGATGTTTGTAATCATCGAGCCCTGGTTGTTATCATTATTAACARCATTGRCGSTGTTGTTATTGTTKGTRATTATTTGAGATTCTGATGGTAGCTTRATAACTGTTTGGTGCTTCTTTATTTTAAGATTAAGACTGGAATCAATGTTGGARTCATCAGAGGTATTATTTGAGTTCAAATTCTGAATTGATTTTTTATTGATAGTGTTAAAATYATCCTTGCTTGCGGCATTGGCTACCATGGGAGTAGAGGTTTGAAGATTAATGTTKTTCAATCTTGAAGTGGATACAGCTTGGGGCACTCTTAAATGATCATTATGGATATCAGAAGCAGCTCTTTGAATAGGGAAAGGACGACTAACAACGTTATCCGCATCTGGCTTGGCATTGCCTTGATTGAGGGGAAATTCAGGAGACATTGTTCTTTTGAGTTTGAAGTGTGTCTTGAGTTTACTGTTTGARGCATCTGTGTTTTGATTGAGAGCATCTGTGAGTTTTCTWATGTTTGAGAAATGAGTGTTGTTATTGGATGCAATTGTGTCAACGTTGTAATCACTKCCTGACCCGAGTATAAAGCTAGGCCTCTCAGCCTCTGGATTCAGTATGTTGCCTTCATTTARAGCTAGTTTTGAGTTGTTTTCATTTGARATGTTRGATGARGATAAGTCAATTGGATCTTCAAGTGTRTCGTCATCGCAATATTGGATACTATCATCAGCCATGTTATTACTGATARAGATTTAGCAAGGTAAGGTTATAATTATAGAAAAAAAAAAAAGGTGGGTAATATGAAATAAAGAAGATAAAAAGAGAYAGCGTGGTTAAGTATTGGTGATAGTTTACTGCYTGTAGAGAAKATATATTAACCTAAAGTAAAAAAAAAACAGTAAGGATGATTCAAGATATAGTCAATGAACGTGTTTATAATTTACCACTAGTATACAAAAAGCCTTAGGGAATGTTTTGCCATGTATTTCAGATTTTGTAATTKATTTTTTTTTTTTCCGTTTACAGACAGGTCACGTTGTGMTCTGCAAGACAGTRYAGAGARCCGGACATAAGAGSACARATRATACACGCTACCACAAGCTTAACACWGACAAAYTAACCAGTGAGATAATCAACAAAAGCAACATTACWYTAACAKYGTTTAGTTTACCAAGTGAGATTCATACATTCTTGTGTGCWCAACAAAGT